>CM040120.1:24665027-25207200 GCA_022559845.1 Amorphophallus konjac
GATCTGCTTCTCTTCGATGAGTGGGAAGATTCGCCTTCCATCCAACTCTCAGAATTTTGAACTCCTCCTCTCCCGTAAGAACTTGTGCTCCTCGAGTTAGCTCACGATATACCAGGGAGGATAAAAGGGACACGAATTTATAGAAATGGAAGGAGTGCAGGCCAAGATTGCCTCCATCACCTGTTAATGATAGCCCTCGCAATAAGGCACCTACCATGCGGTCCCGTGTGTCACTTCACCACTCGCACAGGGTGATTGATTGGACGAAGATATGACAACTAGCCCCCTATGTTGTCTAGGGAAACCCTATCATATTTTGGAGGACGTCCGCAAAATTTGACACAACATCCGGGAAAAGGGGCTAGGGCCGTCATTATTGACTTCGACGGCATATTCCCGTGGAAAATGGTCACAACAAGACGCGATTCTCCGCTCGGCGTTGAGTCTCGGCAGACCCATCACATGGGAACAGTGCAAAGGAGAGGAAGTGTAGGGAAGAAGGAATGCACAAGAGAACAAACGAGCAGCAGAAAATCAAATCACTCCATTCATAATTCTACATAAGATGTCATGAGCACTACAATCATAGAGAGGAGGCGAGTCCACCAGCTCGCCGATCCTCACCATCACTCATCTCTCTGGGCGCTCCCCTCCTCTACCCTGAGGTGCGGGTCCCTCAGAAGCCTCCGGCATCCTCGTGCAGCAGCACCTGCCTCGCCTCTTGGCGCCTGCTCCGCAGCAGTGACTCGCTGCTCCTCCCCTGGCATGGCAAAGAAGCCACTAGCGGCAAAGCGACCAGACTGGCGCAGTCGCTCCCCGAACTCTCGCGCTCTCTCGTAGCGCGTCTCCATCCCTCCTATCCTCTGCACGATGGCCTGAAGGCCCAGTTGGAGCTCCCTCACTTGGGCCTCCAAAGCCCTCCTCTCGGTCTGATCCCGCTGTCGCTCGGACCTTCTCTCGGTTTTCTCTCTCTCTGCCTCTCTCCTCATCATCTGCAGAAGAACCCTTAACTCCAGGATGTCTGGAGAAGGTCTCTCCTCACCGCGATGTCGCAGCTCCGCTACAGTCGCCACCCAGGCATCTCGCTCCTCTTCCGCCCGGGTTGCGCGGGCCACCGCACCGGCAAGTTGCTCCCGGAGGGAGGCAATCTCGAGAAAAGGGGCCGAGGAACTGGAAGATGCGCCACCAATCATCCCCGCCGTCGCTGTCTACTGGGCACGCTGGAACAAAATAAACAACGGCCGTCAGTGAAACTCCAAAATCTGAAGATAAAAGTGCGGCACGTAACTTACCAGGAGCGACAGCTCATGCTGAGCGACGGCCAGTTGCCGCCTAGCCTCTGATAGTTGGGCGCGCGAGCCGCCGATGCCACGTGTGTCCCCAGCTTGGGGAAGCCCCGCATAACTCTCTCTCTGTCGCCGTAGGAAGTCGGCGCTGCCCTGCACCAATACAATCCCTTGCTGTCCAGGGAGACGTACGTGCCAGTCCTCGAGCCTCGCCTTGCCGCGACTCTCCCTCCTGACGCGGCTCGGCTCGTCCGCACTCGCCCACTCATCGGCCAGGCCCAGGGTCCTCGCCATGTCCTGCACCAAGAAAGAAGGGCTTCGCATCATAACAAAAAACGCGTCCCCTGTCTAGGACGCGTCCATCATTTGAGTGCAACACTCGCCGAACCCTTTCCCCCCTCGCGCGGCTCGCTTCAAAACTCAAAATGAATTAAAAGAGGAAAAGATCGGAGGACCTACCAGACCGTGTTCACCTCCCTCCGCGACATCGGGCCCCTCGGGTCCCTCGGGGGCCCGAAGCGGCCCTTCCTCCTCCATGGACGTCGTTCCATGTTCTTGCGTGTCCCTCCTCGGGCGAGGAGTTCCTCATCCCTCTCCACCTTCACCATGGTCGGGCCCATTGAACTCCATCAATCAAAAGAGGAGGAAGACGAAAAAGGGGCAAGCGAGTTTCGGCGGAAGGCGGGCTCGTTTGTGGGTAAGGCACGGGAGAAGAAAGGCCACCCGACGCTTTAAATTTGAATTCAAGGATTAAGACGCGTCCTCGCGCCTGGACGCGCCCAAAAGGGGGAGAAAGGAAACAGAATGCCCCCGTGCAAAGCGTAGTTCCCCGCTGTTCAGGGCAAGGTCTCGAGGAGCGTGTCTCGAAGGACAACTCAGTGCAAAGAAGAAAGTGTGGGAGAGAGAAAAGTACACACAACACAAGAAAGCCATTTTCATTTCATATAATAGCCGAAAGTACATCATACAGTGAGAAGGGTGACGTACAAGCAACTCCTAACTCTCACCATCACCCTCCTGGTCATCTCTCTCCTCCCTCCTCTGCCGGGGATCCCTAGGGGGCCTCTGCGAACCCTGAGAAGCCGTGCTCGCCTCGCCCTGCGGTGGCACTCCAGCCTCGAAGGCGCGACGATGCTCCTCGGCCGAAGAAACCAGATAGCTGCCCATGGAAAAAGAACCAGACTGATGAAGTCGTGCCCCGCGTTCCTTCGCCCTCTGGTACCGCTCCTCACTCTCCCGAAGCCTCCCCTCCGCCGTGCCAGGACTCAATCGGAGCTCCAGCAGCTGGGTCTCCAGAGCCCTCCTCTCGATCTGATCCCGCTGTCGCTCCTCCCTATCCCTCTCCCTCTCTCTCTCCACGGTCTCCCTATCCCTCTCCCTCTCCTCTCTCTCCCTCATCGCCTCCCTCCTTGACAGCTCGAGGGCGATCCGCAGATCCAGCACGTCACGAGGGAGCTCTTCAGCCTCCCGTCGACGCTCCTCCTCCAGCTCCACAATCCGGGCATCACGCTCTGCAATCCGGGCGTCACGCTCCGCCACCCGAGCGTCTCGCTCCTGCTCGGCACGAACAGCACGCGCTAGGGCCTCTCAGATCTCAGCCACCTGTCAAAGCACGCATGCACCGTAAGAGAACAGTGATAGAAGGAGGGCAGCCAGAAGGAGAGTCAAGGTCAGACAAACGCTCACTCGAGCCTCGCGGTCACGCTCGGCATCCTCAGCCCGAGCCACCGCATACGCCAGCTACTCCTGGAGGGCAGAAACCTCCGGAGGAGGGCCCCGCGAACTGGAACCCGCTCCACCAGCCATCCCGGTTGCCGCTGTCTGGTGGGCCCGCTGAAACACAGAGCGAACGATAGTTAGAGGCCAAGTATCAAAAAAAAAATCCAGGTCACAAAAAAATGCATCGCATAAACTCACCAGGATCTCCAACTCCTGTCGGATGGCCACCAACTGCCGCCTAGCGTCCGCCAGCTGGGCCCGCAGGTCGACAATCATGTTGTCACGAGCATCCTGCATTGCACATAAGTCAGTACCACATGCATATACATATAGAAGGGTGAAGCATTTTCATTTCACACTTACCCTGCCATACCACCGAGAGAGAGGCGGTCCCCGTACGTAGCTCGATATCGTCTCATGTAATTTGTGCTGTCCTGTACGTGGGACACCACTGGGACCCCGCCCTACTGCCAGTCCTGGTACTGTGCTGGGAAGCGCGTACGCCAGTCCACAATCTTCGCCTTCCCCTTGGTCTTCCGCCCAATGCGGGCCGGCGCATCTACGTCAACCCACTCCTGGGCCAGCCCCAACGTCCTCATGACCAGTCTAAGCCGCAGCGGCTCAATCTCGTTCAGGCAATGGACCCACACGTCCCGCCTGAAACGAGGAAGACCCGCTACAACCCAAGGCTGGCCAGCGTCGTCCATGCCCAGGTAGGGTCTCCACACCACCTGCATCACCACACATACATCATATTAGTTGCCATTCAGTCACATAAGAAAACACAAAAAAAACATACGCATCATACCATGGCCTCGGGATACTCGCTCAGCTCTCGACGAAGTGATGCCAGCTGGTAGCCGTGGGGTGCTGCAACCACGACCGGCCTCCACCGCCGCGCCAGAGGCACGGCCCTCCTGTTCCCATGCCTAGCCCTCCCCATCGGGAAATAGTAATAGCTCCACACCTGCATCCATCATACATCATTAGTACAATAATTGCATATTTAACTGTGGAATGCATAAATAAAATGTTTACCTGGAGGAAAGGTGCGAAGCCGCTGACTGTCGTCTCCTTCTCCGAAGTCTGGGAGAGATCAGCAATCAAATGGGCAAGCAGAGCCGCTCCCCACGCGTAGTGTCCCACTCTGTCCAGATCTACCAAGATCCCAAGGAAATGGCAGTGGATGCCATCCCCCTTCGTCCCCAGCAGAAGGCGGCCCAGAAGAAGAAAAGAAACCTCCGGAGGTCTAGATCCACCAGCTCCCTCTCGCTCGGATCCTGGGTGAAAGCTGCACGGGCATCTCCCTCCAATCGTGCCAGAAACTCCGCTCCAGTCTCGCTAACCCGCTGGCGCGGGTCAACGAATCCGAGCGCCTCCATGATCTCCACTCGGCCAACTACCCTGCTGTCCTGTCAGTCACGCTCGTCTCTAACCACAGCAGGTCCAGGGCACTCTCTCGGTAGTCGGGGTAGGTGACCCCGCTCACCGCCTCTCCGTCAACCCGTAGCCCGGTGATCCGAGCCACGTCCTCCAGTGACGGCACCATGTGCCCCCAGGGCATCAGAAACGCTCGGCTCGGCGCGTGCCACCGCTCCCTCAATGCCTGGATAAGAGGAAGGTCGAGCCGGAAGGGCTCGATCCTAAGGAAAGCTCCAAAGCCCATGGCCTCCACACGCGCCCTCTGGAAGTCTGGCAGCCCACGGTATGCTGCCACCACTAAGGACCAGCTGATCCGGCCCTTCATCACGCCCTGCACACCACAAAACCATCAAAAGAACACATCAGCATTATGAATAGTAATAAACAATAACACTGTATATACTACTTATTTATCTTATTTTATTTTTATTGTTTTTAGAGGCGTCCAACACATTGGACGCCCCCATTCCATTTTCTTTATTTTAATTTTAGAAAAACCCAAAAACAAAAATAAATAAAAAAAATATATATATTATCATGGAGGCGTCCCATTCCCTGGACGCCTCCTTTTTTTTAATTCTTTTTTATTATTATTTACGAAAATAAATAAACTAACAAAAAAGAAAATGTGGAGGCGTCCAGGCCCCTGGACGCCTCCTTCCCTCACACCCGGCGTTCGCCACAAAGCCTCTCGTCTGCCCTTTTTAACCCAGTGAACCAATAGAATGGAGGTCTAAGGGGCTTACCGGATCGTGCTCGTCCTCTGCCGTGTCACCAGCATCCACTACAGCCTCCAAGGCCAAAGGAAGAGCCTCCTCACCCGCGACAATCTCCTCCGCCGCAGCAGCCCCCTCGGCATCATCCCTCAGCCTCCTCGGACGACGAGCCCGTCGTTTCCGCTTCTCTGGACCCTGGCTCGATCCTCTTCGCTCCATTGGGACGAAGAATGGGTCGTCTGGATTGACTGGGTGGTTTGAATGAACAGTAATTGAGCAAAGGGGGGAGGCCCCCCCATATATATAGAATCTACCCTAGTTGGGGCGTCCAGGCGCCTGGACGCCCCCACTTTTTTTATTTTTTTTCAAAATTCAAAAAATTTGGGGCGTCCAGGCGCCTGGACGCCCCCCAAAATAAAAAAAATCAAAAAAATAAAAAAAATAAAACATAGGGGCGTCCAAGACCCTGGACGCCCCCAAAACAAAAAACCAAAAAAATAAAAAAAATAAAACATAGGGGCGTCCAAGATCCTGGACCCCCCCAAACCAAAAAAAACTGAAAAAAATTATAAATAAAAAAATTAGGGGCGTCTAGGCCCCTGGACGCCCCCATCATAAAAATTTCAAAAAAAATAAAAAATATATAATAAAAGTAAAAAAGATAAGAGTATGTATATAATCCAAACAAAAGAAAAAACACAAAGAAAAAGAAAAACCACAAATAATAATAATAATTAAGAGGTCGGGGGTCCCAAAACATCCATGCTAGATTTTATTCCATCAGAAAAGTAGAATAAGCTACATTAGGGGCTTAGGCACCTTAGGCCTTAACCTCCCCAGTTCGGTTACATAAGCCCTCCACAGCTCACACTCTTCCCCCACATGCGCTAAGGCCTTTCCCGCAACACTTGTCTTCCAGGGTGCTTTGACGGCATTCGCTTCCTTCGCGTCCGCTTCAGTGCCCAACTCCCTCTTCTTCAAAGGAACGATGCCAGTCGATAGTGGGAACGAATGGCGTGGAATGCCGACCTGGAGGCAGCATCGATGCTCGTTATAAAGGACAAACTCGGTCGCGCCGATCAGTTGAAGATCAACTTCGGGAGAAGGCCTCATGAGGAGATCTAGCGAAAGCAAACATGCCGGTGCGCAAGTAAAGAAGCCTTGTGTCACGGTGCGGAAGTGAGACCACCAGTCCTCGCGTTTCTTCAGCCACGGAACGCGGTTCACTACAGTACCACCGAAGCCTAACACGTCGGCTATGTGGTGAAGAGGGCTTTGTTGGAAGAGTTTCGAAGCAGTTGGCATTCCCTCGCGGTGGTCGAATTTGAAGTGCAAATCAAGCCAGCAATTCAGGACAAGTGCGTAACCAAAAGGAGGCTTACCCATGCTCGAGGCAGTAAGGCCACTATACAGGTAGGCGAGGACAGCGGGTCCCACCCTTTTTCCACGCCAGATCCCGCAGATAGCACTCAGTTGGTCTTCCTCCACTATGTTGTCGGTATAAGGAAACAAAAGAGCACCCGTCAGACAAATGGTGAACCCCTTCATGATTCCCTCCAAATAGTCATCGTCTGGTGACCCTCTCAGGGCGTCCATGACCCACTCCGCAAGCTTTTGGAGATCGATCCCCTTTTGAGTACGGACCTTTCTGGCTGCGTCGGGCGGCATGAAGCTTCCAAGAACGCTTTCGGAAGTCCCCCGTGTCAGCATCCGCATAGCCTTCACCTTCCCGTCACTCTTGAATTTCTTCAATCCGAGCAGAAGTTCCACCTCCTCGAGGAGGATGGTCACCTCGAAGGTCGGGAAGATAAAAGTATGGGTCTGCGGATGCCAGATCTCCACTAGTGCGCCCATAGCTGCCCAGTCCATACGAATCTTCTCATAGTGTTTGGCGTGAATAAGGAGCCCCTGCAGATGCCACTTCGAGAGTATGGCCCTCATGCTGATGGAGATGTTGGAAGTTAGCTTTGAAAGCCATGGCAGTTTGGAAAACTTCCTCGGGCTTGGGAAGAGTGGATATGGCTGGAAGAGAAAAGAAAGAAGAAGAAAGGAAGGTAGTAAGAAGAAGGTTCACGTGGAAAAATTTGAAATGAATCAGCTTACCATATGCGACATGATCGTCCCACTCAAATGACCCTCGAGGTCGGAGAGTCGCCTGATCTCGCTGCTAGGCCTGCTCCTCTTCATAACACGGGAAGACTCTCCTTCCATCCTGAAAATCTCTAGATTCTCCTCTCTTTCCTCTCTTGAGCTTCCAAAACCCACCTTGGTGCATTTGAATGAACTAGCCTAAGGGAAGTTCTTATAGGAAGGGAAGATCGCTACAGGACGGAACATGTCACATCAGTGGTCATTGTCAAGATTTTGTCTGGATCTCCTTTGTACTGTGGTGCGATTCTGCTGTGATTCTGCTACTTTCTGATGTTGCTAACCTTTGCTAGTCTGTGCAGCTTTTACTAACGGACCTCTTTGTCCTGTCTCCTGTCCCACCTTTCAATGGTTGGTCCCACCATGTCATGCATCATAGTATACGATACCTACGCTACTAGAACATGTCAAGGACCTTGCGGCCCGAACAAATCTGGGATTTGAGTTCCCCTTCAACAAAAACGGTGATGATCCCGGAAGAATTTGGGTTGTACGGATAGGCCGTTAACTTGTGGTAGCATGGGGACGACGGTTCCATTCAGTGAGTTGGTGCACGGATAAACGGGCCCCAGCCCAGTGTCGGCTCACCGGATCGGTATCCTGACCCGTTCTTAACAAGTTGACACTATTATCCTTGGCTATTTTCTATTTTAGTTTGTTTTAAATTTTTATTTTAACCCAGCATGCATTCATATAGGATTTTGATTTATTGCGGAAAATCATTCAAGTGATTCGATTGCGAAGGCCGTTGTGCTTCAATTCCTACAAATATGAGATATTCCACTCCGAATAAAATACTGAGTTTCCTTGAAACGGCCCTACGTTGCTCTTCCAAAGGAGACCCTTGTTTGGACAGACCCTCAGATATTCCTTTTTACCTTGCTTGACCCACCTTGGCCGCAGCACTTCCACATTGGCTGGTAACCGCTCCCCAAAGGTGAAACCTCCGGTTTATGACCCAGGTACTTCCACACCAAGAAGTTGGTCTCCTTTTCGTGCCTGAGCGCACATCTCACCCTCCCTTATTTGATCTCCGTCCAAGCAATCGTCAATATTTGAAAGACCTTCTTCAAGGTCGCCTCATTGAAACTTCAGGAAAGATTCCAAACAGTAACGTCAAAAGCGTGGCTCATCACACCTTGGCATCAACTTATCAGTCCGCTCCCACTTCATTTCACTCCACTTCGATACAATTCCACTACGTGTCGCTCCCTTGCAAAGCAGACGCCAAGGCGGGGCAGCTGTAGACACGCCATTCTTGACGTCTCCTGAGAAAGTCTCATATTACTATACAACGCCCCGCGACGGCTTACGCGTTCTAACTCACTTGAGTGCTTCCTTTTCTTGAGTCTTCTTCCGCCCTTTTCGGCATCCGGAATCGTCTGGTCACGGCGTTCGGACGGCATCAACACCAGTCAGACGCGTCAGGAGTTCCGGAACCAAGAAGGGTGTCTGCCGGGCGGCAGCCGACTGAGGACCCGGTGGGTCTTAATGGGGGCGTCCAAACCCCTGGACGCCCCCATTCTTTAAATTTATTTTATTTTTCTTTTTCTTTTTTAAAAAGCCCAAAAATAAAAAATATATATTAATGGAGGCGTCCAGGCCCCTGGACGCCTCCATAAAAATAAACATAAAAAATAAAAATGCCAGCCTTGGCATAAAAGACAAAACAAAAAAATTAATAATAATATATTAATGGAGGCGTCCAGGCCCCTGGACGCCTCCATCAACTCTCTCACGGGCGCCGGCCACCGAACGACGGTTTGTCGTGTGTGAAAAAAATACAAATTATGGAGACGTCCAGCCACCTGGACGCGCCCATTTCTGAATCACGAGGCGCCGCTCACAAAACCACGCGTTGTGCCAAACCGCGTGCGGCCGCCAGCAGTATTCGGTGGACCTGTTAGAGGCGTCCGGGACCATGGACGCCCCCACAAAAATATTCTGAAAAAAATAATAAAAATAGAATAAAATATTAGTTCGGCCCTGATGGAGGTGTCCAGGGTCCTGGACGCCTCCAACCTCCGGAGCCCTATAAATAGAGGCCCACCCCCTCAGTTCTGGGGGAGCTTCGAAGAGATCCGATAGGCTGCCGGAGCCCAGAGGCTACCGGAGTCATTTCTAACCCGTGAGGTCTTTTGTAGGTGGAGGTTCTGCCGGTTTCTCGGGTGCCCACGCTCGCGAGAGGAAGGTCGTCTTCATCCACCGCGCTTCCACGTCGTCCCTACGCTGCCGAAGCTCCGCCGGATTTCACCCTCGGCTCATCCAATAAGTCTTTTCTTCCCCTTTTTCTCCATAGTTCTTTACATTCATCATACTGCATCCTCTATCTCCCTACATAAGGGCGCCGTCTCTGGCATACTTCTTGCATCCATCATCTCATTTTCCTCCTACTCGAGTCCGAGAGGGGTTTAAAAGATAACACCAACCAGGTGTGTGTCTTGCCATCATTTCGTTATTTTTATCGCAAGGATTTGAATACTACACCTTCATCTTTCTAATCCACTTGTTACTTGTTTGTCGTTATTTTACAAGGGTACCCAAGGAAAGCCCTCTCCGTCGACCGGCCGATGGGGGAGGAAGAAGCAACCCGCCATCTCCCGCTCTTGAGGTAGGCGCGATCACCTTCTTATTTTTGGGGTCTTTTGGCCCCTGGCGATCACATATTATTCTCGAGGCCGCGGCGAGTCACTTCCCCAATGGCCGTTTAAATTTCCGTTCTTATATGTTATATTCTTATCTATTCATGTTCTCGAGGCCGCGGCGAGTCACTTCCCCAATGGCCGTTTAAATTCCCGCTCTTTATATTCTTCTTATATTCTGTTATATTTTTATCTGCTCGTATTCTCGAGGCCGCGGCGAGTCACTTCCCCAATGGCCGTTTCAATTCTTGCTATTTAATTTCTGCACCATTCCCATCCCCCGAGGCCGCGGCGAGTCACTTCCCGCTATGGCCGTTTAACCCCCATATCTTGCTATATCACATTTGTCCCGCTCGTCCCGCCGGAGCAATCTCCCGTGGTGGCTGTAGACACGCCAAAATTGACGTTTTGTTGATCAAATCTCATGTTATTATGTAAATGCCCCAAGTGGACTTCAATATTCTTATAATATGAAGTTTTTCTATTTTTATGCATTTTTCCTGCATTTTTGTGATTCACGACTTTGGTAAGGGCGTTAATTTATAAAGTCACGACCTGTAATAAGGCGTTTTCACAGAAAGGACGACCGTGCGACAGGGCGTCAATTCTTGGTATTATACGCTAATTTCTGGAATTATCATAAAAGGCATTTTCTGAGTAACGCCTTTCCTCAAGGCGTGTTTTTAAGAAACGCCGTAATCATAGGCGTGTTATATCAGCGTTTAAACAGAGCAAGTTTTATTTCTAAAATTAAATCCAGGAAGAAACGTCCTTTGCTAGGTCGTGTTTCAAGAAACGCCTCTGTTGGAGTCGTCAATTCATCAAGAGACGTCCTCGATTAAGGCGTGTTTCTCTCCAGAGTCCTTCCTTTTTCGGACTTTCCCTCACAGTTCCCTATCGTAATTTGGTCTCTTGCTCGATCTTAATCCTTCCTTGAATGCCTCATTACCCGTTCTGATCTTACCTTGCTTGATCACATCCAATCGAGGCTATAAATTGAAGCCTGGATCGTTCGGTTAAAGGGTTGAAGGGTTAAAGGGTTGAAGGTTTGAAAGGTTGAAGCGTTGAAGCATCCGTAAAAGAGGGTTAAGCATTTTTTTACGAACAGAGCCTACTTCATCCGGCTTCATCCATATACTTCTGTCGTCTTCATTCATTTTTTCCTTTACTGTCGACAGGGACAGCAGGATTTCACCCCTTTTCATCTCTTTATTTTATTTATTCATATCACTCCATTCATCATACACGTTCATCCTTTATATTTATTCACACTTTATTGTCATACTCCCCCTCCCTTAAGTCTTGTTAAGGGGTTTTAAAAACAACCAAAAATAAGGTGTGCATGTGCCTTTCTTTCCTTCATTATTACATGTCTATTTGGATAGATGCTACTGCGTTTTGGGCTGACCCTTCTCTTCTTGTTTGTGTTTATTGTCCGTTTTGCAAGGTAATCAACTAAGAAGACCCACTTCATCGGCCGGCCGATTGAAGTTGGAGGAAGAAATCCACATCCATCCCGCGTCTCAAATTCCACCAGGTATACGCGATCACTTTTTCTTCTTATTGAGGTAATCCCTCTGGCGATCACAACTCCATCTTAGCACCTCGTGCTTATTTGTGCTATTTCATACTTATTTATTCATTCTTAATTTTTCATTAAGTGGATTTTAAATAGAATCTACAAATTGGCGATCACGGTGGGACTTCCACTGTTTTCTTTCTTGATTACCATCTCCATTGGCACCCTCGAGTGCCCTTTCCCCTTGACACCCTCGTGTGTCCTTTCCCCTTAGGCACCCTCGCGTGCCCTTTCCCCTTGGTACCCTCGGTGCCCTCTCCCTTGTGCCCCTCGGGCACCCTCCATTGTGCACTCTGCACACTCCCGGGTCGGTCGATTTCTGCTTATTGACGCCTTTCACGAAGGCGTCTTTTGATTTCACGCCCCTCACAGGGACGTGTTTTGTTGAATCACGCCCCCCTCCAGGGCGTGTGTTTATTACACCTGCTGGCTTTTTGGTTGCTTATTTCATCGTCTGATATTTAACGCCCCTCTCAGGGGCGTGTTTCTCTGAGTAACGCCTATTCCCAGGGCGTCTTTTACTATAACTGCTGCCTGCTGCATGATTGTTTTACTGTCTGTGGAATTAACGCCGCTCCCAGAGGCGTTCCATCTATTGTCAACGCCTGTCATCAGGGCGTGTTTAATTATTATCTGAGTTTTGACGCCCTCCAGTGTAGGCGTCCTTTCCTGAGAACGCCTCACCCTAAGGCGTGTTTTTCCTACTGTCTGTGAGCCCGTCACAGAGTTAACGGCAGCCACCCTGCCGTGTTTTAAGTTTGTCACGACCTATCGCAGGGCGTGTCTTTCTTGCTGTTGTGAACACGCCCTTTCCCAGGGCGTGTCTTTGCTGTTCATTTTCACAGATTGACTATTATTCATTGTTTGGCATTTGTGTTGATATTATTATCTTGATTTGCTGGCTTGGTTGAGAGACCTCCTCTCTCTATCCTAGGATCCACACACCTTTCTTGGAATCGGGACGACCCTCCATTGAGCATTCCGTCTCTTTGGACTGGAAATCCCTTTTCCAAGACCTCCATAAGTCCCCGCACCCGTGGATTCCCTCACGGACGCTGGGCTGGTTGTACCTTCGAAGTACCTGGAGTTTAGAGAACCCATGCGTTGTTAAGAGAGGAAGAACTTAGTTGACCCGGAGATTACACTCGGATCAAACTAGGTCTCATTTGGCAAAAGAGTGAACTTTCACAAATAATTCACCCTAATTCAAACATCAAACCTTAAAATCTTGCGTTTCTTGCCAACCTTGTTTGCATAAACATAGTTGGGTGATTTGATTGCTTGGTTTGGATTGATTATTTTGTGATAGCTCCTTCATTAAAAACATTCTCTCTCTTAAGAATGAAACTCCGTTCAGGTAAAACCATCAACATGTCGGGAAACGGGTATTCTTACGATGATGAGAATGAGAACATATTTGGTCAATATGAGGACCCTCTCCAGGATTCGGTTTATTATGAGGAGAACTATCTTCCTCCTCATCCCTATTACTCTCAGGTTCATGTGGTCGATACCACTAATCATGAGGCGGACCCTCCGTCTCAAGTTCCATCTTCTAATACTTCAGGGAACCCTTCCCCATCCATCAACGTCACTGATTTAATCCAAGCTCTTTCCCAGTTGGACGACTCCCAGCGACAAGCTGTTCAGGCCGCTTTAAAGGGGAAGTCAGTTCTTTCTTCTTCTTCTAATCCCCCTCCGGCCGTGGGTGGCCATCAGATTATTAATGACCAGGCGGTCTTGCATTCCCCCTCCTCTCGTCCACGAACGCCTACTGCGGCCATGCCGGCCCCACAGGCGAGCTATTCAGCGGTTAGGCATCAATCCTTTCAACCTCCTCAGATTTTGCAAACGCCTACACCGCGTGCTTTCATTCAGAATCAGGCCCCGGCCGAGCCCGATACCAACACTCTGGTGCTACGAAAGCTAGCCAGCATGGAGGAGCAGCTCAAGAAGGTTACGGCAACTAAGAATGCTCCGGAAATCTCTCTCCCTACGTTGCCGGTGTTCCACTTACCCCCTTCTGAAATGCCGCACTTTCGGCGATATAATGGAACCGGTAACCCGTTCATTCATTTAAAGGATTTCCGTTATGAAACTTCTTTCTGGCAAGACAACAAGGCCTCCCTGGCCTATTTATTCAGGAGATCTCTTGAGGGACCCGCCCTCGAATGGTTTTATTCTCTGGAGCCAGCTGATGCTGGCGATTTTGATATTATTCAAAGAAAGTTCCTGCAAAAGTACAGAGACCGGGTGGGACCCTCCCTCTCCGTTACAGATTTAGTTGCTGAGAAGATGAAGCCCGAGGAGGACTTCATTGTATTTGCTGATAGGTGGCGGTCCATGGCCGAAAAATTAAAGGACACATTGTCGGAACAGGAGCAAGTGAAGATGGTCATTTCTAATGCAACCCCTCAATTCCGGCACATTTTGGCCATGAATCGGCTGACAACCATGGAGGAGCTCTATGAAAGAGCTCGTTATATACAGACACAAATGAAGGATTCGCCCATCATGGGCATGTTTGAGCCGAAGCCTCGGCTGTTTAAAAAGAATACAACTGTCAACAGTGGGCCCACAACTGAGGGCACTGTCACAAACGAGCAGGTTGGCGTAGTTGGCCACCCCCATCACCATTCAAACCCACGACCTCTGCCGCCTCCACAACAGAACCCCCATTTTACCTCCGCTCCACAGCGCCATTTCACACCCCAACCTTCTTTTGCTCCATCACCGAGCCAAGCGCCTCGCAACGACCCTCCAGCACCACCACAATACCATCAAGTCCCTCCGCCTTCCCACTACGGCCAACAACAGCGGAGACCACCACTTGGCCCCAAGAGGGCCCATTATCCGCCACTCCCAGAGAGTCTCCCTGACATTTTTAATGCTTTAATGGCTGCCAACCTGCTCGTTCTACCAAAAGAAAGAACAGTGTGGCCCGACAATGTTGACACATCCCGCTACTGTGCATTTCACCGCGCTCCTGGTCACAACCTTGACCGTTGTTTCCACTTCAGAGATCATATTTATGATTTGAATGACCAGGGAGGCATTAATTGGGATGAAATGAGGCAAGTCATCGCCACCATGAAAGAGAGAAGGCCGCCTCGGCAACAGCAAAATCAGCAACAGCAGCATCCAGCTCCGCAGCAGGCTCAACCACAACAAGCTCCAGCACCCCAGCAAGATATGGGGATTGTCCGTAATCCACTACCGGACCACGCTCCTAATCAGCACGTGAACCCTGTCACGTCTCTCTATGAGGTGGAGAGAGGGCAGGGATGGCACGAAGAAAACGCCTCTGTCGGGGCATTTCACCATGATACAACCCGAAATCAAACCCCGCGCCTTTTGCGCATTCCCCCTTCTTCTTCTAATCTCCTATCGGGACGTTCCCTTTTACGCCCCGTCAACCCGTCTACCTCCACCAATTCTACAGTCTTGCCGACTCGTTCCCTTCTTAACCACATACCACCCCAACAATCTATCATTCCACCTTCCCCCATCAATCCCACACCCGCGCCATCCAGGCCACTCCTACTTCGCTCACCGCCAGCGCCCGCTACCTCCTCTATCACCCCGACATCGGCAAGAGTTCCTTCACCATCTCCCCAACCACCTTTTGTGCCACGATCTCTCCTTATTCCACCACCTACCAATACTCCTCGTATTCGGATATCCCTCACCTCTCCGATGAGGGCCCCTTCTTCAAATGCTCCTCCCATGCCTCCCTCGGGGGCACCTTTATTGAACACCACTACCACGTCTCCTATGGAGACACCCCTTTCATTGAATTCCCCTTTATCCCCAAGTGCGGTTTCTGCTACCGACATTCCTTCTTCTTCGTCCAACCCTCCTCCTAAGATTGCCCCGACAGAGGCGCGTCAAGGCGTAGCACCCCTCCGTAGTGGACGGATATTCCACCGTGTTTTCCCCCAGAGAGAGCTAGAGCCCGTGCAGGGGCCACAAGAGCAAGAGCAGGAACAAGATTCAGTGCCGGGAACTCGGTATGATCTGTTAAAGCACTTGGATCGCACTCCAGCCAGAATCTCCATTCTTGAACTAATCAAGAGGTCCACCACTCATCAGCTGGCCTTGAAGGAATATCTGCAGAAGGTCATGGTCAATGAGGACCTTCCGGTTGAACAAATAATTACAGTCTTAACCCCTACCAGCAGTCAGCCGGCAATCACATTCCACGAATATGAGTTAGCACCTCTACCAGCAAGAAAATATGCCCTATGTATCACGGTTGATATCAACAAAGTGGCCGTTAAGCAATGTTTGGTAGACACCGGTGCATCTATTAATGTGTTGCCTCCGAGCACTCTAAAATCATGTGGTATCCCTGAGAGCCAGATTCGGCCATCTACCATTACTGTCACGGCATATGATAATACAAAGAAACCTCCTCTGGGCATGGTTACTCTCAAAGTCAGCTTGGGTCCAGCCACTATTACGGCAGATTTTCATATTCTGGATATGGACCCAACCTTTAATGGCATCCTGGGTCGCCCTTACATTCAGCAACTTGATGCGGTGCCTTCTACAAACCATCAGTGCCTCAAGTTTCCGCACAAGGGGCGTATTATCAAGGTGACCAGTGTGCCGATCTTGCCAGAGGAAGACATTCATGTAGCTTCATCAGTTCCTTCCATATGGCCTGCCAACAAGCCGTTATTATCTGTGCTGGACATTCCCCGTCCGCGGCCGATGCCGTCCGAGACAGTTACCACAGTTGCCATGACACCTCTGCCTTCTAAGGGGAAGAAGAAAAAGAAAAATATGATGAATACCCCAGGCTGGAACATTCTTATAAGAATGGGATATCAAGATGGTAAGGGCTTGGGCGCCAAACTCCAGGGCAGAGTTAGGCCCATTAAGCCTCAAAAGATGATTGCACGAGGCGGCTTAGGCTACAAAGCACCGGGCAAGAATGAAGGGGAGCCGTGGGCTGTTATGACGTCCACCTTCAAGCCAGATCGTCAACCGCTCACCTGGACTTTAAAGGCACATTTTGTCACCGGTGGCATTCAAAACAACGAGCAGACTACTGTCATTACTTCATTATTTGATTGTCAGGATGTGCACGCCAGACAGTTTGCGCGGCACATTGCCCCACTGGCCACTTACAAAGCCTTGGAGACTTTAAGGCCCGATAAAAGAAGGAAGATGGGTGATCCGGCATGTGACTGGTACAGATGGTTTGACATGAATGATATCACTTTCTCTTTAAGCCGCTTGTTCATGCCGACAGATCCAGAATGGCCACCATTGATTCAAGAACTGATTGAAATGCCTGCCGCAATCACAGATAAAAGGCAGCTGTTAAGTGACTACACAGATACGGGAGAACCAGATGTCCCCTTTGAAGAAGATTTCTCCGTGGACAGGCTGTGGGCCGGCCTTTTCTCCCTCACTTCTGTGCATCCATCAGTGTTGGTTTCTTTCTATTCCCGTTGGTTTGGTCACGTGCCGCGACCACCACCGATTACCATTAACTTGTCTCCTGATTCAATTCAGATTTCCCTTTCGATTGCTCCTTCGCTCCTCGAGCGATTTTCTGAAATCTCCATCTCGCCCCCGCATGGGCCGTCTTTGATTAAATCTTTCTCCAAAATTGCAATCTCCACTCCCACCGCTATTCTCCCTTCGCATTGCTTTTTACTTGAAAAAGAAAATAAAAACAAAGGAAAAACTAAAAACGAAAAAAAAAACGCCAAATCTCCAACATTCCGGTCCTCCATCTCTATTGAAGAGATTTCTTATTTTTCTTCCGAGTGCGTCCCAACCCAGGGGCTGCTCTCTCAAAATTCCTTGATAAGTCTTTTCTCCCCCTCTGGTGAGGGGCCCTCCTCTGTATCACCTCCTGTATCCGCTTTTTCATCTCCTTCCCCTAATCAAGCTAGTTGTTCTTCCTCCTCTTCTTCTCTTCTTCTTTTAAAAGTCAGGGGTTAGTTCCACATAAGAAGGCCAAGGGTAGGCAGATTCCTCGAAGATTTTTGTTAGAATTGGCTGCCAGATGCCATGCTTGTTTAGCAATCCCTGAGTTTGTGGAGGATCCAATTATCCTGCCGGAGCTAGAATATGAGGATTCCATTGCTTCCTATGAGGGTTTGGGCGTTTATGAAATAATGAATGATGAAGACCCTATTGAAGAGGGGGATGAAAGTTATGAAGAATATGAGGACGAGGCTGATGCTTTTGCTAGTGGCATAAGACGATTCGACGAACCATCAGCCTCAGTAGAAGAGCCAACCAAAGAAATCAATCTGGGTACCGAGGAAGACCCTAGGATTGTCCTCATCAGTAAAAATTTGCCGCCCTCCGAGGAGGAGGCGCTTATTTTGGTTCTTCAAGAATACAAGGACACGTTCGCTTGGAGCTACGAAGATATGCCTGGATTAGACCCTGCGCTCGTTGAACATCGCCTT
The DNA here is from genome assembly GCA_022559845.1 of Amorphophallus konjac. Taxonomy (NCBI): domain Eukaryota; kingdom Viridiplantae; phylum Streptophyta; class Magnoliopsida; order Alismatales; family Araceae; genus Amorphophallus; species Amorphophallus konjac. Next base: position 24,682,977 of record CM040120.1, read on the forward strand.
ACACTTAAGCCAGGGTCTGTCCCGGTAAAACAACGGTTGAGGCGTTTCCACCCTAGCATGGCTTTGAAAATGAAAGAAGAGGTCGATAAACTCCATAAGGCTAGATTTGTTAGAGTCGTCCTTTATCCCAATTGGGTGGCTAACATTGTCCCGGTTATGAAGAAAGATGGAAAAGTTCGAATTTGCATAGATTTTCGGGACCTCAACCGGGCGTGTCCTAAGGATGACTTCCCCCTCCCTCATATTGATGTGCTGATCGATAACACGGCAGGATTTGAGACTCTTTCGTTCATGGACGGCTTTTCAGGCTACAATCAGATTCGTCTAGCTGAAGAAGATCAAGAGAAAACCTCATTCACTACACCATGGGGCACATATTGTTATGTGGTCATGCCTTTTGGACTTAAGAATGCTGGAGCCACTTACCAAAGGGCTATGATGGCAATTTTTCATGACATGATTCATATTTATATTGAGGTGTATGTGGATGACCTGGTTGTGAAATCAAGGACAAGGATTGAGCATCCTGGGGTTCTGGCTAAGGTTTTGCAGAGATCCCGAGAATTTCAGTTAAAAATGAACCCCAAAAAGTGCGTATTTGGTGTTTCTTCAGGGAAATTGCTTGGTTTCATTGTTAGCAAGAGGGGTATTGAAGTTGATCCCAACAAGGCAAAAGCCATTAGAGATATGCCTCCTCCCAAGAATTTGAAAGAAGTTCGAGGATTAATAGGGAGGTTGCAATTCATTCGCCGCTTCGTCTCCCAGCACTCACAAAGGTGTAGGCCGTTCTACGAGCTTACTAAGCCGGGAGTCAAGTTTAATTGGGATGACAAGTGTCAGGCAGCCTTTGACGGATTGAAGGATTATTTGGTCAATCCTCCTGTCCTGAGGCCGCCAATTCCAGGCAAACCACTTATTCTTTATGTTTCAGTCCTGGATGACTCCGTAGGTGCTGTCTTAGCTCAAGTGGATGAGGAAGGTAAAGAGAGGGCAGCATACTACTTGTCTAAACTCCTTAACTCCTGTGAGCAGAGATACTCAGCTATGGAAAAGACTTGTGCAGCTTTGGTTTGGGTAGTTCAAAAGTTAAAACACTATTTTCTAGCTCACGAGGTTCACCTCATTGCGCGCATGAATCCAATCAAATTCCTCCTTGAAAAATCTGTCCTCACTGATCGATTAGCTCGCTGGCAAAGCTTCCTTTCTCAATTTGACATCACTTACATTCAGCAAAAAGCTATCAAAGGTTACGCCATTGCCGAGCACCTTGCTCACCACCCTCTTCCCCACTTTGATCCTGTCAATTCGGAGTTCCCAGATGAAGAATTAATGTCCATTAATCAGCCCCACGATCCTATGTGGACATTACATTTTGATGGAGCCCTTAACTCTCAAGGAAGAGGGATCGGTATGGTTCTTTTAACACCCGAAGGGGTCACCATTCCATTTGCTGCTCGGCTTACTTTTCCCGTCACCAATAACATAGCTGAGTATGAAGCTCTTTTGGCCGGTCTCAAAACCGCTCATCAATATGGTGTCACTCATTTGCGAATTGTCGGTGACAGTCAACTTATTCTGCGCCAGGTGCTGGTCAAGTGTCGCACCATCAATCCTAAGCTCAAACCCTATCAGGAACTCGCTTCAGCTTACGCCAAGCTCTTCACTAAATTGATTTTCGTTCATGTCCCGCGTAGCCAGAACATCTTGGCCGACGCACTTGCTTCTTTAGCTTCCGCCTTAGTCTTCCCTCCTCAGCGTGATTTTCATGTTCCCCTGATTCATCAGCGTGATACTCCAGCTATTAGGGATCGTGCTTTCTTGATATTAGGGATCAAGTGCTCGAGAAGGTTAGACGGAAAGAAGCTCTTGAAGGCAAAGAGGTCATGTTATTGGATTGGCAAGAAGAGTTGGCAGATGAAGAAAAGCCTTGGTTTTATGAGATTGCCAGATACTGTAACGATCAGTCTTACCCCGAGGAAGCCACAGCCGAAGAAAAGAAAGCAATCAGGAGAGTGGCTCAACGTTATACTTTGGTTGGAGGTGTACTCTACAGAAGAGGGCTCACCGGTGTTTTATTAAGATGCCTCGATGATGACGAATCTTGGAGGGTCGTGGAAGAGGCGCATTCTGGTGTGTGTGGGGGTCATGTGAATAGTCAGATGCTAGCTAAGAAGATTCTTAGACTAGGGTTCTATTGGCCCACTCTTGAAGAAGATTGTTCTATCTATGTTCGAAGGTGTGTTAAGTGCCAACTGCATGCCGACAAGATTCATTCTCCTGCTTCTTCACTCCACCCTACATCCTCCCCATGGCCTTTTTCCATGTGGGCTTTTGATATCATTGGACCTCTCGGTGATTCGAACCTCCTGACCAAGCAAAAATCATTCATTCTCACGGCAACGGAGTACTTCACCAAGTGGGCGGAAGCAGAAGCTTACGTGGAGATTAAAGCATCAACCGTCTGCAAATTTATCATGAAGAACATCATCACGAGGTTCGGGATCCCAAGCACCATCGTCACCGACAATGGACCTCAATTTATCTCCCAAGATCTCAAGGATCTCTGCGACAGGTATAACATTGCATTGCATCATTCTTCTCCCTATTATCCACAGGGCAATGGCCAAGCAGAGGCCACTAATAAAACCTTGATCAAAATTGTTAAGAAGACGTGTGAGGCTAATAAATTTTCGGACTGGCCGGACAAGCTGGTTGAAGCTCTTTGGGCTTACCGCACTTCCATCCGAACCCCCACTGGGCAAACTCCTTTCGCCCTTACTTATGGGATGGAGGCCGTGGTCCCTTATGAGATTCTTATTCCCTCTCTGCGAGTACAATTGGACAAGGAGCTCTCTATCGATGAACGTCGTGATTCACTCCTTGCTCAATTGGAACTCCTAGATGAGAAGCGTCTGGTCGCCGCTGAGCATGCGCGCGTTTATCAAAACAGGCTCTCACGTTTCTATCAAAAGAAGGTAATTGAGAGAAAATTTAAGGTCGGTGAAATGGTAATCAAAAGAATTTTTGTAAAGCCGGGTGGACCTCGTTCAAAGCTCCAACCAAATTGGGAAGGGCCGTTTGTCATAAAAGATGTTTATCCGGGCAATGCTTATAAACTAGTTAATGCTGAAGGAGAGGAATTAACTCACCCCTGGAATGGTTTGTATCTCAAGAAATATTACCCCTAAACAAAAATCCAAACAAAAAATTGAAAACTTCACAAAAAACCAAAGAAAATGGAAATCTCCCAGGTAATCCAAAAAAAATCTGAATATTTCCCAAAATCCAAAACAAAGAGAGTTTTCTTCATGGTTCTCCTTTTATTGGGCTGACATGACATGTAAAGGTCCCCGGTCCGAAGGGTTAAAATTCAGAATCCATTTCATCAGTCTTGCTAATTTAAAATGGGAATTGACCCCGCACACACTACACACTTTACTCTTGAGATCAAGCAGTGCAAAATCTGATGGAAAGTTGAAACCGGATCAAAGGTGAAAGACGACATCCATTCTTCTTCTTCGGCCCACAAGGGAGGAAGGGAGGTCTCGAGGTAGACCTGCCAAGCCTATCCGCCGCCCTAGTAGGAGGAAGTCAAGGCCCAAAAGGGAACAAATGCCACAAAAGCCCAAGTACAATTAGGTTGTTCATCAGTTCTATTTCAATGCAAGCCAAGTTCCTAAGTGAAAGTCAATGGTGAAAAGAAAAGCATGTCAAGAGGGCAAAGTCCCCGCAAGGAAAACCTTGGGCGTATGCATGCAATGTGAAAAGGGGCAAAAAGGCAACAAAGCGTCCCTACGCCAAAGACCGAACCCCAACAGGCATAGGGTAGGGGAGGTGGCTTTGCCTCGAGCATCTTTAAATCTCTTGTGGGCTTCCTCATGCTTTCTCTTTTATTTTGGAAAAAGTCATGAACCAGCGGAATGGTCGAAACCAAACTGAAGAGAATGCACTGTACGAAATCTCGTGTATAAGTCCAACTATATGCACGCCAATTCCCCTTTTTAATTATTCAAGAAAGGTTAATGGAACTTAGAAGATGACCAAGTAGGACCCACCACCTTGATTTCTTTATCAGCCCAATTTGGGAGGAATGAAAATTAACGCCTTCGTTCAAGGCGCTTTTATGATGATTCACGCCTAGATCTTAGGCGTTTCTTTAAAAATAACGCCTCTTGGAAGGTCGTGTTTTCAACAAAATTCAAAAATCTTTTCACAGTAACGCCGTCTCCGAGGGCGTCTTTTACGAGGGTAACGACCTTATCTAAGGCGTGTTTTTCAGAAAATCCAAAAAAATATATATACAGATAATGAAAAGAACAAAAATAAATTCTTCATGTTGCATGAATTGCACTCTTGCCTGGACAGCTTTTAATTATTGTTTGCATATGTGTGATTGCATGAGGCATCTCCCAGTTTTGGTCATTTCATTTTTGCCTTATTTTAATTAAAGGCTTGGCCCCTTGACCCATTATTAAGGTCAAAATATTTACACCCCTTGCTCAGCGGGCAAGGGGCCAAGTCGAACAGATGAATTAACCTGTTTGTTCAAGTGAAAACCACAGCCGCAGATACAGGGCAAAAGTAAAGCAAACACGAGGAACGAGAGAAGAAAAAAAAAGTGCACAAACACAAGTCCACAACCATACAAGTACTCAGGTAACAAAAGCTCAAATCTCATATATATATATCATCATGTCTATCATGTACAGGTGTGAAGGTGGAGGAGTACAAGTACAAAACTCTCAGCTCTCGCCTCCACCCTCCTCTACTCGCCTGCTCTCAACCTCCTCCTCACCGCCCCGAGCCGGCGCTGGTGGAGGAGGCATAGGCCCCCGCGAAGAAGCCGGAACCCGAACGTGTCCCCCTGCCTCGCTCCTCTCTCGGAGGGAAGAACCCGCCACAAAGGTGGAGCTGGTGAAGGAGTACCCCGCAGCCCGTGCTCGCTCACGGCCTCGCTGCAGCCGCTCCTCGGACACTCGAAGCCGCTCCTGGGAAAGGATCAACTGGGTCCTCGAGTCCGTCAGCTCACGCTCTCGTGCCAACAACTGCTCCTGGAACCGGGCACGCTCCGCCTGGTGCTCCTCGCGCTCACGAGCCCGCTCCTCGCGCTCACGAGCACGCTCCCTCCTCTCCAACTCCAGGGCAACCCGCAGCTCGGCCACGTCCTGAGGAAGCTCACTGCGCTGCTGCAAGGCCCGCTGAAGCTCTACGATCCGCTGATCACGGATCGACAACTCGGTACGTATCGCCTTCAGCTGAGCAGCCTACAAACAGGTAAACAAATCATCAGTTCCACAGTTCAATAATTCATGAAATGAAATAACAACATGTGACTAAAGGTAGGTCACGCACCTGTGAGCTCGTCGCTCGGAAGCCCTCATCTACGCAAATAAGAGTGGCTCGAAGCTCTTCAGTCTGTAAAAATGAATTTTATCAGTGCACGATTTATATCTAATCATTATTTGAATGAGGTTTCGAGCTCAGAATTTACCCGTGAAGCAAGGTCACGCTCCGCTGCCTCAGCTCGTGCAACCGCTCTGGCTAGCTGCTCCGTCAGTACAGTCACCTCTGCACTAGGACCCCTCGAGCTGGAGGCCTCCCCCGGATCTCTCCTCACTGCTCCCTGCTGGGCACGCTGCATTCATTGAGGACCGTCAGTGGCTAATCATTAATTCAACAAAAAATTTTCACTTGCATATAGGAATAATTTAAACACTCACCAGGGTCTCCAGGTCGGCCCGTGTGGCGGCCAGCTGGTCCTCCAGGCTATGTAGATGGGCCTGGGCATCTATAGCTGCGATGTCCCTCGCGTCCTGCATCCATTGCATGTTAGTCACATGATAGTCACATAAGCATTTGCATTCAATTTAGAAATAATTGCATTTCATACATACCCCTAAGACCCTCATCTGGGGTCGGCCGGCGTGAACCTCCCAATAGCGCCGGAGGTACTCGGAGCTGTCTGTCGCGTGGGAAACAACTCGGGTCCCGCCTCGCTGCCAGTCAGCGTACTGCTCCTCAAACCGTACCCGCCAGTCGGTCGTCTTAGTGCGACCGCGGGTTTTCTTTCCAATCCCTCGAGGCTCCCCGACCTCGATCCATTCCTGGGGCAGGCCCAGGGTCCTCATCACCAGCCGAAGCCGTAACGGCTCGATCTCGCTCAAGCAGTGAAGCCACAGCTCACGCCCGAAGCGAGGTCGCCCCGATACGACCCAAGGCTGGCCCTCATCAGTCATCCCCTCATATGGTCTCCACTGCACCTGCATTCATGAACACGCGTCATTATCATTTCATCATATTCAAATAAACAACAAAAAAGAAATGCATATCATTCATTCATACATACCAGCGAGGGAGGGAAGTCGCGGAACTCTCTCCGTAAAACCCACAACTCGTAGTCAAGTGGGGCACCAAAGATAACAGGCACCCAGCGTTGCGCCAGAGGGAAGGATCCCTCAGCTCCTGGCCGTGGGTCAACACGTCCCATCGGCATGTATAGGTGGCTCCACACCTGCATCCATGCATTGCATTAGTACTATATTCACATGCATCATAATATAGAATAAAAGAAAACGAAAATTGCATACCTGAAGAAGAGGTGAGAAGCCACTGACGGTCGTCTCACGGCCTGTCCCTGTGGACAGATCGGCCATCAAATGCGCTAGCAGGGCCGCTCCCCAAGCATACGTGCCAACCGTCTCCAGATCCTCAAGGATGCCTAAGAAGCGGCAGTTGATGACATCGGCTTTCGTCCCCAGCAATAATCTCCCGAGCAGCAGCAGCAGGAACCTCCTCAGGTCTCGGTCCGCTCTCTCATGGTCAGTCGGGTCCTGGCAGCATGCCGCTCTCACCCCGTCGGTCAGCCGCTGAGCAAACTCACCTAAGGTCTCCCCCGACCTATGTCTGGCATCTCCTAGACCCATCACCGTAGTCAGGTCCGTGCGGAAAATGGTCCTACACTCGCTAGGTCCCTCGTAGACCATCTCAAGCCCTAGTAGCCTCCGGGCCATCTCTGAATAGTCAGAATAGGTGAACCCACTCACAGCCTCACCATCTACCCGTAAACCTGTAATCCTGGCTACATCCTCTAAACTAGGAACCATATGCCCCCAGGGCATCAGAAAAGTCCGGCTAACCCTATCCCATCTCTCCCTCAAAACCTGGATCAGTGCTAGGTCAGGTCTAAAAGGCTCAATGGATAGAAAAGCCCCAAACCCCATGGCCTCTACTCTAACCCTCTGGAAGTCGGGGAGACCCTGGTATGCTGCCCAGACCATGACCCATGAGATACGGGTCCTCATCAGCCCCTGCATGCATTAAAAGAGAATTATTTTTCTTAATTACTTGAGTATCCATGTGTGATTACATTTGATTTGGGTTAAATATTGAATTTTAGCATTTTTGGAATTCACGGCCACCCTCAGGTCGTTTCTTGATGAATTCACGCCCCTGTGGGGGGCGTTTTTCAAAGTAAACTTTAATGTAACGCCCTTAATGAGGGCGTTTTTTATGTTAATTACGCCTCAGTCTTAGGCGTTCTTTGGTGGTTGTTTTGCTATTTCTGAAATATACTTTTAATCACGCCTCGGTGTTAGGCGTTTCTTGTTGAATTAACGCCCTGTGGTAGGGCGTTTTCCTAAAGGTGGTTAATTTTTGGGTCGTTAATGAATGAAGCGACGCCCTCTTGTTTGGGCGTCTCTTGTTGAATTAACGCCCTGCTGGAGGGCGTGGGTTCTCAATTTTACAGAAAAATCAAATAACTGACAGCATGCGAAATAATTCATGAAAATATTTTTTGGAAATTGTTTAATGAGCATGGAATTCATGAAAAATCATAAGCTTTAAGAAACGACATGCTTCGGGGCGTGTTTCATGAAAATTAATTAATAAAAGGAATTCACGCCCCAGGATAGGGCGTGTCACTTGTGATTAACGCCCCCGTCGGAGGCGTGTCTTTTCTGAGTTGCAGGTTCGTGCCCGAGGGCTATGGCGATCAAAGGAAACCAAATAAAATGAAAATAAAAAGTGGAATTGGGGGAGGGGAACTTACCTTCTTGTGCTTCTGGGGTTGTGGCCGGGGTAGTGGTCGTCTGGGCCGCCGGAGTTGCCCCCGGGGAACGATCGCCGCCGTGGGCGGTGGTCCTTCTTCTTCTCCATCTTCTTCTTCTCCATCTTCTTCTTCTTCCTCTCCACCTTCTGCGTCTTCTGCTTCGCCCGTTGCTCCGTCGGCCTCGTCGCCGCCGGCCGTCGCCGGCTCATCTTCATAGGCCACGACGGCAAGCTCCTCCATGGAAAGTTCTTCCTCTTGGGCGTGGGAGGCATCGAGATCGACCACATCTGGGGCGCTGACCCTTTGGCGTTTGGACATGGCTAGGGTTAAGGGGGAGGGAGATTGAGAGAGTGAGAAAGAGAACGAGAGAGAGAGGGGAGATTGAGAGAGAGGGTTTTCGGTTAGGGTTTGCAGAGAAGAGGGGGCAAATGAAAACGGAAGGAGGAAGAGAAGGAGGCCTGACGGCTTTTGGGTTTCGAAAAGAAGACACGCCCTTGAGTAAGGCGTTTATATTGAATTCACGTCCACTGTCTTGGGCGTTTTATAGAAACTACGACGATGATTAGGCGTTAATTTATTTTGCATGGGGAACGATAACCGTCGTCAGACGCATTGAATGGGCGTTGATTGATGTGAGGAAGTCATCATTGCTGTTTGAAGTAACGCCTCTGGTAAAGGCGTGTTATTCTTGAAACGTGACTATGGAAAAGGCGTTATTTTTGAGAAGTCAACGATTATATTCTTTTGGGTTTAAATCTGTTCACGCCTTTCTTGAGGTCGTCATTCAAAGTAACGCCCACAGTTGCAGGCGTCAATTGTTCACGAAGTGCCCGTTGAAGCGCCTTGGAATAAGGCGTGTATTTGTTAATTCGCGACGCTCTTGGAGGCGTTATTCACAACAGAAATATAGTTTTTTGGATGATTTCGTTCATAATCACAGTGGCAGTTGGCTCAATCAGAAAACAATCTGTATTATTTTGAAAAGAGGAACTACAATGACTAATGAGCCACTTTGGGCCTTAATTTTCTCAATGAAGTTACATAAATTTTCCACTGTTCCTTGTCTTCATCCGAGTCTTCTACAGGTTGATGAAGCTTGCTTAGCCTCCATAAAGCTTGAATGGTGATAACCTCCTCACCATCTTCATTGTTGCCTAGATCCCTTGATTTGATTGGAGGAAGGTGAGAGACATCCTCCAAGTGTTGCCTTGGGAGCCCAAGCTGAGGAAGGCACCGGTGTGCATTATATAAAACGAAGTCCGAAGCACCAATAAGACGAAGGTCCGTCCCGATGGAAAAGCGTGCACGAAGTTCCTGCATTTTAAATACACCCGGGGCGCAAGTAAAAAGATTCTTTGGCATTACCTTTAGGTGCTCCCTCCAATCCCCTCTCTTCTTGATTTGAGGAATTCGGTTGGTCACTCTATTGCTTATACCTAATGAGCCGGTTATATATGAGAGTGGGCTCTTTGAGAAAATTCTTGAAGGTTGTTGGGCTTCACGGCATGAATCAAACTTGAAGTGTAAGTCAATCCAACTCGAGAGTGCTAGCATGCACCCATAAATGGGCCTTCCCATGGCCGCCGATGTAAGCCCACTATAGAGATATGCTAGGATCGCCGGTCCCACTCTCTCTTCTTCCCACAAGCTCACCACTGCGCTCAATTGAGATTCCTCTAGAAAGTCCTCCGTGGATGGGAATAGGAGTGCTCCTGCCAAGCACACCACGAAGGCTTTAGTCACCCTTTCTATCTCCTCTTCCTCTTTAGCTTGATCCGCTCTCTTGTACACCCATGAGGCGAGCTTCAAGAGGTTAACTCCTTTAGTGACCTTAATTTGGTTCACTATATTTGGGCTAGGTATCAACGAGGTTAGTAACTCATGGGAGGAGATGGGCCTTGGCATGATGGCCATCTTTTCTTCTTCTCCGTGTTTCATCCTTTTCAAGCCTAGGATCATCTCTACTTCCTCTAGCAAGATGGTGGCCTCAAATGTGGAAAATAAGAAAGTATGGGTGGAAGGATGCCAGGTTTCAATCAATGCTCCTATGGCAGCCCAATCTATGTGGATTTGATCATAATGCTTGGCATGGGTTATCAACCCCAAGAGATGCCATCTAGCTACATATACCCTCATGTCTGAAGTAAACTTGGAGAGGATGAGGGGCAACCATTTGATTTGGACATATCTTCTAGCTCCCGGAAGATTTGGATAGTCCTGTGAAGAACAGAACACATGCAGTAAACAAGTATGAGCATATGCAACGTGAAAGGAGAATTCGGCAGAAGGAGCATCGCAAAGCAACGGGCAGAAGAGAAAGCTTACCTGTTTCAAAGCAATGCGGTTGCTTATGTGCCCTTGTATTTCAGAGATTCTAGGAGTAGAAATCTTAGGTTTCTTCAGTATTCTGTCCATCGCCGCCAGCAGTTGAGAACAGAAGCAAGAAGAGAACAGAAGGCCTGCAGAAAAGAAAGAAACGAAGCAGTTCGGCCGCAGAAGAATTCTGATGATTTGGTTAAAAAAGTCTGCCGTTTTATAAGGATTTGAAGAGTCCTAAAGAGCCCCGAAGATAGAAGTTTGATTGGGTTAAGGACTCTGTTCTTGATTTAGAAACGGAGGATCGGGCTAATTCACGCCTTGTGTAAGGGCGTGTATTTTTGATTTGACGACCTTATACTGGTCGTGTTTAATGTAACGCCTTTGCTGAGGTCGTGTTTCTTCCAAGCTTTCTCTGTTGGTTACGCCCTATGAAAGGGCGTATTTTTTTGATGAGACGACATTTGGCATGGTCGTGTTTTGATGAGGTCGTGTTTCTTCTAAGCTTCCTTTCTTGGTGACGCCTTTGAGTAGGACGTGTTTTAACAATTAACGACCTATGGAACGGCGTCTTTCATGCTTTTAACGCCCTATTCTTAGGCGTGTTTTATTGGCCTACGTTTTTGCCCTCCCAATGCTTTTGAATGAACTTAAGTGCTATTATTTGATGAAATTATTTATGATTAAGCACTTATGATCATGTCATGTTCTGAATTGATAAATGAAGTCTAATAACTTTCAAAGTGCAGAAGTTTGCAGGATTCAGGGCGTTTGGATCGCTCATGGGAGCAACATCGTGTCACCTTGTATTGTTTCTTATAAGCATTATTATTATCATATGATATCTACGATATTATAGTATATCAGGGACCTTGTGGTTATGATGAACCTGAAATTTGAGTTCCCCTTTATCAAAAACGAAGACGATTTCAGGAGAATCTTGATCACACGGATAGGCCGTTGAGTTGTTAAAGGCTTGGGACGATGGTTCCACTTTCTGAGTTGATGCGCGGACAAACGAGCTTCGGTTTAGTGTTAGCTCAGAGATATGGATTCTTGACCAAACCTAAACAGCTTAGCAATATTATCCTTGATTATTTTCTATTTTAGTTTGTTTTAAACCTTTTCTTTTAGCCCAGCATGCATCATGTAGGACTTTGAGTTTCATGCTGAAAATCTTCATATTATGGCAATAATGAAGTTCACTCGCTCTCGATTAAGTTGACATGAGATATTCCATTCCAAATCAAGTACTTCATTCTATTTGAAGCCATTCAGGCTGATCCTTGAAAGTGTTCCTTTGTTGGATCTTTATCCCAATTCTCTTTACTTTCCTGCAAAATTTACCTTGGTTGCAGCACATCCACGTTGGCTGGTAATCGCTCTCCAATGGTCTTTCCCTGTCGTGCCCGCGCGCACACCCTTTATTTACTTGGCTTAATCTCCTTCTTTCCAACAAATCGACATTTCCTTGGAACCTCTCAGAGTTGTTTCACTCAGAATTTTGGAACGATTTCAAATACTTAGTGTCTGAGGCGTGTCACATCACACCTTGGCGTCTCCTTATCAGTTCATTCTACTTCATCTCATTTTCGTTTCACTCCCTTGCAAAGCAGACGCCAAGGCGGGGCAGCTGTAGACACGCCAAAATTGACGTTTTGTTGATCAAATCTCATGTTATTATGTAAATGCCCCAAGTGGACTTCAATATTCTTATAATATGAAGTTTTTCTATTTTTATGCATTTTTCCTGCATTTTTGTGATTCACGACTTTGGTAAGGGCGTTAATTTATAAAGTCACGACCTGTAATAAGGCGTTTTCACAGAAAGGACGACCGTGCGACAGGGCGTCAATTCTTGGTATTATACGCTAATTTCTGGAATTATCATAAAAGGCATTTTCTGAGTAACGCCTTTCCTCAAGGCGTGTTTTTAAGAAACGCCGTAATCATAGGCGTGTTATATCAGCGTTTAAACAGAGCAAGTTTTATTTCTAAAATTAAATCCAGGAAGAAACGTCCTTTGCTAGGTCGTGTTTCAAGAAACGCCTCTGTTGGAGTCGTCAATTCATCAAGAGACGTCCTCGATTAAGGCGTGTTTCTCTCCAGAGTCCTTCCTTTTTCGGACTTTCCCTCACAGTTCCCTATCGTAATTTGGTCTCTTGCTCGATCTTAATCCTTCCTTGAATGCCTCATTACCCGTTCTGATCTTACCTTGCTTGATCACATCCAATCGAGGCTATAAATTGAAGCCTGGATCGTTCGGTTGAAAGGGTTGAAGGGTTAAAGGGTTGAAGGTTTGAAAGGTTGAAGCGTTGAAGCATCCGTAAAAGAGGGTTAAGCATTTTTTTACGAACAGAGCCTACTTCATCCGGCTTCATCCATATATTTCTGTCGTCTTCATTCATTTTTTCCTTTACTGTCGCCAGGGACAGCAGGATTTCACCCCTTTTCATCTCTTTATTTTATTTATTCATATCACTCCATTCATCATACACGTTCATCCTTTATATTTATTCACACTTTATTGTCATACTCCCCCTCCCTTAAGTCTTGTTAAGGGGTTTTAAAAACAACCAAAAATAAGGTGTGCATGTGCCTTTCTTTCCTTCATTATTACATGTCTATTTGGATAGATGCTACTGCGTTTTGGGCTGACCCTTCTCTTCTTGTTTGTGTTTATTGTCCGTTTTGCAAGGTAATCAACTAAGAAGACCCACTTCATCGGCCGGCCGATTGAAGTTGGAGGAAGAAATCCACATCCATCCCGCGTCTCAAATTCCACCAGGTATACGCGATCACTTTTTCTTCTTATTGAGGTAATCCCTCTGGCGATCACAACTCCATCTTAGCACCTCGTGCTTATTTGTGCTATTTCATACTTATTTATTCATTCTTAATTTTTCATTAAGTGGATTTTAAATAGAATCTACAGTGGCCCCTTCTCTTTTCTATTATTTCTGTGTTGCAGCAAAACAAAAAGAAGGAGCCCGCGCGCTCCGCGTCCCCTTCGTCCCCGAACCGCGTGACGTCGCTCACAAGTGTCAGACTGTCAGTCATACGACTTCGACCTTCGGGTTTCTACCGTGTTGGCCGTTGTGTTCCGGTTATTTCACCGTGGCATGTGTGTCGGTTTTCGTGCCGTGAGACCGGTACTTTGTAGATGGTAGGGTTTCCCTTTTTGAGATACTCGCCTACTGCTAGCGTAGCAGTTTCTCCGTTTGCGAGGTAGGGTTCGAGTGATCCCTACAGAGTCTTGTTCCGAGACTCATTCCCTGCGTGTTTTCACCGTGTGTCAGGCGAGGCGAGGCTTCAGGAGAGTTTGTCTGAGGCTCAGCGCGGTTCAGGTGCCTAGCGTTAGTGCCAGAGGTCAGACCCGAGGTATGCCTCGTGTAGCTGTACTTTCTTTTCTTGTCTCTGTACTAGTTGTGGACTACTGTTGTTATTTTATTGTTATATTGTGGACCATGTAAAACGTTAATTCATTTCCTGCTTATTTATATAACTGTTTAATTCTACAATTATTTGTGATACTTGTGTAGTTTCCACACCATCCTTCTAACCCTTCCGAGTCTTCAGACTCGTAGGTGGCGGTGCGAGTCTCGGGTTATCGGGCCTTCCCGGTAATCAGATTCTCGGGTCGTTACAGCTGGTATCAGAGAGCAGTTGTGGAATTATACGGGAATCATAGGTGATTGTAGTGGTCCACTAGTCCACAGCGATGAAGTACAGTTGATGCTGGCATTGGGCATCGTGTGTTTCTCTTAACCTTGATGTTCCGTGCTTTCTGTCTTTGCTCCAGGTGCGGGTATGGCGCCGAGGCGGGTGACTCACTCTCAGCAGGGGCAGTCGGCTGGAGGTCAGGAGATCCAGCAGGAGGTTCAGTAGGAGCAGGAGGAGCAGAGTAGAGTGCCACCTGCGGCCACCGAGGAAGTGGATACTGCGAGATTTCCGGGGGCCGAGGATTTCTTCAGTGGCATGTACCAGCTTATGTCTCAGCAGTTCGGCAGAGAGGCTGGTGAGGGATTGTCGACCAGGGGTGGCCCAGGCCGAGTAGTGAGGGATTTCATGCAGTTTCATCCACCTTACTACGGCGGTCAGCCAGACCCTAATTTGGCTCGGAGTTGGCTCGACGATATGGAGCGGGTGTTCAGTTCTGCACGGAGTACTACGGAGGATAGAGTGATGTTGGCCTCCAACCAGTTGCAGGGTACGGCTCGGGAGTGGTGGTCTTCCGAGTGGAAGACGTCTTTCCAGCTTCGTCCACTTGAGCAGATTGTGTGGGGCGACTTTATCAATGCTTTCGAGCGTACCTAATGTCCAGAGTTTATTGCTACGCAGCGGATGCGTTAGTTTTTTGAGCCGATTCAGGGCAACATGTCCGTGTTGCAGTACATGGCCTGGTTTGTCGAGCTGGGTCGGTATGCACCTCATATCATGGAGAATGAGAGGGTGAAGACCGCACAGTTCGTTCAGGGCTTGAGGCAGTAGCTGAGGCACCATTTGATCTCGAATGCTGCCACCGATTTGGAGACAGCGTCTCGCGTTGCGGCTTCTTTGGAGATGGATATGCAGAGGACTCGATGACCGATTAGCCAGGGGCAGTCTTTGTCAGGTCGCAGCCAGCAGTCGGCTACCCAGTAGCAGGGTTCCTTCTAGCATGCGTCGGGTGGTCCAGGAGCGTCGGCACCGGCAGCGTCAGTGACAGGATCCGTGTCTTTCGGCTCGAAGGTCAAGAAGTTTCTCAAGAAGGGTTTCTCTAAGAAGAAGTCCAAGGGTCAGGGGTAGGCTTCATCGGGCAATGTACTGCAGCCGGATCCGTTTCAGCGTCTGGGATCAGCGGGTGGATCGCGAGGACCGTGTCCACGGTGTGGCGAGCAACACCCAGGCAGGCAGTGCACGGCGCCGATTATCTATTTTCGGTGTGACCAGCCAGGGCATATGGCGCGTGACTGTCCTCAGAGGCAGCAGCAGCAGTTTCCTCAGCACCAGCAGATTCCCCAGCAGTAGAGGCCACAGCAGCAGCAGCAGGGACAGTATCCGCTGCTACCCAGGTCAGCTAGTGTAGGAGGCAGGCAGAGAGCTCGAGGCCATATTACACACATGACCAGGGCATAGGCAGTGGCGTCGTAGCTCGTGGAAGGTACCGTTCAAATTTTGGGTCGTGCGGCTCAGGTTTTGTTTGATTCAGGCGCGTCTCATTCGTTTATTTCGGAGGATTTCGCGCTGAGCATCGAGGAGCCGGTGACCCAGTTGTCTTGCGATTTGGCAGTGGAGTTGCCTTCGGGTGATTTTATGATCACTCCGTATTGCTTCGATGAGGTTCCTGTGTGGGTGGAAGGGCGGATTTTGCCGGCTACGCTCTATGCGTTGCCGCTTCAGGACTTTGATGTGATTTTGGGCATGGATTGGCTCGAGACTCATGGAGCGGTGGGGGATTGTGGAATGAAGAGGGTCTACTTCCAGCATCCGAGCAAGAGGACCTTCTATTTCCAAGGTATCCGTTCCGCCTCTTCTCGATTCCTTATCTCTGCTATTCGAGCCCGTCGATTACTTGATTCAGGTTGTCAGGGTTTTCTCGCGTCTGTGGTTGTGTCGGACCGGATGGAGCCGGATGTCGAGGACATTACGGTGGTGTGCGAGTTTCCCGATGTTTTTTCTGAGGAGTTGCCTGGATTACCTCCCCAGCGGGAGATCGATTTCGTGATCGAGGTTGTACCTGGTACGGGACCTTTGGCGAAGGCTCCCTACCGTATGGCCCCCGCTGAGTTGAGGGAGTTGAGGGCGCAGTTGCAGGAACTGTTGGCCAAGGGGTACATTCGTCCTAGCTTTTCCCCTTGGGGTGCGCCCGTGTTGTTTGTGAAGAAGAAGGACGGTAGTCTGCGGTTGTGCATTGACTACCGGCAGCTGAATGAGTGACCATTAAGAATAAGTATCCGTTGCCGCAGATTGATGATTTGTTCGACCAACTTCAGTCTGCTCGAGTGTTCTCGCAGATTGATTTGCGGTCTGGTTACTATCAGCTGAGGATTCGCGAGTCCGATGTGGAGAAGACTGCGTTAGTACGAGGTACGGGCATTATGAGTTCTGGTGATGCCGTTCGGGCTCACCAATGCCCCAGCAGCCTTCATGGACTTGATGCAGAGGGTGTTTCGTCCGTATCTAAACTAGTTCGTGGTCGTATTTGTGGACGACATCCTTGTCTATTCGCGGTCTGTCGAGGAGCACGCGTACCATTTGGGTGTGGTGCTGCAGACGTTGCGAGATCACCAGTTGTATGCGAAGCTCAGTAAGTGCGAGTTCTGGCTCAGCGAGGTGCACTTTTTGGGCACGTGATTTCTGGTGATGGCATTTCCGTGGACCCAGCCAAGGTCGAGACGGTAATGCAGTGGCCGAGGCCGAGGTCGGTGATGGAGATCCGGAGTTTCTTGGGGCTTGCGGGGTATTATCGCCGATTTATCCAGGATTTTTCCCGCATTGCGACCCCGATGACGAGGCTCACGCGGAAGGATGTGCCTTTCGTCTGGTCCGAGGAGTGTGAGCAGAGCTTCAGGGAACTGAAGAGATTGCTCACCTCGGCTCCGGTGTTGGTTTTACCTTCTGGATCGGGAGGTTTTGTGGTGTGTACAGATGCTTCCAGCGTCGGATTGGGTGCTGTTCTGATGCAGCATGGTAGAGTGGTGGCTTATGCATCTCGGCAGCTAAAGCCCCACGAGGAGAACTACCCTACCCATGACCTTGAGTTGGCGGCGGTGATCTTCGCGCTGAAGATCTGGAGGCATTATCTGTACGGCGAGAAGTTCGAGGTGTTCACTGACCATCAGAGTTTAAGGTATGTGTTCTCGCAGAGAGATCTGAACCTCAGACAAAGGCGTTGGATGGAGTTCATGAAGGACTATGACTTCACCCTGTCTTATCAGCCGGGCAGGATGAATGTCGTCGCCGATGCCTTGAGTCGGAAGGTGGCGGTCAGTACCTTGATGCTGAGGAAGTGGAGGCTCTGGGAACAGGTGCCCGAAGTTTCCTTCAGGCTCAAGATTCCCTAGGAGCGAGGGTTGGCAGTGCTTGCGAGTCTGACTGTCACTCCTGCTATCCGTCGTCAGGTGACAGAGGCTCAACATGCGGACCCTGAGTTACCCCGGATTCTTGCGATGGCTGACGTGGAGCTCGGCGAGGACGGTGCTGCGAGGTTTCGTGGCAGGCTGTACGTCCCAGCGGAGGAGCAGGTTCGTCGTGCGGTGTTACACGAGGCTCATGGGAGCAGGTACACTGTACACCCGGGTGCGACGAAGATGTATCGGAACTTGCGGAGGCAGTTTTGGTGGCCTGGCATGAAGAGAGATGTCGCCGAATTTGTGGCCAGGTGCCTGATCTGTCAGCAGGTGAAGGCGGAGCATCAGCGACCAGGAGGTACTCTCCAGCCCTTGGATGTTCCTGCTTGGAAGTGGGACCATGTGACCACGGATTTCGTGGTGGGGTTGCCAAGGACCCTGAGTGGGCAAGACAATATTTGGTTGCTGGTGGATCGGCTGACGAAGGTGACGCGGTTGCTACCGGTCAAGGTCAGCTGGAGCGTGCCTAAGTTGGCTCGTCTTTATGTGGAGCGGATCGTGCCGTTGCATGGGGTTCCCATTTCGATCGTATCGGATCGGGATCCGCGCTTCACTTCTGGTTCTGGAGGAGTTTCCAGCGAGCTCTTGGCACGGAGTTGGCATTTAGCTCGGCGTATCATCCTCAGTCAGATGGTCAGTCTGAGAGGACCATTCAGATTTTGGAGGACATGCTGAGATCCTGCTGCCTGGAGTGGCAGGGGAGTTGGATTCATCACCTACCGTTGGTGGAGTTTGCCTATAACAACAGCTATCATTCGAGCATCGACATGGCTCCTTATGAGGCACTGTATGGGCGTCCTTGTCGGACTCCGCTTGATTGGTTTGAGGTGGGTGAGCGTGTTTTGACGGGACCGGAGTTGGTGCAGTAATGTGTGGATGTTGTGCACCTGGTTCGTCAGAACATGTTGGCGGCCCAGAGTCGGCAGAAGAGCTATGCTGACCGTAGGAGGCAGCCCCTCAAGTTCGCCGTGGGCGATCATGTGTTCTTGAGAGTTTCTCCGATGAAGGGGGTGATGCGTTTTGGACGGCGGGGGAAGCTGAGTCCCCGCTATATTGGTCTTTTCGCGATTGTGGAACGCATCGGTGAGGTTGCTTACCGGTTGCAGTTACCTCCTGAGTTGGCATCGGTGCATGACGTGTTCCACGTCTCGATGTTGCGGAAGTATATGCCCGATGACTCTCATGTGCTCGAGTTTTCTGTTTGGCCTGAGGTGACTCCAGATCTTTCTCTCCCAGAGTTTCTGATCCGCGTGGAGGATAGGTGAGAGCAGCGCCTGCGGAGCAAGGTCATCCCATTGGTAAAGGTGGTGTGGCAGCGGCACTCTGGTGATGAGGCTTCTTGGGAACGTGAGGACGAGATGCGTCAGCAGTTCCCTTACCTATTCGAGTGAGTCTTCCTCTTCTTTCCCCTTAGGTTGTTCTCAATTTCGAGAACGAAATTCCTTTAAGGGGGGAGGGCTGTAATATCCCGGACCTTTCGGATCCTTCTTCGTGGGTCTTAGATCTGGTTTCTCAGAGTGTCCGGCTCCGTTGTGTCCGAAATTTCGTTTCGGGCATCTTTCGTGCTCGGATCGGTGCGATCCGGAGTTGTTTCGGAGACCCGGAAGCGTTCCGCGACTTTTTCACGCGTGTTTTCCTATTACCGGTGTGTGTTTCGGTAATTCCTTCGGAACCTCGCTGCGGGTGAACCGGGTCGTTCTCCTGGGCACGAGTGGTACCGTTACGATCGGTGCGTTCCGAGGATCTCAAAAATGTAATTTTCTATTTTTTGGTATTTTTTAGAATTTTCAATTTTTCTATAAATACTCTCATCTCTCTCTCTCTCCCCGCCCTCTTCTTCTTCTTCTTCTTCCTTCTCTTCTCCCCACCGTGACCACCGCCCCTCCCTCTCTCTTTCTCTCTCGTTCGGCCGCGGCGACGTCCCCTTCCGGCGGCAGACGGTGCAAGGCGACGGCGTAATGACGTGGGCGACGGCGAGGTGATCGTGGCGGCGTAAAGCTTGTGGGGAACCGTGAAGGGACGAGGGTTTTCAAAGCGTTCTTCGTGATCTCGGTAACGATTCGGCGGAGCATTCGCTCCATTGAGGTAGGGTGACGTTCCCTAGCTCCCCGCCGTTCATTTCCGTGATTTATAGGCCAAGGGGAGGCCGAGAGGAGCTTGATTAAGCGGGTTTGGGGTTTTCCATGATTTGGGGAGAGCTCGCCCGATCTATGGATTTAACCTGCGATTTCACGTTTTGGTGGCCTAGTATCATGCTAGGGGTCCCCAGGGGTCTTCCCCTTTGATTTCCCCCTCTCCGGTGGAGGCATGGGGGCGTGGTTGGGTTTTTTGGGCTTTCCCCACCGTTTCGCCGTCGGGCGGGTGTGGCGGTCCTTCCAGTGACCGTCACACCGTGTGACGCTCCTGGGCTGGTGCGTCACAGCCCTTGTTTAGCCTACTGGGGTCTGGGAGTGTGACGGTCCCACGACAGACCGCCACAGGCGTGTGACGCGCATGGGTTGGGCCGTCAGAGCGTCCCGACCGTTGGCATCCGACCGTTGGTTTGACCATTGGGGGTCAAGGCGTGTGACGCACAAGGGCTGGCGCGTCACAGCCATGTGACGGCCCAGCGTGGGTGTGTCAGGGTTATTCGACCCCAAGGCAATGTGACGCTCCAGGTGCGGACCGTCACATGCTGTGACGCACCGAGTGGCACGTGTCATAGCTTGCCTTTGTTTTTCCTTGTGACGCACCTGCATAGGCGCATCACAGTCTGTAACGCACCAGGGTAGGTGCGTTACACTCTGTTTTACACTGGGAGTGTGACAGCCTGCGTTGGACCGTCAGGGTCATGTGACGGTCCAGCCTAAGACCATCAGGCGTCAGTGACGGTCCCGCCTAGACCGTCAGAGTCCTGTGACGCGTCTAGGGTAGACCGTCAGGCACTGGGTTGCCCCGGGTGGTTTGCAACCCCGTGTCTGTTCCGACCGTGGTCGCCGTGCGACGGTGCCAGTACGTGGGGTGGTCCTCGTACGTCATCGGATGCGGACGTGGTTTTCCGTTGACTTGAGAGTCTACTCCCACAGTGACCCTCCACTAGTCGTAGCCCACCAGTACGCGGTGCTGGTCTCACCAGGGAGTGGTGTACGGGCCGACCCTTAGAGACGATTTTTAGACTGGTTTCCGTCGGGCCCCACGTCTGTAGCCAGAGTCCGGCTAAGGGGAAAACCAGTCAGAGGGCCAGAACAGGGACGCGCGGTCTGTGTGTGCACTGTAGACACGTCATTTTAACATTATGCTGAGCAGATCCCGTATTACACTAAGACGCCCCAAAGCAGCACGCACGGTTAAGTCAGTTGAGTGGCCTCCAATTTTTATCTGGTAAACCTCAATTGTAGTTTCTTAATAAAACTCCTGTTAATGGGCTTGTGGCCATCCTATTTTCTACATAAAAAATAATAATAATATGTGTGTCAATGGGCTTGGCCCATTCTTATTCTAAGAATAATTGGATAAGGGGAAGTTCATCAAGTGTTAATGGGCTCATGTGATAATGGGCTTGGCCTCTTCTTATTATAAGAATAAATAAATAAATTTTAATAAACTTGACCCCATCCTTTATTACCATTTTTACTCTCTTCCCACCTTATCCGGATCTTGCCCCCTCTCTTTAATATTCTCTCTCTCTCTCCCATTTCTTCCCTTCTGAGGCATCTCCCCACCCTCTCACGTAAGAACCCATAGCCACCTCCACCTCCCGGTTTCCACTCCTTGCCTCCTACACACCACAGCCGCACCCCACTGGAACTCACTCCCACTCTCCTTCTCTCCCCGCTCTCCCTCTCCCGGCCAGGACACACTCGATCCCACGAGACCTCTCTCCACCCTCCATACCGCCGGCGAGCACCCCTCGTCGTCCCTCCACCTTGCGCCACTACAGCCATCTCCACCGTCTCCCCTCCCTCTCTCCTTCTCTCCCCCTCCACTCCACCCTCTCAACCCAGACCAGCCACCAGCTCCCCTCCTCACGTTCTCTCTCTCCCTCTCTAACCTTCATTGCCAGCCGACCGTCACCAGCGACCTCGCCGGCCACCGTCCCTGTCATCGACCGCATCAAGCCTCCCCCTCGACGTCGCCATCGCCGCCCTCGTCATCCACCGTCACTGTCTGCCGGCTGCAGCTCCACCCTCGCCACCGTCCCCGCCGCGAGGACACCCTCACGCATGCTGCACCCTCGCCAAACGTTGCCGCGAAGCCCCCCTCGACGCCGCCACCACCTCTCCTCATCGCCGTGACGCCGCAGGCAGCGCTGCCGCTCCTCCGGCCACCCGCAAGCTCCCCGCCGTCAACCTCCGGCCAACCACGTCGCCACCGGCCACCATCCGCACGCTGCCACGTCCACAGCCGCAAGCCCTCGCCGCCGGTCGCCCTCCGCCTGCTAGCAGCGGCCACCCGACGCCGTCGCCGGCCTCTGCCTCTCCCTGTCGCGTTCCACCTCCACCCCCTCTCACGTTCTCTCCCCCTGCGTTTCTCTCTCCCGTACGCCTCTCTCTCTCTTTCTCTCTATCACGTCTCTCTCTTCTCTCCCCCATATCTCTCTCTTCCTCTCTCCCCATCTCACTCCCCCTCCCCGTCGTTCTCTCCCTGATCTCTCTCATTCTCTCTATCTCTCTCATTCTCCCCTCCCTTTCTCCCCCTCTCACTGTCTCATTCTTCCTCTCTCTCTCCCTCAACCTTTCTCTCTCTCTCTCGAATTGTTTAAAAAAAAAGGTTTTTTTTCCAAGTTCGCAAGGGGGGGCCTCGTCGCCCGTGCCCCCCCCGTTTGAACAAAAGGGCCGTTGCGGCCCTTCTTCCCCGACGCCACCGCCACGACGCCGCCGCCCCCTTGCTCCACGGCCGCCCTGCCCCGCTCGCCCGTCGCTCCGCCTCAGGCCACCTCCGGCCGCCGCTCCCGCCGTCGCCATCGGACCTCCCCTTCTCTCTCCCTCTCTCCCCCTCCGTTCTCTCTCTCTCTCTCTCTCTCTCTCTCTCTCTCTCTCTCTCTCTCTCTCTCTCCCCCCATCCGATCTCTCTCTCTTCTTCACACAATTTTTTTTTTATCTTTTTTTTACTTCTCTCCCTCCCTCTCTTCTCTCGATCACTCTCTCTCAATCTCCCTCTCTTATTTCTTTTTTTTCCTTTTTTTTTAGTCTCCTCTCCCACCGTCTCTCTCTCTCTTTCTCCCTCCCTCTGTTTCCCACTCTTCCCCCTCTCACAGTTTTTCCCCCCCTCTCTCCCCATCTCAAACTCTCTCATCTCATCTCTTTTCTTTTATTTTTATTTTTATCTCCTCTTTCCCTCTCTGATATTCTCTCCCTCTCTCTCTTTTTATGCTTTCTCTTCTTCCCTTCCTCTCTTAGATATAACATATATATATATAAGCATACTATATATATATATATCTTATATGGTTAATATATATATATCCTCTACATATATACATACTATATAATAAAACTAAAGTATAAAAATCTCAAAAAAAGGTTTTTCTCTTCTCTCTCCCTCTTCCTTTCTCCCTCTCTTTTCGACCTCCCCGTTATAGATCTATTTCCATATATGTATATAGATGTGTTCATGTGAGTATCTTTGCAGGTGTCTGTAAATATTTGCGTGCGTATGTGCGAAGGGAAGGAGAAGTTAATGCCGAGCTCATCGTCGACGCCCACCAATAAGCATTTCTCCCCTTTTGCATTATGTTCAGTCCGTTGTTTCCTTTGCATACATCACTCGTTATCATGTTTATAATACAATCCCTGCATTGAGAATATTTCGGTATGCATTTCATCATACCATTTTCCCACCTTTAATTCCCAAGGGGTTTCAAATAACATTAAACAGGTGTGTGTTTGAATATGCTCGTACCATTGTAATTTCAAGGGATCGGTACTACACTACTTTCCTTTTAATCCACCATCTATTTTTTTCTGTCTGCTGTGTTTTGCAAGGGTCAACCAGTCAAGAAGCCCGCTTCCTCAGTCGGTCGAAAAGGGAGGAGGAGCAACTCACGTGCCCCCAGTTCGGGGATAAACTGCGACCATCCCCCCTATTTTGAGGTACCCGGCTATCATCTCCATCGTCCTATTCTAATTCTTTCTCTTATCATTGTTATTTGTTGATAAGTTTCCACATTGATTCTTCTCTATTTTGTTTAAAAATAAGTCTGTCTTCTCTCCCTTGTTATTATCATATATCGTCAAATCTCCATCTCCGTTCTTCTCTGTGTTGTCTAGAATAAATTTTTCACTCTGTCTATATTTTCTTAATAGTTTATCTCTATATCATACTATCTTACTCTACCACCTACCCCTCGATTTCTCTCTTTTCTTTCTCATCTTTCTCTAAAAAAGGCATAAAAGCATAAAATAATAATAAAAGTAACAACACCCCAAAAATATAATAACAAAAAGATAAAACACAAAAAAAGAATAGTAAAATCAGGGTAACCAAAGCAAGGCCCTCTTCGTCGGCCGGCCGATCGAAGAGGAAGAGAGGACCCGCACTGCTCCCGCTCCGGCGGCAAACGCGATCAGAACACTTCCTGTGGGGTTCTCAGCCCCTGGCGATCACATCCCCTTCCCCCTTTCTTTCCTGTCAATTTTTCCTTTTGTTTAAACCCCGTGGACGGAAGTAATTCCTCGCGGAGGTCCCTGCGACGGAAGTAATTCCTTGCGAAGGTGTACATGACGGAAGTCATTCCTCGCGAAGCCTTTTTATTCTGTCATTTTATTCCTTTAATTTCTGTCTAAACCCTGCGACGGAAGTCATTCCTCGCGAAGGTGTACGTGACGGAAGTAATTCCTCGCGAAGCCTTTTTCATTCTGTCATTTTATTTCTTTAATTTCTGTCTAAACCCTGCGACGGAAGTCATTCCTCGCGAAGGTGTACGTGACGGAAGTAATTCCTCACGAAGCCTTTTTATTCTGTCATTTTATTCCTTTGATTTGTGTCTAAACCCTGCGACGGAAGTCATTCCTCGCGAAGGTGCACGTGACGGAAGTCATTCCTCGCGAAGCCTTTTATTACATATATTACAATAAAAACCCCGCGGAGAGTAATGTCTCGTGGTGGTATGTACATATAATATTTATTATCTATGCTGCAGTAAAATCCCGTAAGGCCAATGTCTTGCGGTGGTCTTAATATGTATATATATATACTCATTAGTGATTGATATTATTGCATTGCTGTTAGAACCCCACAAAGACCAATGTCCTGTGGTGGTACGTCTTTGTTTGCATTGTCCTTATAATTGTCTGGAGAACGATATACCGTTGCAGTTTCTCAGTCTTCGCGCCTCTCCCCATTTCTGTTACTTAGATTCTCAGATTTTTCGGTATATGAAAAACTGCTCGTGGAACGGTAAGTCACGCTTACCGGGAAGGGGTCAGTTTACGCCAGAGGGTCTTCCGACCCCTATCTCCGTGACGTACCGGAGTTCGTTTCGCATCCTTCTTTCCTTTCTCTCTTTTATTTTCTTTCTCTTCTTGAGTTGATCTCGTCATTTCCATCTCTTAGGACAGACGAGGGTGGACGTCCATTGCCGTCTCCACCTCTCTGGCAATCACCTTTTCATCATTACTTTGCATCATTGTTTTTTTTTTCCCCGAGGGTGGACGACACTCTTTTGCCGTCTACACCTTTTTGGCGATCACGGTGGGACCTCTTTTGTTTCCTCTGGTTACCCAAATATTTTCGGCACCCACGTGTGCCCCTCCATTCGGCACCCACGTGTGCCCCTCCACTCGGCACCCACGCGTGCCCCTCCACTCGGCACCCACGTGTGCCCCTCCTGATTGCGCCCTCGTGCGCTACGTTTGTGCTCTCAGTAGCACCCCCCTCCACTTGGCACCCACGTGTGCCCCTCCTGATTGCGCCCGCGTGCGCTATATTCGTGTTCCCGCTATCACTCTTGGCATTCCAATTTCATCCCTCGTGCACTACGTGCATTACTCCAGAATCCCCTTGAAGTCTGAAGAAATTTGTATCATTGCGGAAAAGGAGTGCTGTGATGTTTGTTTAATTTCTTTTATTGCATATATTTGTTGTCTGTTTATATATCTCCTGTTAAATTCAGCACTGCATTGCATATCATCTCCCTTTATTTTTATTTCTTTTATTCCATCTTTTTTTAGGATCACCTTTTCTTGGTGAAGGAAAGACTCTCCGTCGGGAATTCCTCTCGACGGACTAGGATCTTCTTCACTGGGACCTCCGTAAGTCCCCGACATCGAAGGATTCCCTCTTCCTTCACTGGGCTGGTTGTACCACTGAAGTTCCCTGGAGATAGTTAACCCATTCGTGGTGAGTCGAGTGTCCTTAGATCACACGGCGGAAATCAATATTACAACTAAGGTCCCTCCTGTGGTGTGAACATTAGATTAGAAAAAAAAAGAAAAAAAAGGGGAAAACCAAAAGAAAACGAAAAAAGGCGTTAAACATCAACTTGTTTGTTAATCTTTGCTAATGGTTTGAGTATGTATGTTTTCATTCTGATTAGAAAGAAAAAGAAAAAAAAGGGGGGAAAACAAAAAGAAAACACAAAAGGCGTTAAACATCAACTTGTTTGTTAATCTTTGTTCTTGGTTTGAGTGTGTATGATATTGCGTTCTGTATGAGAGGACTCGATATATCCAAACACAGCTGAAAGATTCTCCCCTCATGCATATGTTCGAGCCACCAAAGCCCAAGGTGATTAGGAAGCCGGGCACGGGTGCCCAAGGTGGGGTGACAGAAGGGGTTGTAACAAATGAACAAGTGGGCGCGGTTGGCCATCCCAACCAGCAAGCTAACCCTAGGCCCCCACAACCCCCACAATTCCCCTTTCATCAGGAGCAACAAGGTCAGCAACCCTATCGTCCTCCCCCACAAAATAATCTCTTCCAGAACAATATGCCTCAACCGCTCCATCTCCAACAACAACAACAGCGACCTCCTCAATATAATCAGGTTCCACCACCTGGGGATTATGGCCTCCAACAACAGAGAAGGCTGATCGGCCCTAGGAGAGCTCATTACCCACCTTTGCCGGAGTCGTTGCCGGACATCTTTAATGCTCTCATGGCTGCTAATTTCCTCACCTTGCCTAAGGAAAAAGCCATATGGCCCACGAACGTCGACACTTCCAGATATTGTGTCTTCCATAGACAGTCGGGTCATACAGTGGAAAACTGTTTTCATTTCAGAGATTATATCTATGATATGAACGATGAACATCAAATAGATTGGGATGAAATGAGGCGATGCATCACCATGATGAAGGCCAGGAGACCTCCTTCTAGACAACAACAACAACAACAACAACAACAACAACAACAACAACAACAACAACAGCAACCACAGCCTCAGCAGGCACCACAACAACAGCCAAATATGGGCATCCTCCAAAATCCGTTACCGGCGCACCAACAACCTAACCACCAAGTCAACCCTATCTCTTCCTTCCTGGAGGTTAGAAGAGGGCAGGATTGGCATACGGAAAGCGGCTCTGTCCTTGTCACCAATCATGTTCCTATCCAATCCCCACGCCTTATTCGTCCCGCACCTGTCTATCCTCCACCCGGAGCACAACCCGCAGTGATACCTCACTCATTTCCACTGCTATCGCGTCCTCTCATCCGCGTCGCTACTGATGACCTCCCTTCGAGTCTCCAGCAAACACCCTCCACCTCCACCATAACACCGTTACCCTCAAAGCCTCTCATCATTTCTCACGCCTCCACTTCATCATCCACCTTCATTCCGCCTCCACTAAACAAACCCCTCATTGCCCAACACCCTTCCAAGGTGCCCTCCACCTCCACCATAACACCGTTACCCCCAAAACCTCTCATTATCTCTCACGCCTCCACTTCATCATCCGCCTTCATTCCGCCTCCACTAAATAAACCCCTTATTGTCCAACACCCTTCCGAGGCACCATCTACCTCCACCACAACCCCTTTACCCTCGAAACCCCTCATCATTCATCACCCATCCGGGGCCCCATCAACCTCTACTATGCCTCCACCTTTTAAACCCCTTATCATTCACCGTCCATCTGAGGCTTCATCCACTCCCACCATGCCTCCGCCTAACAAACCACTCATCAGAGCCCCTACACCTATTATTGCCCCCGCTTCATCAATTGTTCCTCCACCACTACCCCTCGAACCCCTGCTAAACCCCATATCTAACTCTATAAAGGTGCCGCCAAAACCGCAAGCCATGGTGCTCCGTAGTGGAAGGATGTTCCATCGGGTTTTTCCCCAAAACAGTCAGGTCCCCGAGTAATCTCAACCGGAGAAAGACACCGAAGAACAGCCTGAGGAGTCTATCCCCGGGACACAATATGACCTGTTGAAACATTTGGATAAAACACCAGCTCGGATCTCCATTCTCGAGCTAATCAAGAGGTCGAAAACCCATCAAGACGCCTTGATGGAGTATCTTCAGAGGGTTATGGTAAATGAGGATCTCCCAGTGGAGAAAATCTCGTCAGTATTGACGCCAACTGATACACAACCGGCTATTATATTTCACCACCATGAGCTTGCCCCCAAGGAGACTCGAAAATATGCTTTGTGTATTGCAGTCAAGATCAATGGGGTGCCTGTAGACCCATGTTTGGTGGACACTGGTGCGTCTATAAATGTGATCTCTATGATCACCCTCCAATCATGTGGGGTTGACACGGAACAGATAAGGCCTTCATCAATCACGGTTACGGCCTATGATAATAGTAAAAAGCCGCCAATGGGGATGGTCATCTTGAATGTAGAATTGGGCCCTGCATCAGTCTTAACGGAATTCCATATCCTCGATATGGATCCCACATTCAAGGCCATACTGGGCCGCCCTTACATTAAGGTTATGAACGCGGTGCCTTCCACCAATCATCAGTGCTTAAAGTTTCCATACAAGGCTTGGATTATCAAGGTAAATAGCATGCCCATCTTTTCTACAGTGGACGCTATTAATACCTCATTGCCTTCTGTTTGGCCAACTCACCGGCCAATTCTTTCATTGCTAGATGTGTGTGACCCTCGTCGCACCCATTTTACACAAAAGCCACTTCCAATACCAAAGTCATGTCACCCTTCCCATGCTAAGGGATGGGAGATCATGAGAAACATTGGCTACCAACAGGGCAAAGGTTTGGGGGCACAATTACAAGGGAGACTGAAATTACCAAAGAAGACAAAGTTAACCCTTAGAGCCGGCCTAGGCTTTGAAGGGCCACTTGAAGCATACGAGGGACCTCTTACATGGACATTGTACTATCATTTCAGAAAGGGTCCGGTTATACAATTGGGGTATTACCCGCGACAATCACATGGGAAATTGTAAATTGCCTACTTAGCTGAAAGTTGCTCGAGAGATGCAAAGAAGGGGAAACACGATGACCCGGATTGTGAGTGGAACAAGTGGTTTGATATACAGGATATTTCCATGGCACTACAACAGATGTTCTTGCCTCCAGACTTAGAGGTGCCACTTTTGATCTCCGAGGTACCAAAAGATGTCATTGACATTGCCGAAATTTCAAGTTTTCCTCGCCAAGAGGAAGTTGCCACTGACGGATCACTTTCCGTCATTCTCTCTGATCATCCTCCTCAGCCGTTGCTGCTGACTCTTTCTTGGACCCGATGTTTATCTGATGATATTCCCAGGTCCCCTTCTCTACTCACATTCTTGCGTGGGTCTTTCAGCCCATGCCAAAATTTCAACCATGATCTGCTCAATGAGCCATGCAACCCCCTAGCTATAGTTCCCTCCTCCCATTCTCTAATTTCTTTCAATTGTTTTGTAATTGAAAATAAAAATGAAAAAAAAACGTCGATTTTCAAACTCCTCAACAGTGCATCTCCTTTGAGGAGACCTCCTACCTCTCTCACGAGTGTGCCCCGACTTACGGGCCACTCATTCAAGGTCCCTTGAGCGACCTTCTTTACCCCTCTATCGAGGGGTCTCTTCCTGTACATTCTTCAACTTCTTCTTCGTCTGTAGAACAAGTCAGTCAGGTTAGGAATAGCGAGTCAAGGGTAGTACCTAGAAGAAAATCCAAGGGCAGGGAAATTCCTCGTCGATTCCTTCTAGATCTATCCAATAGGTGTCAAGCCTTTCTAGCCATTCCTCAATTGCTAGAAAATCTCATCCATCTGTCGGAGTTAGAATGTGAAGAGGATTGCACAATTGATGAGGGATACGGAGTTTATGAGCTCACAGATGAAGAGTACCCTATTGAAGAAGGGGACGAAGAATATGAGGGCGCGGCTGACGCATATGCTAGCGGAATAAGGAGGTTTGACGAACCATCAGCCGCTATAGAAGAACCCACCAAAGAGATCAATCTGGGGACCGAGGAAGACCCTAGGATCATCCTCATAAGCGATAATTTGTCGACATCTGAAGAGGAGGAATTGATCAAGGTTCTAAAGGAGTACAGGGACACGATCGCATGGAGCTACGAGGATATGTCGGGATTGGATTCCACCCTGGTCGAACATCGCCTAACGTTAAAACCAGGGTCCGTCTCGGTAAAGTAAAGGTTAAGACGTTTCCACCCCCAAATGGCTTTAAAAATGAAGGAAGAGGTCGACAAGCTCCACAAAGCCAAGTTTATTAGAGTCGTCCTATATCCTCAATGGGTGGCAAACATTGTCCCGGTCATGAAAAAGGATGGAAAGGTGAGAATCTGTATCGATTTTCGGGACCTTAACCGCGCGTGTCCAAAAGATGATTTCCCCTTGCCTCACATTGACGTGTTGGTTGATAATACGGCAGGCTATGAAACTCTCTCGTTTATGGATGGATTTTCGGGGTATAATCAGATCCGTTTGGCGGAAGAGGATCAGGAGAAAACATCATTCACCACACCTTGGGGAACTTACTGCTATTTGGTCATGCCGTTTGGTTTGAAGAATGCTGGAGCTACTTATCAAAGAGCTATGATGGCAATATTTCATGACATGATGCATGTATATTTAGAGGTGTACGTGGATGATTTATTGGTCAAATCTAGGACTAGGGCGGAACACCCGAAGGTTTTAGCCAAGGTGCTGCAAAGATCAAGAGAGTTCAATTTGAAAATGAATCCAAAAAAGTGCGTATTTGGTGTTTCGTCAGGCAAATTGTTTGGTTTCATTGTGAGTAAGAGGGGTATTGAAATAGATCCCAACAAAGCTAAAGCAATCAGGGAGATGCCACCTCCGAGAAATCTGAGAGAAGTTCGAGGTTTAATTGGAAGGTTGCAGTTCATTCGTTGATTTGTGTCACAGCACTCACAAAGGTGCAAACCTTTCTACGAGTTAACTAAGTCAGGAGTAGAATTCCTTTGGAATTCTAAATGCCAAAAAGCTTTTGAAGGATTAAAAGAATATCTGGCCAATTCACCCGTTCTAATTCCACCCACGCCAGGTAGACCTTTAATCCTTTATGTCTCAGTCCTGGACGACTCCGTGGGAGCTGTCCTAGCACAAGCCGATGAAGCGGGCAAGGAAAGGGCGACCTATTACTTGTCCAAACTCCTCAACCCCTGTGAGCAGAAGTACACGGCTATGGAGAAAACTTGTGCCGCCCTTGTCTGGGTAGTGCAGAAGTTGAAACACTACTTTCTGGCTCATGAAGTCATCTGATTGCCCGAATGAACCCTATCAAGTTCCTTCTAGAAAAATCTGTCCTTACGGATAGATTAGCACGCTGGCAAAGCTTTCTCTCTCAGTTTGACATCGTCTACAGTCAGCAAAAGGCGATAAAGGGTATGCTATAGCTGAGCATCTCGCTCACCATCCTCTTCCGAAATTCAACCCTGTCCAATCAGAGTTTCCAGATGAGGAACTAATGTCCATCAACCAATCAGATGATTGCATGTGGACGTTACATTTTGATGGAGCTCCGAATTCGCAAGAGAAAGGATCGGCATTGCCCTCCTGTCGCCTAAAGGCCTTACATTCCCACTGGCATATCAGCTCAAATTCCCCGTTACCAACAATATAGCTGAATATGAAGCTCTTCTAGCTGGCCTAGAACTCGCTCATTCCTTTCGCATCACTGAATTACGAGTCATAGGTGATAGTCAACTCATTCTTCGCCAGGTGCTCACCAAATATCGCACTCGCGATCCCAAGCACAAGCCATACCAAGAACTCACTGCTGCCTTTCCCAAATTGTTCGCCAAATTGGTCTTTGTCCATGTCCCTCGTCATCAGAACATTCTGGCCGATGCCCTCGCCTCATTGGCATCATCTCTAAGGTTCCCTCTAGGAAGATGGTTTGATACCATTCACGTCTACAAGCGTCACGCCCCTGCAATCGATGACGCTTCATACGTAAATATCAAGGACAGGATAGCAAGAAATGCCCTACAGGAAGAAATCCTTGAGAAGAGGGAAATTATGTTGACAGAATTAGAAGAAGAATTGGCTGATGAGGAGAAGCCATGGTTTTACGAAATTGCCAAGTATTGCAAAGATCAATCCTACCCTGAAGAAGCCACATCGGAAGATAGAAAAGCCATAAGGAGGGTGGCACAGAGGTACGTGCTGGTCGGAGAAGTGCTATACAAGAGAAGTCTTACTGGTGTTCTTCTAAGATGTCTCGACGAAGAGGAGGTCTGGAAATGCGTCGAGGAAGCACACTCTGGTGTGTGCGGTGGCCATGTGAATAGCCAAATGCTTGCCAAGAAAATCCTTCGGCAAGGCTTTTACTGGCCCACCATGGAAGAAGATTGTGCCGTCTATGTCCGCAGGTGTGTCAAGTGTCAACTTCACGCCGATAAAATTCATTCCCCATCTTCTTCACTTCATCCAGTATCCTCCCCATGGCCTTTCTCCATGTGGGCTTTCGATGTCATTGGTCCTCTCGGTAATCCTTACTCCCTCACTAAGCAAAAATCATTCATCCTTACTGCAACGGAGTACTTTACCAAATGGGCCGAAGCCGAAGCTTACGTGGAGGTTAAAGCATCAACAGTCTGCAAATTCATCATGAAGAACATCATCGCCAGGTTCGGCATTCCAAGCACGATCATCACCGACAATGGACCGCAATTCATTTCTCAGGACCTTCAGGACCTCTGCAAAAGGTATAAAATTGCATTGCATCATTCATCACCTTATTATCCACAAGGTAATGGACAAGCAGAGGCCACTAACAAAACATTGATTAAAATCATAAAAAAGACATGTGAGTCTAACAAGTTCTCGGATTGGTCAGAAAAGCTGATTGAAGCTCTATGGGCCTATCGCACTTCAATCCGTACTCCCACTGGGCAAACCCCGTTCGCCCTCACTTATGGGATGGAGGCGGTAGTTCCGTACGAAATTCTGGTCCCCTCTCTGAGAGTACAATTGGATAAGGACCTCCCCCTCGACGAACGTCGTGATTCACTCCTTGCCCAATTGGAACTCTTAGATGAGAAACGGCTGGCCGCTGCCGAGCATGCACGTGTATATCAAAACAGACTCACACGTTTTTATCAAAAGAAGGTCATTGAAAGAAAATTTCAAGTCGGTGAAATGGTATTGAAAAGAATATTTGTAAAACCTGGTGGCCCGCGTTCTAAACTCCAACCCAATTGGGAAGGACCGTACGTAATTCAGGCTGTGCATCCTGGCAACGCCTATAGGCTAGTCAATGCTGAGGGGATCGAGTTATCCCACCCTTGGAATGGGCTTTATCTTAAGAAATACTACCCTTAGATAGGTGTACATAGTGTCAAAAAATGATGAAACAACAAAAAAAATAGAAAATAATGAAAATAACAAAAATATGTATATATACAACAACAAAACACAAAAAAATAGAAGAAAATGAAAAGAAAAAAATAGAAAATTCAAAATGCTAATGCCCGGAGATCACCATGTAGTTAAGTCATTGCATTCAACCTCCGTGTTGGGATAGGGCCTATTAAGACTTGGTAGGTTCCGGGTCTTGGTTTGCCAGAACCGTGGGGATCCCTGTCCGACTAGTTCGGCTTATGCCCCCCTCAAAAGGGGCAACATACATGTACACATGTGTTCTATGAAAGATCGGTAGCATCGCTCATGGTGAGGTCTCACCCAGAAGGTCTCCAGAAGGCTTAAATCTTTATTCTCTCTCTCTCTTCGACCGAATGAGAAAGCCGGCGCCCTTAAAACGCTGAGCATGGAAAACACGAACACAACCCCTAGGGCAAGAGTAGGGCCCAATTCTTCGAGCATGGGTCAGAGCACGAGAAGAGGGCAGTGTCCCCGCAGGCATCCAAGAGGGATTCATAATGTCAAGATACTATGTCCCTCGCAAAAATCTGTCAAGAAAAATCAGAAAAGAAGAACAAAATCAAAGTCAAGTGAAAAGCCTGGTCGTAACCATGCCTGATCCCACAAATGAAACCACTTTTGACTAAAAGTCAAATTCTATACAAGAGGGGCCATGAGATGTGAATGCTCGAGATTTGGTCTGAAGTTGTCCGAAAGGGAGAGTTAAGTGTGCCCCTACTGGCTCGCCGGGTTAACGGTTTTGCCGGTCCTCTCAGGAGGTTTGCCCCTAATACTCTTCCTTCTTCCCCTGAAGATAAAGGCTCAATGGAGTTCCTGAAGGGTGAAACTCACCAAAGTCTGCAACCACCTTTCGACACAAACGTATGGTTGTCCATCTTGGAAAGCAGAAGTCATTGTCAGAGTCTCCGTGTTTCTGGCCGGTCAAGACCCTTATCTACCATCTTAATGTCTTCTAAGCCTAACCTCGGGCTTAGACCAATGCAAGCGCGTCACCTATGGGTGCGACGGCGTCTGATTCCGGGTCAGCGTCGCGCGGTTGGTCATTTGGGTTCCAGGGTGTTCCATTACATATCGTCTAGAGTTGTGAGGAAATAGACCCGGGTCGGGCAAATCATTTACCTTGAACACTTTTTGGGTGAATCCCTGTGGTCGGAAGCAACTGGGAGCCTAAGCATGGTATGACGGTATTGTCATCAGGGTAAGTCTTAGCCGGCGGGATTATCATTCGAGGAGTCTAGAGGCCCAAATCAACTTAGACATGCACTTAGGATGCCTGGGAGGTTAGCAAGAAACCCTCGTTCTCATGCAGGTTAGATGTTATATCAAGTGGTCATCGTGCATTAGCAAAAACAAAAAAAATAAACAAACAAAAACAAACAAAAAAATAACAAATCCAAAAATCCAAAAAAAAGCTAAAAAAATGTACATGCACAAAAAAATGGAAATATAAAAGACCAAAAAAAATAAACAAACAACAAAATACAAAAAAATGAATACACCTACAAAAACAAAACAAAAATCACATCTTCGCATGATCGCATTTGTATGCACCATTCATTTTAAATTCTCGTTTGCATCCGTGTGCTTGTCTGTCGCATTCATCATCCTTTTTATCATTGCCTTTGTTAATAAAGGCTTGCCCCTTGACTCGTTATCAAGAATAACTCAAAATCACGTTTGTTTATTGAGCAAGGGGCAAGTCAGAGCAGAAATGCTAACTTGTTTGCTTAGATGTGTACAGGGATTCGGGAGATCAGAAAGAAGCAGAGAACCAAGCACAAAACATTTTATTCCACTCCCACTCAACAAAAACAAACAACAAGAGAGAGCCTACATTAGCTCCCACCCTCCTTCTCTACATTACTCGTCTCGCCGCTTTCTGGACGAGAAACTCTAGAAGGTGCTATCCAACCATGAAAAGCGGTACTTCTACCGCTTTGGGGTCCTCTTTCTATCTCCACTCCCTGACGTCGATCTGCGGGAGCAGCAAAGAAGCTACTAACACGAAAGCCACGCTCTCGT
The DNA here is from genome assembly GCA_022559845.1 of Amorphophallus konjac. Taxonomy (NCBI): domain Eukaryota; kingdom Viridiplantae; phylum Streptophyta; class Magnoliopsida; order Alismatales; family Araceae; genus Amorphophallus; species Amorphophallus konjac. The sequence goes on from CM040120.1 coordinate 24,718,232, forward strand.
GCCCTTCGGTAGCGTTCCTCGCCATCCTTCAGCCACTGCTCAGGCGAGACCGAGACTGGTCCTCAATTCGAATAGTTGGGCCTCCAGGGCCTCCTCTCCTCTTTCTCGACTGATCTTTTGGCCTTCTCTCTTTCCCTGTCCTTTTCCCTCTCAGCACGTTCTCTCTCTCTGTCATCCCTTTCCAGCTGAAGGGTGATCCTCAGCTCCATGGCGTCCCGAGAAAAATTGTCATCTGAGCGACGCTGCAATTCCTCCTCCAGCTCCGCTATCCTGGCCTTCCCTTGTGATGCATGAGCAAACATCTCTTGCATCTCTTCGGCCTGCCATATCCGTCATTTCAGGGGTGTGATGAGACATAAACAGAGAAGCTCGGATAAGAGGAACCTTCACCTGCACAGAAAGCATTCCCTCTGCCTCCGCGGCGCGCTGTGTTACACGGGCAAGCTGCTCATGGAGCGAATCTAGTTCCGACGAAGGAATCCATAGACTGGAAGAAGCACCCTCTGCCCCTATTGCTGGTAGGGTTGCGTCGAGCCGAGCGCGCTATGATTGCAAGAAGTGACAGTGAGTGGCTAAACACCAAAACCTATGGGTATAATTAGGAATATGCATTTGCATACATACTCACCGAGACATGTAAGCCTCACGGGTGTCACCCAACTCTCCCTCCGTGTCCGCCAATCGAGCCCGCAAGTTCGCTATCATGGTATCACGGGCATCCTAAACCCATGTCATAGAGTCAGCATTACATTTAGAAAAATGATAAAAAAAATAAAAAAAAATGATCAAAAAGTGAGAAAGGAGATATACCTCCACAAGTCCCTCAGGATGGAGTCGCTCTGCATACATCGCCCTATAGAGACGTAGATAATCTTCACTATCCCGGGCGTGCGACTCCACGAGCGTGCCACCCCGCTGCCAATCTTCATATTGTTCGGGGAAGCGCACCCGCCAGTCGACACAGGTTACCGGCCCACGTGTTTTCCTCCCGACGCGGGGTGGTGCGGTCATATCTACCCATTCCTGGGCAAGCCCTAGAGTCCTCATGACCAATCGTAGCCGGAGTGGCTCGATTTCATTCAGGCAGTGGACCCAAAGGTCCCGACCAAATCGAGGGCGACCTGCGATGACCCACGGTTGGTCGACATCGACCAAGCCCGAGTAAGGCCTCCAGATCACCTGCGTTGGCATACGTGTATCTCCTTAATCACTCAAAAAAAAAAAGAGAGACAAAAGAAAAGACAAAAAATGGAGTCCTACCATCTCTGCGGGGAACTCTTGCAGCTCACGCCTTAATACCATCAGCTGGTAAGATAGAGAGGCTGTGCTCATAATGGGTTGCCACCGCCGAGCTAGTGGTGCCACAGCCACACGCCACTGTCGAGCTCGCCCCATTGGGATGTAGTAATAACTCCATACCTGTGTCGTCACATGTCATCAGCATTTCATGAAATAGATTAGTTGCATAAATAAATAAACAAATAATTACCTGGAGAAATGGTATGAAGCCACTCACAGTCACCTCTCGATCTGTCCCTTGGGACAGACTTGCGAACAGATGCGCCAGCACGGCGGCTCCCCAGGCATATTGCCCTACCCTCTCTAGGTCCACCAAAAATTCTAGGAAACGACAATGGATGTCGTCTCCTTTGGAACCCAGCAGTAATTTTCCCAGCAGGAAGAGGAGGAATATCCTCAAGTCCATGTTTGATCTCTCCCAGCTACTGGCATCCACGCAGTACACAGCGCGGGACCCTCTTTCCGCTCTCTCCATGAACTCCTCCAAGGACTCGTTATCACGGTGACGAGTGTCAGTGAGCCCCAGTGCCTCCATGATAGATGCCTTGGCTATTGACCTATTCTTTTGGTCCTTTAATTCCAGACCAAGAAGCTTCTGAGCCACTTCGCGATAATCGGGGTAGGTGACCCCGGTCACCGCCTCACCATCCACTCTAAGGCCGGTGATTCGGGCCACATCTTCGAGACTGGGCACCATGTGCCCCCAGGACATCAAGAAGGCACGACTCTCTGGGTCCCATCTCTCGCGCAATCGAGCTTAATGGGTTCGATCCGGAGGAATGCACCAAACCCCATCGCATCTAGTCGAGCTTTCTGGAAGTCAGGCAAGCCTCGATAGGCGGCCACCACTAACTCCCATGAGATATGTGACCTCGTCATACTCTGTGGATTACACAGGAAGTGAGAAGCGGGTGCATCATTGAAATAAAAATAGAAAGAGAATGAGAAAGGAAGAAAGGGATCATGAACAAATAGAGGGAAGAACTGGCTCGTTTACAAGCTCCGATTGGGTCCTCTCACTGAGCTGCCTTTCAACATCGGAGAGTCTCCTGGAACTACCACTGGATCTGCTCCTCTTCGAGGAGCGAGAAGACTCGCCCTCCACCCTGAAACTGGACTCTCCCTCCATCTCAGAGAATGAGAAACTCTTACTCCCTCCTGTCGACTTTTCACTCTTCTAACCAGTCTCCATAACTCCGTGCTTTCAAGTGAAGCAGGCGGGGGGAGTATTTATAGGATTGAAGGGATATGATCCAGATCTCTCCCACTTCCTCTTGCAATGGGCCTTGTAACAAAGCACCCATCTTTCACTCGAAGTGAACGAGGTCGGGAGCGTAGCGGGTTGATTCACACCCTACACATCTAGGTTCCCTGTGTTCATCATGACTCAAATAAATCTGAGATGAGGTCATCCACATGGAGAAAGGATAATGCAGGTCGACCTCTTCGAATTTGGGAGTGGACTCATCCACAGGAGAAAGGACAATGGAAGTTGATATCTTTGAATCCGGGAGTGGACTCATCCACAGGAGAAAGGACAATGGAAGTCGATATCTTTGAATCCGGGAGTTGACTCGTCTACATGGAAAAGGACAGAAGGGCGGTTGGCATCTTTGAATTCGGTGGTACATCATTAAAATTTGTGATGGATTCTCCCGAAAGAAATGCCCAATGAGTCTGAGACACGATCCGTTATCTCAGGGGAGTTCTGTTAAACACGTCACATGAGGACGGCATGAAAAAAAAGAGGCGTAGAAGAGAAGGAACGCATGGCGGGCAAACCCGTCGCATGAGAGCATGTCGTTCCATTCATACGTCTATATAAACTGTCGTGTTCACCGTGAGAAGAGAGCGGGTGTGTGAGCAACTTGCCAAATCTCGCACCACCCTCTTGGTCGTCTCTCTCCTCTCCTAAGAGGGAAGTCCCTGGGAGGTCATCTAAAGCTCTACGACGTTGCAATTGTCTCATCGTATCGCGCATTCTCACCCTCTCTGGTAGCGCTCCTCGCCCTCCTCTGGCCTCTCTCGCGACCCCAACGGCCGCGAAGCTCTTGAACCCGAGGCTGTTGGCTGAGCCGCCCCCTGCTCTGCGATGGAGACTACACCAACCCCAGGAGCTCCTCCACCGTGAGCTCCAACTCTCCTCCAAACGGCAGTGACTCTGAAGGAGTGACGTGTCCGAGCGCTGTGTCTTCCGGAGCTTCATCACTTGGGCCTCACGTGCCCTCCTCTCGTCTCGATCCCGATGTAGCTTTATCCATGCCTCTCTTTCCATTCTCTCCCAGTTTACTTCTCTCCTCGCCACCTGAAGAGAAATCCTCAGCTCCATGACATCTCAGGGCATCCCCGCATACTGTAGTTGCTTCAGTCCCCCTGATCCTATCCAGTAACGGCCGACCATCACCCGACGTCCGCCATTCCAGTCACAAAGAAAAGGGGAGGGGAGAGACTGAAACAATGTGCAATGGCATTAAGGCTCTGCATTTATTTTAAGATAACATACATCAGGGTTTGGGCACCTCAGGCCTCAGTTTCGCGAGCTCCATTACATAAGCCTCCCATAGCTCTCGATCCTCACTCACAGATACCGTCACCTTCCTCGGAATGCTTGCCTTCCACGAAGCTTTGATCGCCTTCACATCCTTCGCATCATCCTCCGTGCCCAGCTTTCTCTCCTTAATCAGAGGAAGGTTGGATGGCATGGGAAGAGAGTGCCGAGGAAGGCCAATTTGCAGGCAGCACCGGTGCGAGCTGTAAAGAACAAATTTGGTTGCACCGATAAGATGGAGTTCCGCATCAGGAGAAGATCGCGTGAGAAGCCCACGTGAAGTAAACATGCTGGCACACAAGTGAACATCTCTCGCGCCAAGGAGCTGAAGTAAGTACGCCAGTCGCCGCGTGTCTTCAGACAGGGCATGCGATTGGCCACCTTCCCACTAAAGCCCAACACATCAGCCATGTAATGGAGGGGGCTTTGTTCGAAAATCCTGGAGGCGGTCTGTACCCCTTCGTAGTGATGAAATTTGAAGTGAAGATCAATCCAGCAGTTGAGGAGAAGCATGCACCCGTGAGGAGGCCTACCCATGCTGGAAGCCGTGAGACCACTGTAAAAATGCGCGAGGATAGTAGGCCCCACTCTCCTTCCCTCCCAAAGTCCACAAATCGCTCCCAATTGGTCTTCCTCTACGATGTTGTCAGTACCAGGAAAGAGGAGAGCTCCGGCCAAACAAATTGTGAACCCTTTCATAAGCCCTTCTAAATGTTCATCATCTATCAACCCTTCTAAGGCAGTCACGGTCCAGTCTGCGAGCTTTTGCAAGTTGACTCCGTTCTGAGTCTGAACGCTCTTTATGGTTCCAGATGGCATAAAGCTTCCAAGAACTTCCTCGGTAGATACCCTCTTCCGCATCCGCGAAACCTTTATCCTGTCATCCTTCATCGACCTTCTTAAGCCTAGCAGAAGTTCTGTCTCCTCGAGGAGGACCGTTGCCTCAAAAGTAGGGAAGATAAAAGTGTGGGTTTCCGGATGCCAAACCTCTGTCAATGCACCCAGGGCCACCCAGTCCATGCAGATCTTGTCATAATGTTTGGCATGGATCACCAACCCTTGGAAGTGCCATTTTGAAATAACGGCCCTCATACTAATGGTGATGTTAGACGTAAGCTTCGATAGCCATGGCAGCTTTGAGAATTTTCTCGGGCCCGGAAAAAGAGGATACGGCTGAAAGGAAGGAAAAGAAAGGAATGAAAAAGCGAGGGAGAACTTATGAAGGAAACTAGGATGAGGAGCCAACTTACCACCCGTGAGAGAATCCTCTCGCTCAGATGGCCTTCAATGTCGGTCAACCTCCTGAATTCACGGCCGAACTTGCTCCTCTTGGCAGGGCGGGAAGACCCGCCTTCCGTCTCAAAAGCACAGGACTTCTCTCCTCCCATCTCAAAAGTGTCTAACTCCCCGAACCATGCACCAATGGATGATCTTTTGCTAAGGAGCAAAGGGGTACTTATAGTGAAAAGGGGGGGGTAAAAAGGTAAATGTAAAGCATTTATGACAAGTTACCGTGGTGAATTTTAACCGAATAATCTTGTCTGATTTGCGTCGTGTTTTCCCCTGCTCCTGTATTGATGTGCGGATGTCCTGTACAGTTGAATGTAATTTTACTTCTTATGAAATAAATCCTTCTTCACTGCTTGCTGTTCGGTGCAGGTTCCAAGAACAAAATAAGAAAGCAAGAGGGCGTCATTGCCCTACCATGTCCCACCATCAGTCACCTCGGTGACTGACCCCACTGTGTCATGCATCCTACTATATGATATTTACGCTATTAGAGCATGTCAAGGACCTTATGCCTTGGATGAATCTGGAGTTTGAGTTCCCCTCCAACAAAAACAGTGATAACTTCAGAGGAGTTCAGGACGTACGGATAGGCCGTTAGGTTGTGATGGCTCGGGGACGATGGTTCCATTCGGTGAAGTCGGTGCGTGGATAAACGGGCCCCGGCTCAGTATCGGCTCATCGAATCGGTATCCTGACCCATCCTTAGCAACTTAACAATATTATCCTTGGCTATTTTCTACTTTTAGTTTGTTTTAATTTTTCCTTTAAACCCAGCATGCATTCATGTAGGACTTTGATATCACTGTGGAAGATCATTCATTTAACTCGAGTGTGAGGGCCGCTGTGCTTAAATTCTTGATTAATACGGGATATTCCATTCTGAATCGAGTACTGAGTTTCTGTGAAACCATCTTGGGCTGGTTGGCTGAAAGAGACCTTTGTTTGGATTTATCAGCTACCCTTTTTATTTACTCCATTGGACCCACCTTGGTCGCAGCACTTCCACATTGGCTGGTAACCGCTCCCCAAGGTGAAACCTGCGGGTCTACGACTCAGGTACTTCCACGCCGAGAAGTTGGTCCCTCTTCCTGTTAGTCTTTTGTTATGTCCAGCCAAACAACCGTTGATTTCAGAGGACCTTCTTCAAGGTTGTTTCATTGAAACTCAGGAAAGATTCCAATCACGTAGTGTTAAAAAACGTGTCTCATCACGCCTTGGCATCCACTTTTCAGTCCATTCTCCACTCCACTTCATTACACATCTATTTCATTCCACTCCGTGCCATTCCCCTGCAAAGCAGACGCCAAGGCGGGGCAGCTGTAGACACGTCATTTTAACATTATGCTGAGCAGATCCCGTATTACACTAAGACGCCCCAAAGCAGCTCGCACGGTTAAGTCAGTTGAGTGGCCTCCAATTTTTATCTGGTAAACCTCAATTGTAGTTTCTTAATAAAACTCCTGTTAATGGGCTTGTGGCCATCCTATTTTCTACATAAAAAATAATAATAATATGTGTGTCAATGGGCTTGGCCCATTCTTATTCTAAGAATAATTGGATAAGGGGAAGCTCATCAAGTGTTAATGGGCTCATGTGATAATGGGCTTGGCCTCTTCTTATTATAAGAATAAATAAATAAATTTTAATAAACTTGACCCCATCCTTTACTACCATTTTTACTCTCTTCCCACCTTATCCGGATCTTGCCCCCTCTCTTTAATATTCTCTCTCTCTCCCATTTCTTCCCTTCTGAGGCATCTCCCCACCCTCTCACATAAGAACCCATAGCCACCTCCACCTCCCGGTTTCCACTCCTTGCCTCCTACACACCACAGCCGCACCCCACTGGAACTCACTCCCACTCTCCTTCTCTCCCTCACTCTCCCTCTCCCGGCCAGGACACACTCGATCCCACGAGACCTCTCTCCACCCTCCATACCGCCGGCGAGCACCCCTCGTCGTCCCTCCACCTTGCGCCACTACAGCCATCTCCACCGTCTCCCCTCCCTCTCTCCTTCTCTCCCCCTCCACTCCACCCTCTCAACCCAGACCAGCCACCAGCTCCCCTCCTCACGTTCTCTCTCTCCCTCTCTAACCTTCATTGCCAGCCGACCGTCACCGGCGACCTCGCCGGCCACCGTCCCTGTCATCGACCGCAGCAAGCCTCCCCCTCGACGTCGCCATCGCCGCCCTCGTCGTCCACCGTCACCGTCTGCCGGCTGCAGCTCCACCCTCGCCACCGTCCCCGCCGCGAGGACACCCTCACGCACGCTGCACCCTCGCCAAACGTTGCCGCGAAGCCCCCCTCGACGCCGCCACCACCTCTCCTCATCGCCGTGACGCCGCAGGCAGCGCTGCTGCTCCTCCGGCCACCCGCAAGCTCCCCGCCGTCAACCTCCGGCCAACCACGTCGCCACCGGCCACCATCCGCACGCTGCCACGTCCACAGCCGCAAGCCCTCGCCGCCGGTCGCCCTCCGCCTGCTAGCAGCTGCCACCCGACGTCGTCGCCGGCCTCCGCCTCTCCCTGTCGCGTTCCACCTCCACCCCATCTCACGTTCTCTCCCCCTGCGTTTCTCTCTCCCGTACGCCTCTCTCTCTCTTTCTCTCTATCACGTCTCTCTCTTCTCTCCCCCATATCTCTCTCTTCCTCTCTCCCCATCTCACTCCCCCTCCCCGTCGTTCTCTCCCTGATCTCTCTCATTCTCTCTATCTCTCTCATTCTCTCCTCCCTTTCTCCCCCTCTCACTGTCTCATTCTTCCTCTCTCTCTCCCTCAACCTTTCTCTCTCTCTCTCGAATTGTTTTAAAAAAAAAGGTTTTTTTTCCAAGTTCGCAAGGGGGGGCCTCGTCGCCCGTGCCCCCCCCGTTTGAACAAAAGGGCCGTTGCGGCCCTTCTTCCCCGGCGCCACCGCCGCGACGCCGCCCGCGCCCCTTGCTCCACGGCCGCCCCACACCGCCGCCCTTCTTCCCCGACGCCACCATCGCGACGCCGCCCGCGCCCCTTGCTCCACGGCCGCCCCACACCGCCGCCCTTCTTCCCCGACGCCACCGCCGCGACGCCGCCCGCGCCCCTTCGCGACGCCGCCGCCCCCTTGCTCCACGGCCGCCCTGCCCCGCTCGCCTGTCGCTCCGCCTCAGGCCGCCTCCGTCCGCCGCTCCCGCCGTCGCCATCAGACCTCCCCTTCTCTCTCCCTCTCTCCCCCACGCGCTCTCTCTCTCTCTCTCTCTCGCTTCCTCCTCTCCCCCTCTTCTCTTTCTCTCCCTCTCCCCCCTCCGTTCTCTCTCTCTCTCTCTCTCTCTCTCTCTCTCTCTCTCTCTCTCTCTCTCCCCCCATCCGATCTCTCTCTCTTCTTCACACAATTTTTTTTTATCTTTTTTTACTTCTCTCCCTCCCTCTCTTCTCTCGATCACTCTCTCAATCTCCCTCTCTTATTTCTTTTTTTTCCTTTTTTTTTAGTCTCCTCTCCCACCGTCTCTCTCTCTCTTTCTCCCTCCCTCTGTTTCCCACTCTTCCCCCTCTCACAGTTTTTCCCCCCCTCTCTCCCCATCTCAAACTCTCTCATCTCATCTCTTTTCTTTTATTTTTATTTTTATCTCCTCTTTCCCTCTCTGATATTCTCTCCCTCTCTCTCTTTTTATGCTTTCTCTTCTTCCCTTCCTCTCTTAGATATAACATATATATATATAAGCATACTATATATATATATATCTTATATGGTTAATATATATATATCCTCTACATATATACATACTATATAATAAAACTAAAGTATAAAAATCTCAAAAAAAGGTTTTTCTCTTCTCTCTCCCTCTTCCTTTCTCCCTCTCTTTTCGACCTCCCCTTTATAGATCTATTTCCATATATGTATATAGATGTGTTCGTGTGAGTATCTTTGCAGGCGTCTGTAAATGTTTGCGTGCGTATGTGCGAAGGGAAGGAGAAGTTAATGCCGAGCTCATCGTCGACGCCCACCAATAAGCATTTCTCCCCTTTTGCATTATGTTCAGTCCGTTGTTTCCTTTACATACATCACTCGTTATCATGTTTATAATACAATCCCTGCATTGAGAATATTTCGATACGCATTTCATCATACCATTTTCCCACCTTTAATTCCCAAGGGGTTTCAAATAACATTAAACAGGTGTGTGTTTGAATATGCTCGTACCATTGTAATTTCAAGGGATCGGTACTACACTACTTTCCTTTTAATCCGCCATCTATTTTTTTTTGTCTGCTGTGTTTTGCAAGGGTCAACCAGTCAAGAAGCCCGCTTCCTCAGTCGGTCGAAAAGGGAGGAGGAGCAACTCACGTGCCCCCAGTTCGGGGATAAACTGCGACCATCCCCCCTATTTTGAGGTACCCGGCTATCATCTCCATCGTCCTATTCTAATTCTTTCTCTTATCATTGTTATTTGTTGATAAGTTTCCACATTGATTCTTCTCTATTTTGTTTAAAAATAAGTCTGTCTTCTCTCCCTTGTTATTATCATATATCGTCAAATCTCCATCTCCGTTCTTCTCTGTGTTGTCTAGAATAAATTTTTCACTCTGTCTATATTTTCTTAATAGTTTATCTCTATATCATACTACCTTACTCTACCACCTACCCCTCGATTTCTCTCTTTTCTTTCTCATCTTTCTCTAAAAAAGGCATAAAAGCATAAAATAATAATAAAAGCAACAACACCCCAAAAATATAATAACAAAAAGATAAAACACAAAAAAAAGTATAGTAAAATCAGGGTAACCAAAGCAAGGCCCTCTTCGTCGACCGGCCGATCGAAGAGGAAGAGAGGACCCGCACTGCTCCCGCTCCGGCGGCAAACGCGATCAGAACACTTCCTGTGGGGTTCTCAGCCCCTGGCGATCACATCCCCTTCCCCCTTTCTTTCCTGTCAATTTTCCCTTTTGTTTAAACCCCGTAGACGGAAGTAATTCCTCGCGGAGGTCCCTGCGACGGAAGTAATTCCTTGCGAAGGTGTACGTGACGGAAGTCATTCCTCGCGAAGCCTTTTTATTCTGTCATTTTATTCCTTTAATTTCTGTCTAAACCCTGCGACGGAAGTCATTCCTCGCGAAGGTGTACGTGACGGAAGTAATTCCTCGCGAAGCCTTTTTCATTCTGTCATTTTATTTCTTTAATTTCTGTCTAAACCCTGCGACGGAAGTCATTCCTCGCGAAGGTGTACGTGACGGAAGTAATTCCTCGCGAAGCCTTTTTATTCTGTTATTTTATTCCTTTGATTTGTGTCTAAACACTGCGACGGAAGTCATTCCTCGCGAAGGTGCACGTGACGGAAGTCATTCCTCGCGAAGCCTTTTATTACATATATTATAATAAAAACCCCGCAGAGAGTAATGTCTCGTGGTGGTATGTACATATAATATTTATTATCTATGCTGCAGTAAAATCCCGTAAGGCCAATGTCTTGCGGTGGTCTTAATATGTATATATATACTCATTAGTGATTGATATTATTGCATTGCTGTTAGAACCCCACAAAGACCAATGTCCTGTGGTGGTACGTCTTTGTTTGCATTGTCCTTATAATTGTCTGGAAAACGATATACCGTTGCAGTTTCTCAGTCTTCGCGCCTCTCCCCATTTCTGTTACTTAGATTCTCGGATTTTTCGGTATATGAAAAACTGCTCGTGGAACGGTAAGTCACGCTTACCGGGAAGGGGTCAGTTTACTCGAGAGGGTCTTCCGACCCCTATCTCCGCCACGTACCGGAGTTCGTTTCGCATCCTTCTTTCCTTTCTCTCCTTTATTTTCTTTCTCTTCTTGAGTTGATCTCGTCATTTCCATCTCTTAGGACAGACGAGGGTAGACGTCCCTTGCCGTCTCCACCTCTCTGGCAATCACCTTTTCATCATTACTTTGCATCATTATTTTTTTTTCCCCCGAGGGTGGACGACACTCTTTTGCCGTCTACATGCACACCTGGTTGGGGGCAGTTGGACACACGCTGGCGAGCGTGACCCCAGCTAGTCACTTGTTTGTGGTACTTGTTCGGTGTCCGTGCCTCTGGTAGGCGCTACCATGTCAGGCAGTTCACCTGCGGTGCGGTGTAAGTCGTCAGGGGACGCTACCGACTGTGCTTCTAGGAGGAGGTACTCCTGTCGAGTCGGGAGTGTCAGACTGTCAGTCGTACGACTTCGACCTTTGGGTTTCTGCCGTGTTGGCCGTTGTGTTCCAGTTATTTCACTATGTGTGTCGGTTTTCGTGCCGTGAGACCGGTACTTTGTAGATGGCAGGGTTTCCCTTTTTGAGGTACTCGCTTACTGCTAGCGTAGCGGTTTCTCTGTTTGCGAGGTAGGGTTCGAGTGATCCCTACCGAGTCTTGTTCCGAGACTCATTCCCTGCATGTTTTCACCGTGTTTCAGGCGAGACGAGCCTTCAGGGGAGTTCGTCTGAGGCTCAGCGCAGTTCAGGTGCCCAGCGTTAGTGCTAGAGGTCAGAGCCGGGGTATGCCCCGTGTAGCTGTGCTTTCTTTTCTTGTCTCTGTACTAGTTGTGGACTACTGTTGTTATTTTATTGTTATATTATAGACCATGTAAAATGTTAATTCATTTCCTGCTTATTTATATAATTGTTTAATTCTGCAATTATTTGTGATACTTGTGTAGTTTCCACACCATCCTTCTAACCCTTCCGAGTCTTCGGACTCGTGGGTGGCAGTGCGAGTCTCGGGTTATCGGGCCTTCCCGGTAATTGGATTCTCGGGTCGTTACACAGATGGCCAGCTCAGCTTCGGAGGGGAAGAGGCACTTGAGGAGCGGTTGAGAGAGGGAACGCCAGTAAAGGCGTCCACCAACGAGGGAGAAGCAGGTAGCCCACGTTCTGACTCATCTCGCTTCTACTCAGTCCTCGGGTAGCCACTATCGGACGAGGTAGTCAAGGATGGGGTCCATCCACGACGGCTCATGGTCGATAGCATTGACCCATGGCTTAGACTCCCTGATGCTGGGCCGCTGGAGTTCCTCGATCAAAACCGATCGAGATCTAGTTAACGTAGTAGATGGGGCGAGGCGAGACAGGGCGTCGGCGCAAGCATTCTCCACCCTCGAGATGTGCACGATCTCGAAGAATTTGAGGCCTGAAGAGGCCTCTTTCACCTTCTAGAGATAGCTGGACATGGTCGGCTCCCTGACCTCATACTCTCCCTTGACCTGGTCGGCGACAAGGAGGGAGTCGTTGAAGGCTCGGAGGTGGAGGGCTCCTAGGTGGTTGGCCATATTGATGCCGGACATGAGGGCTTCATACTCGGTCATGTTGTTGATGGCCGGGAAGTTGAAGTGTAATGCGTATTGGAGCTCGATCCCTTCTAGAGAGGAGAGGACCATGCTAGCTTTGCTGCCGCTCGAGCATGATGATCCATCCACGCAGAGCTCCCAGACGGGCTTCATGGGTGACGCGTTGTCCTCCTCATCGGGGAGTGTGCACTCAGCCACGAAGTCCTCCAATGCTTGGGCTTTGATGGCTATCCTCGGGCGGAAGCGAATGTCAAACTCTCCGAGCTCAACAGCCCACTTGACCAGCTTCCCTCAGGCATCAGGGTTCTGGAGTACCTAGCGTAGGAGTTGGTCGGTCGGGACGTCGATGGCGTGGGAGAGCAAGTATGGTCTCAACTTGTGTGCGACCGTTATTAAAGAGAGAATGAACTTCTCGACTCGAGAGTATCGGAATTCTGCTCCTTGGAGGGCCCTGCTGATGTAGTACACGGGCCTCATTATTCCGCCATCCTTTTGGGCGAGTACGGAGCTAAGCGTGCTCGTCATCACGGACAGGTAAAGCAGGAGCTTCTCGTCGGGAAGGGGTTTGGAGAGGACGGGAGGTAAGACTAAGTACCTTTTAAGTTCTCCGAAGGCCTCCTCGCACTCCGGGCGCCAATCAACGCGACCCTTCTTTTCTAGCGAGCCGCGTGCCTACCTAATTAGCTTGAAGAATGGTAGACACCATTCGATAGCCCTGGAGAGGAAGCTGTTGAGGGCAGCAACGCGACCGGTGAGACAATGGATGTCACGTATCTTCTTAGGTCGCTTCATCTCCAGGACGGCCTTGATTTGCTCCGGATTGGCCTCGATTCCCCGATACGTCACGAGGAAGCTGAGGAATTTTTTGGAGCGGACCCCAAACGTGAACTTGCTTGGGTCAAGCTTCATATTGTACCTTCATAGAGTGGCGAACACCTCTGCGAGGTCTTCCAGGTGCTCAGTCGCGTGGAAGCTCTTGACGAGCATGTCGTCGATGTAGACCTCCATATTACGGTTGGTCTGGGAGTCGAACATGCGATTGACGGGCGCTAGTACGTGGCTCCCACATTCTTCAAACCGAAGGGCATCCTTGTGTAGCAATAGATCTTGTGGTTAGTGATGATCGCGGTGTTATCTTGGTCGGGTCCGTGCATGCTGATATGGTGGTATCCTGAATATGCATCCAGAAAGCTAAACATCTTGCGCCTAGCCGTGACGTCGACCAACTAGTCAATATGTGGTATAGGGAAGCTATCCTTGAGGGTGGTTTTGTTGAGGTCGGTGTAGTCTACACACATACGCCACCTCCCATTATTTTTGGGAACAAGGATGATGTTGGTGACCCATTTTTAAAATTGAGTGGGTTGTAGTAGTCTGGAACGTAATTTCTTGCTCACTTGTTCTCGGATGATAGCATGTTGCTCAAGGTTACAGTGGCGCCTCCACTGTTGTACCGGGGGGCACTTCAGGTCCAACTTAAGTTGGTGCATCTCTATAACACTCACGATTTCATGGATCGGAATCTGTGAGTTTTGGAGTGCTTTCGTGACTCTCGGATTGAGTTTGGTAATTAAATTAGATTTTTGGCTATTTAGTCTTCGGATCCCCGTGTAGGGTGAACCGTTGTGATTTCGGACTCCAGGACTTTGCAGGCTCGTTGTGCATTTTTTGAGGACCGTGGAGGTGATTTTTTCCCCATTTTTCTTATTTTTTAGATTTTTAAGCCCAAAACTAATTTCTATTTAAACTAACCCTCACCCCTCTATCTCTCCTCATTCTCACACTCTCTCCCTCTCTCCTCTCGGTTCTCTCTTTCTCTCCCTCTCTTCTCCGGGTGGCCGACGGAGCTGGAGCGGGGCGAGGTGGAGACGACGTGGGGATGACAAGCGGCAAGATGGAGCGAGGATCAAGGTGATGGCGTGGCGTGAACCCATTCGCGGATTCGGGACATCGACGTGGGTTCGAGCGACGTTTTCGCTTGGAATCGGCATCTTTGACGTCGAAAATCGTCGGTGGAGGTAGGGGATTGGATCCCTGACCTTTGTTCTGCGTTTCCTCATGATTTCGTGCGATTGAAGCGAGTTGGGCGGGTTTTCCATTTTTGGGGTAAAAAGCATGCTTTTGGGATGTGCGTCGAATCCGTCAATTTGGGCGGTGATTTTTGATTTAAATGATAGATCTGGAGCCTATGGCATGTCGGGATATGATTATCGACGTTTTGATTGCGTTCTCTCACGATTCGAGGCAGAAATGAGGCCGGATGTGCATGTGAGGTGGCTGGGGTCATTTGGAGGAAATCGCCCATTTCTTAGTCATTTTATGGTTTTCTTGAGTCCTTCCAGCTTATGGAAGGTGTATAATGGGTTTGTGAATGTTTTCCCCTTCGCACGGGACGAAAGGGCGTGGAACAAGTGATTTCGCGGGGTTTTACGATGGTTCGCATCGTAGACGAGAACGCGGTCGGTGACCCAACCGCGTTCAGCTTTGGGAGATTGATCGCAGTGATACTAGACACCGCGATTAATCGAAGAAGATGTATGGTAAGGCGATCCTGGATGCGGTCCGGCGACCAGCCACGATCTGGGCTGACTGCGGTCGGCAGGAAGACCGCGATTACGAACGCGGCCTACCCCAGCACTGCGTTCAAAAGTCAGTCGAGCTACCCCAAAATCAGTCGACTTAACTCAACCTGTTTTGCCCGTTTGGTCACCGGTCGACCCGGTTATGACCCATTAGTCAACTTTTGACCACCGTGAGTGTCTCGGATATCTCGTGGGGACCGAGATCGTATTTTTAGATGCTTGGAGGTATCATGTTACCTCGATTAGTGTGCCCATGTGATTTTGAGGGTCCCGATGACCCCATGTGTTCGGGCTTCTTTGTGTGTTAGATCGAGTTACCGTACACTCTCGTACGGGCAGAGGAGTGTTCCTACTCTGCATTAGTTTCTTCGGAAAAAGGTTTCCGTATGGGCCATGCATATGGCCTTGTGGACGCACTTTTTATCGCTCATTTTTTTTATATCATTTATCGTCTTTTATTCTTGGTTTATCTCATTTCAGTTTATTAGTGCGTGGACGTGCCAATCACAAAGTGATAATTTATCTGGACTCTAAATACCGAGATGGTATGGAGCTATTGGCACTCGCCGTCTGACTAGTCAGACAATGTGGGTATCGTGTCGGGACTAGAACCCGCCATGTCAGAAAGGCCACGACATTAATTACATCTCCTTGGAGAGGGGAAAACCTTTGATTAGTCGCTAGTAAAAGGGGCATAATGGCCTGAAATTAGCATTAATGAAATAAACGAAAGACATCTTCAATTGTATAAGAACTCCCCATATTAGGGGAGGGTAAAATACTCAAATTGTGTTGGTCATCTCATTGACCTTTTCTTGTTCGGGCGAAGTCCGGGTTGGGAGCATGACAGGTATGTAAGTAATACCTGGGCAAATGTCTGTCGAGGCACGGCAAGTTTGATATTTAAAAAGAATCGGGGTTAGACCCCAGTGTAAGTGAGTTAGATTTGGTGGGTTATTGGCTCGGGGTAAAGTCATGCCATGGCCACGATGGGGGTGGTCCCCGAGGTCCAAGCACGACTTGCTAGGGCATCATTAATATCTCCTTCACACTGCGTCTAGAGAGATGAGGGCTCCGGAACGAAAATCGTTCATATTTATTGTTATATTTTTTATTTTACTCTATTTGAATGCATGTGTGCGTTTTTTAACCTTATTGCATATATTCTTGTTCACTATTTGTTGTTATTATTTTTTATTTTTTATTTATTATATGTATATTATATACATATATTTCTTTATTTCTTTGATTGTCATTTATTTAGCTGTTATTTATTTATTTTAGTTATTTATTTATCACTTTTATTTTTTTTATTTTTCCCCCTTTTTTTTAGCCGAAGGTCACGGCAAGTCTGTCGACAGTTTTTCATTCGTCATTATTTTTGGTCACGAATAACACGGCACTTTAGAGAGGAGAGAGGTTATCATTTTATAACCAGTGAATTCATATGCACACGAATAACACTGAAACCTATCACGGGATGGCATCTACGGCCTGCCTCCTGGGAGCTCCAAGTTTCTTTTACCCTCTTTGAAGGGTTCGTATTTACAGATTTGACTGGGGCCTTGCCATTTTAAATTAATGTTATATCTTAATCGGTCAACGAATTAGTTCGATTCAAATCGATCAGACCATTTAATCGAACCGATTTGAACCGTGATATCGTCATATTATTGATATATAGTTCGACCTGATTTTATAACCCAAGACAATAAGAAATAAGGTATAATGATCAAAATAAAAAAACATACATCTATAGTTATTAGTCGTGATTATGTAACTATACAAGTAAAAAATTATAATAACATGGTTAAATAAATTGACCTTAAAATTTTATAATATTTCATTGACCTTCACTCTTCACAATTTACATCTATGTTCTTTTAAATTTTTAAACTTTAAATATATTTTAAATAAAATGATAAATAATAACAAGATAATTTTGTTCACACGTAAAGATCATTTTGAATATATAAATATTTTTATGTTTATTTATTTGTTATTTTAAAGGTTAAATCGGGTCGGACTGTTTCGGATCGATTCACCAGTCGAACCGCGATTCGTCCGGTTCATCAGGTTCTTTAACATTAGACCGGACTAGCCTTAATCGAATTGATTCCTAGATCAATTCATGGTCGGACCGATTCGATCAACTGATTCGATCCGATTCTGATAACATTGTTCTAAACACATTGATCTTTAGTATTTCCATATGGACAGACAGGAGCTAAGAACAACCAGAAGGGATGTCAAATGCATATGGACATAGATCCTACTGAGGCAATAACAGAATGTATCAAGAGTAAAGTGAAGCAGGGGACCAATGCGAAACTACTTGAGGTCAACGTTGACCCTTTCTGACCTGTTCCTCAGTCTGATTTGCAGAGAGTTTGATGCCCCAGCTGCCCCTTATCTCTGGATCCAAATGTATATAACTTGCCAGTATCTATAAGTGCGAGAGTGTATGTTTTCTTTTAAAAAAAATATGAGAGGATGGGGGAGGGATGCCATGATCCGGCGTCACCCCACCCCGCCGGATCAAAGTATTTTATCATTTATTTTTTTTAGTAACGAAGAAAGGGGAGAGGGTGCCGCCGGATCACGGCACCCCCACCCCATGGGGTGCCCTGATCCGGCGGCACCCCACCCCCATCAGATCAAGTATTTCGTTCTTTTTTTTATCTTTTTTTTGTTAAGATAGAATGGGGAGGGGGGTGTCGTCGGAAGGCACCACATGGGATGTCATGATCCGGCGGCATCACCCCCGCCGGATCAAGCTCTCTCTTCTTTTCTTTTCTTTTTATTTTCTTTTCTTTTTATCACCACCATTTATTATTATTAATTTTTTTGATCTCTTAAATATAAATGCACATATTTACTTCTATTTTCATTTATTTATTCATTCCCTTATATATATGTATATATATATTGTTGGGTATCTTCTTTTTATGAATTAATTTTGTCATTTCATAATTTCCAATATATTATTACCGCTATCGTTTTCTTTTGTTTATTCTTTTTATTTATCGGCATAAAGTCTTGGTAAAATTTTGGCAGCACCTCCATCGGACCCGAGACATCGGGGAGAGTGTAAAGGGGGTGCTCGTCCAAGGAGAATCCGAGACGGTCCCATAATAACAAGGATGGGCACTAAAGCGGTAACATCCATAGCAGCCTCTTCGTCAGCTCCAAGGAAACGGACAGTATAAATCAGAACATTTATATCCCTCCCGCCGATCAGGGATCATACTGTGAGGACTCAACAAACCCTTGTCGGGACTGGGATTAATCCAACTGAAGTTGAAATCCGGAGGTACAAGGGAGTTGAAAGGTGATACGGCGGCCAAAGGAAAAGGAAATGAAACAACAGAACAAAACCAAGTAAAATAAGAAATAAAAAGTGATCTGACGGCTAAAAGAAAAGAAAATGAAACAACAAAACAAAACACAAAAAGGGCGATCCGGCGGCTGTGCAACGCGTCGGATCAGGGAGAGAGCTGATCCGACGCGTGTTCGCCGCCGGATCAGTCCCCTCCAACCCCTGAAGCGTTTCTTTCTTTCTTTTTCCTTTTTCATTTTTTTAAGAAGAAAGGGGGTTAGGAAAGGATGCTCCTAGGCCGATCAAAGCTTCCCCTAGGAAGCTCCGAGTGGATAAGGAGAAGAAAACAGAGGAGATTTCAGGCGATTTGCAACCTGAGACCCTGCCCATTGCTTTGAGCAGATTCTGAGATGCTAACTGCCATGGCAAGTCGAGCAGTCGTGCTGGCAGCATGTTATCCACGGATAAGACATTGATTTATAGAGCAAGGGAGGGGTATTCTGTCGACACAAAAGATAGCAACCTCTAATCGAGGAACGAAGCGAACACATCGGAAAAAAAAAACGACGTAGATAGAAGGGACTATAACCACATTTGGAAAATAGGACCAAAGGCCCCGTGCTTTATTCATCTAACAGAAGAGAATACATCAGGTATAGCCCCATTGGGCCTGAAGAAGAAAAGTAAAAATACAAGAACCCACCCTTGAATGGACCCTTTCCTCTCTCTCTCTCTCTGCAGATCTCTTTGGGCTAGTGACAGGCTTCGCTTGAGGTTGGGGGACTTCAAAATGGCCAGCCTCTTCTCTTCCTTTCAAGCGACAGAGAGAGAAAAGTCCCTCTTTTGGCCCTTCTTTTATACACGCACGCGGAGTTGACATGTGCGTCTTCTCAGCGCCGCGGAGGGGTGTGGGCATGCAGACGTGTCGAAATCGGCCCTTCCCTGCGCCGCTCAAGCACGGACATGTAGATGTGTCCTTCTTTTCGTCGTCGCACGAGTAGGCAGTCCCATTAATGGGAAGAGCAGAGCATGGGGGGGGGGTAGCTGCTGCCGGATGAGGGGCTTGTACGCACACCGGTTCAACCCGCAAGGGAAGCCGCCAGATCTGTTGTTTCAGCCTATTCGAATGGGCCACCATATGAGCATTAAATGCTCAAAGAAACATGCTGCCGGTTGCACCCTCCCATGCCCCTTTTCTTCAACTTTCTCCTTTTTCTTTTCCTTTTGTCCCTTTTCTTCTTCTATTTTTTTCTTGTCCTTTTTTTTCTTTTTTTTCTTTTCTTTTTTTCTTTTTTCTTTACTCATTTCTGAAAATAAGAAAATGACAAAAACGAGGTAGTATCAGAGAAAGGGGCACATATTAACATGCGTCTCTCTGGAGAAATGTAAATTCTTTTAGGGTTAATTTTTAGCACGCCTGGAGAGGCGTGAATTCCTTTAGCGTTAGTTTTAGCGTTAATTTTAGCGTATCAACAGGCCTATGACTGTGAGTCTAATGAGCGGCTAAGGGCCGAGATATAATGCCCCACGTTTTTTTTTGGATCTTTCTGTTAGTCTCGGAGTGTATTTTATGATTTACACGTGTTTTTCCCTGATGTGCCTTCGGAACTCTGTGCAGGGCGAACAGTGGCGTTCTTCGACTCCGGGACAGTACCACTGCGTTGTGTTCCTTCCGAGGATCGCGGAGGTAATTTTTCGTAATTTTCTAAATTTCTGTAATTTTTGAGTTTTTCTATATATATTAACCCTTTTTCTCTCTCTCCCCTCTCATTTCTCTCTTCCCTCCCTCTCTCTTCTCTCACGCCCTCTTTCTCCCCTCTCTTCTCTGGCGGCTGATGGAGCAAGACGGGGGCGAGGTGGAGGCGGCGCGGGTGAGGACGCGGGCGAGGATGGGTTAGGATCGAGGCGGTGGAGGCGAGTGGGAGCTCGTGGCGCAGTCGCGAGCCGGCGAGGCTTCAACGGCGTTTCTTCGCGGATCGGCGAGCTCAGGGCGCGAAATCTTCGGTGGAGGTAGGGAGATGGACCCCCAGCTCGTGCTCTTTCTTTCCCGTGAGTTTCGTAGGCCGTGGTGAGCCGAGCGGGCTAATCGGGGTGATTTGGGGAAAAATCCATGTTTTAGGGCTTATAGGCCGATCTCCCGTTTCATTGCGTTTTTGGCCGATCCGAGGCCTTCGATGCATGCTAGGAGCTATCTGGGGGCTTCCCCCTTGTTTTCCCCCTCTCCCGTGGAGGTATGGGGGCGTGGGACGTTTTTCGGGTCGTTTCTCGCCGTTTCACGCTCGGACGGGTGTGACGGTCCTTCCAGTGACCATCACAGCCTGTGAAGCCCCAGGGTGGGTGCGTCACAGGGCCCGTTTAGCCAACTGGTGGTATGTAGGTGTGACGGTCCCACGATAGACCGCCACGGCGCTGTGACGCGCCTGAGTTGGACCGTCAGGGACGATCTGACCGTTGGCTTTCGGTCGTTGGCTTTGACCTTTCGGGGTCAAGGCCTGTGACGCACCAAGGTTGGCGCGTCACAGCCTTGTAACGCCCATGTGTGGGTGCGTCAGAGCAGACGCGTTCCCACCTTGTAACGCACCAGAGTTGGTCCGTTACAGCCTGTGACGCACCGAGCGGGACGCGTTACAGTTGGTTTCATTTTGTCTTGTGACGCATCAGGGCTGGCGCGTCACAGACTGTGACGCACTAATGCGGGACGGACACGCGACCTGGGACTCTAGCTCGTGATCGTCCCTAGCGAGGGAAGACGTGGGACCGTGCGCGGTTGAGAAACCGGCAGTGAGTCTTGGGTATCGGCCTTTCCGCGTTAACTCGGGTCGAGTCACGGGACGGTCACTCACTCTCGCTCTCGCAGCGGTGATAAAATGATAACAAGCTAGATAATCTATCACTAATGCAGCGGCATATACAAAAATATACGAGTAAAGCAATGCCTACGAGGATGGTAGCGAGTGTACCTCCACGCTCTGGGCGTGGGGAAGACGTTCCCGGCCAAGTACGGTAACTCCCGGTACAACGGTAAAAGTTAATTACAATAGTGAATTTTATTGCCCACTCCACGCAAGGAGGTAAAGGGCGACAAGTGGGGCCCGGGAGGACCGACCCTGGGTTGACGGGCAGCAATCTATAGGTGCGTACGGCACGAACTCGGCCTACTGGTCCGACTCGGCACTATTCCAACTCGGTGCTGCGCCAACTCGGTTGCTAACTCACTGGACAGCAAGCAACGGTTGCCAAAGGAACGTCACCTTCCTGAGATCTTCTGGAGGTGCCGCTTGGCTGGGACGATGGTAGGGCATCCCTGAACGACTCCCTGAAGGGGCGGCTCCTGAAGTTGATTTTTGATATATATTTCTGAATATCTTTTGGACTGCAATTTCAGACCTGCACAGGGAACAAATCTGCAGGCCTCGGCGACACGAATTACGACGCTCAGATCTGGAGGCCGATCGAGACGTGGCTGGTACCGTTGGAAAGAGCACTCATAGATCTACAAAATATATTTTTGACAGCTCCATCCACCGAACGGATTGAAAATGAATATGACTGTAACACTATTTTTGTTTCTGACTCGGACTGACAGACACACAGGGCAGTAAGGGATCTGCCTGAAACTGACCTTTGACCGAGGCTCAAATGAATTTTCTAGACTCCAAGAAAATTATGGTGGAAGGGGATATATGTGTGGAACACTGAGTAATTTTTTGAAATTTTTTGAAAATTTTTAAGGGGGCGGGGGAAATGGGACAAGGTGACAATGTCCCGTAGATATGTAAAAGGATAGATTATTGAGAGGACAAACACAAATATGGGAAAAATATCTACTGACTTCCAAATGACACGAAATTTGAACTGGAGGTTAAAGGAGCTGGACAGAACAAACCCTCAAAATTAAGGTTCGATCAGACAACAAGAAAAATAACTAGAATTTTGGGATTGAGGTTCTATCCTGATGGAGACAGAACTTCGGCGAAGCGGCGGTGGCGGCGCGTTGGCGGCACGAACGGAAGGCGGCGGCCGGAAGTCGCATCCAGCAGAGGTTGAAGATCTTAAAGTCACACCAAGATGATGGCTTCACACCCTAGAATGGGCAGCAATCACTGCTGCAAGGGAGAGAGGAGAGACACAAGGGGTGCCCATTGGGCTTGCTCTTGGCAAAAATGCTTAATTCTTCATTAATTTCTCTAATGACACTATACATAGGCTTATATAGAGAATAGCAAGGGGTGGGGGCTGGGAATTTTGTGGGAGAGAGGCCATTTTCTTCTCCCATGTGGTCTAAAACCTAAAATAAATAAATTACATATGGAGGGGATACTCCTTTGAAAGGAAGGAAGGCATCTTCGACTTTTTAGTCTATTTATCCCCTTTGAATGTCAAACAATCTAGAAGCCCACCTTGAACCTTTGACTAGCCCCACATGGACCCATAGGGCTTAGGTGGACCAATAGGAAAGGGTATGGGGGCCCCTTGATGGTCCTATTGGACTTTTGTAAAAAAATCCAAAGAATCCTAAGGAGTGACAAAGTGGCTTATAAAGCCTTACAATTGCACGTGTGTTTTCCCAAGGATATAAAAGTAAACTAAAGGACACAAATACAAAAATAAAAGTTAGTACCCGGTGTTGATTCCCATCAATTCTCTCCGGGTGGGAAGAACTCGACCCCGTCGAGTAAGGGGTATGGCTGCTCGAGTAGCTCCGGCGGATCCGTCACCGAACCTGAAAGCGCGGAGTACGCTCCACTCCACGTAATCGACACCTGCTCATCTCGTATAGATTCGATATGCACACGCTGCCATGGGAATGAGGCTAGAGGTGGACACTCCGGGGTGGGGTCACTCTCAAATGAGGGAGGCGGCTCAAAGACTCACTAGGAATCACCGCGGGTCCCTTATGTGACTAGATCCGATATGTGGAGTAGAACCGATCCCAATAGTCCGACAAGTCTCATACTCGAAAGGGACTAACAACACGAGCGTACAAAACCGACTCGACTGAACGTATGCACAGACACACAATGCACTCGACAAACAAACGAAACAAAGACTCACAAGGACCCTAAACAAACCTAATGTTAGTCCGACCCGTACATGGGTGACGGCGGACCAGGACATCCGAATATGTGCCATGCATGCATCTTATGTACCCGAAGGTTGGTGGTATGGGAAACATCTAGATGCCCAAGTATGACCCAGTCATGCATGAATGGCCCTTTGGATTTGGGAAACTTGAGAGGGCTAGGAGAGCCGGGTGTGGATGAGCCGGGTGTGGTTGTATCGAGATTGGGCTTGGTGTGTATAGATGACCCGGCCCGTGGGGTAGGGGTGTGGTAGTGGACTCCCTCGAAGAAATGAAGTATATATGGAGGGTCAAGGGGCCCACTAGGGAATGGGTCAAAGGGATCAAAGAAGGTATGACCCCTTGTGGTGGGTTCCCACAAGTCACGGTCCCATGTATGGAAGTCTTGAAGGTGTGTATGGTCACCTTCATACATTGTGGTAGATGAGACGGTGATCATATATAGGAAATAAGATTCCTCCCACGTGCAAAAGGGTATGAAGTCGGGCTCGACCGACATAGGGAGGAATAAGAGAATCTCCGTGGTGACACAACTCACAGTGCACACGGAGGTAATGGACCCTAAGGCCGGATGGGTGAAGTTAATACTAGCGGGTTGGTCGAAGCCTCGGGCTAATGAGTGCGTCAACTTCCATTGCGAGTCTAATCCCACAATAAGGTCATCTAAGGTGTCAACATGGTGACTAGATCGGAATGTGGTATGGAATGAGTTGACCGCCACTAATGGTAGGGTGGGGCCCATTGATGGATAAGGAGGCGGGACCAAGTCGTCCTTGAGCCAACTAAGAAGCGGCTCGACTATGAAAAGTGTACCCGTTAGAAACACGGGTGGCTCAGAATGAAGTGGTTCCAAATGCAATGGTTCCGAATAAAGATCAGAAGTAGATGGTGGTGGCATTGGAGCTCTCGTGGGTGATGAAGGAGCACGTGTCCTTTCCATCCTATCCAACCAATCCGAAAGCATTTTCTTGATTTCATCTAAGGTGCGGGTTCGAGTAGGGGCCTCGGGGTGGACTCGCTCATCATCTCTCGGCCTGGGGGTGGGCCTAGGCTCGGCTACCGGTGGGGCTTCTTGCCTCCGACTATATCCCACTTGGTTGGAGGTGAGGGTGTGGGGTCGACTGGAGGTGTGACCTACTTGTTTGGAGATGATTTGGCGGGGTTGGCTGGAGGTGACTA
Source organism: Amorphophallus konjac (assembly GCA_022559845.1). Classification (NCBI taxonomy): domain Eukaryota; kingdom Viridiplantae; phylum Streptophyta; class Magnoliopsida; order Alismatales; family Araceae; genus Amorphophallus; species Amorphophallus konjac. Next base: position 24,742,795 of record CM040120.1, read on the forward strand.
GGTGGGACTGGTTGGAGGGGACCGGTTGGGGAACGTAGACCTTCCTAAGTTCTCTCTTCATGTCCCACCATGATTCGAGGGGCCATTGCCTCATAACCTGCCTTAAGCCTTCGATGTTCTCCATTTTTCGACAGCCCGGTCATGAAGCCTATCCTTGGCAAAATAGAATTATCCGGCCTCGGACATGGGATAGCAAGCGAAGTATTTTTCCATGGCGACTTCCCAACGTAGGTAATCGCCCGGGTCGTTGGGGCCATAAAAATCCGAGGCTTCGGGCCTACAGAAGTGGAGAGGATGGTTTCCCAACCCATGGGTCAGCCAACGGTCAGATCGTCTGGGCGACCGAGATTCCATTGGGAATGGGGAATTACAAGGCGGACATGCCGACACACGGAGACAAGACACTAGACACGACGACAATGCAAGTTGGAATGCACTAACTAATGCACACTAAGGACCCTAAACGTAAACCAAGACTCGGTACATGGCGGAGTTAATCGATCCGAAGATCACTCGCGCAAGTGTGCGGCCTTCCCGATAGGCGTAGCCTAACGTTCGGACAACACCTTTTGATATACCAATTAATGGTATGCAAATGTGACACTTAGACTTAGACACTTTTTTTCTTTTGCAGACTTAGACACAAAGACTACCCTAGACTCAACATTCGCTCTGATACCAAATTGATGCGGGACGGACACGCAACCTGGGACTCTAGCTCGTGATCGTCCCTAGCGAGGGAAGATGTGGGACCGTGCGTGGTTGAGAAACCGACAGTGAGTCTCGGGTATCGGCCTTTCAGCGTTAACTCGGGTCGAGTCACGGGACGGTCACTCACTCTCGCTCTCGCAGCGGTGATAAAATGATAACAAGCTAGATAATCTATCACTCATGCAGCGGCATATACAAAAATATACGAGTAAAGTAATGCCTACGAGGAGGGTAGCGAGTGTACCTCCACGCTCCGGGCGTGGGGAAGACGTTCTCAGCCAAGTACGGTAACTCCGGGTACAACGGTAAAAGTTAATTACAACAGTGAATTTTATTGCCAACTCCACGCAGGGACGTAAAGGGCTACAAGTGGGGCCCCGGAGGACCGACCATGGGTTGACGTGCAGCAATCTGGAGGTGCGTACGGCACGAACTCGGCCTGCTGGTCCGACTCGGCACTATTCCAACTCGTTGCTGCGCCAACTCGGTTGTTGACTCACTGGACAGCAAGCAACGGTTTCCAAAGGAAGATCGCTTTCCTGAGATCTTCTGGAGGCGCCGCTTGGTTGGGACGATGGCAGGGCGTCCCTGAACGACTCCTTGAAGGGGCGGCTCCTGAAGTTGATTTTTGATATTTATTTCTGAATATCTTCTGGACTGCAATTTTAGACCTGGACAAGGAACAGATCTGCAGGCCTAGGCGACACGAATTACAACGCTCAGATCTGGAGGCCGATCGAGACGTGGCTGGTACCGTTGGAAAGAGCACTCATAGATCTACAACATATATTTTTGACAGCTCCATCCACGGAATGGATTGAAAATGAATATGACTATAACACTGTTTTTGTTTCTGACTCGGACTGACAGACACACAAGGCAGTAAGGGATATGCCTGAAACTGACCTTTGACCGAGGGTCAAATGAATTTTCTAGACTCCAAGAAAATTATGGTGGAAGGGGATATATGTGTGGAACACTGAGTAATTTGTTGGGATTTTCTGAAAATTTTTAAGGGGGTGGGGAAAATACGACAAGGTGACTCTGTCCCCTAGATCTGTAAAAGGGCAGATTACTGAGAGGACAAACACAAATATGGGAAAAATACCTACTGACTTCCAAATGACACGAAATTTGAACTGGAGGTTAAGGGAGATGGGCTGAACAAACCCTCAAAATTAGGGTTCGATCCGACAACAAGAAAAATAACTAGAATTTTGGGATTGGGGTTTTGTCCTGATGGAGACAGAACTCCGGCGAAGCGGCGGTGGCGACGCGTTGGCGGCACGAACAGAAGGCGGCGGCCGGAAGTCGCATCCAGCAGAGGTTGGAGATCTTGGAGTCACACCAAGATGAGGGCTTCACACCTTAAAATGGGCAGCAATCACTGCTGCAAGGGGGAGAGGAGAGACACAAGGGGTGCCCATTGGGCTTGCTCTTGGCAAAAATACTTAATTCTTCATTAATTTCTCTAATGACACTATACATAGACTTATATAAGAAATGGCAAGGGGTGGGGGGCTGAGAATTTCGTGGGAGAGAGGCCATTTTATTCCCTCATGTGGTCAAAAACCCAAAATAAATAAATTACATATGGAGGGGACATTCCTTTGAAAGGAAGGAAGGCATATTGGACTTTTTAGTCTATTTGTCCCCTTTGAATGTCAAACCATCTAGAAGCCCACCTTGGACCTTTGAGTAGTCCCACATGGACCCCTAGGGCTTAGGTGGACCAATGGGAAAGGGTATGGGGGCCCCTTGATGGTCCTACTGGACTTTTGCAAAAAAAATTCAAAGAATCCTAAGGAATGACAAAGTGGCTTATAAAGCCTTACAATTGCACGTGTATTTTCCCAAGGATATAAAAGTAAACTAAAGGACACAAATAAAAAAATAAAAGTTAGTGCCCGGTGTTGATTCCCATCACGCACTAGGGCTGGCGCGTCAGAGACCATCACGCACCAGGGTAGGCGCGTCACAACCGGTTTGCACCGAGCGTCTGACGACCCTTTGTTGGTGCGTCAGAGTGGTTGTGACGGTCGAGGCTTGGACCGTCACAGACTGTGACGGCCCAAGGTTAGACCGTCACGCTCTGTGTTACGCCGAGGTGAGTTTTCGTGTTCTCCATCTTGTTCCACGATGTGTGGATCCCCGGTCGACCAGGTTGGGACCTAGTGGTCGACCTGCGGTCTCGTGAGTGCCCCAGACACCCGTGGGAATCTGTGTCCATGTTTTGAGGGTGTTGGGAGGACCGTGCTACCTCGTTTAGCATGCCCGTGGGTTTGAGAGTCCGGGTGACTTCTCGCGTGTCGGGCTTTCATGTTACGCTAGACCGAGTCACCGTGTGTCGGTGGGGGTGCGGTGGGGTCTCCCCCGCATGCCGTGAGTTTTTCTGGAAGATGATTCCCGAGTGGGCCATGTGTTTGGCCTTGGACTGTGAGTCCAGTTATCGGCGTGGCAGCTTGTTCGTTGCCCTGGGAATCATGCTTCTGTGCTTTCCACGTGGGCTATGCGTGTGGCCTTGGACTGCGAGTCCAGTTGCCCAGCCTGGGACTAGAGGGTTCCCGCCTTTCCCTGAGAGTGGGATTTGGTTTGGCAGCCTGTGAGTTACCTTTGGAACCGTATTTCCGCGTTTCTGCGTGGCCGAGCGTGCGACCCGTGGACTGTGAGTCCCATTTCTTCTCCGACTGTGGTCACCGTGCGACGGTGCTGGTACGTGAGACGGTCCCCGTACGTCGTCAGGTTCGGACGTTATTTTCCGTTGTCTTGAGAGTCTACTCTCTCAGTGAGTCTCCACTAGTCATAGCCTGCTTACACGCGTGTGGTCCCACCAGGGAGTGGAGCAGAGGCTACCCTTAGAGACGGTTTGTGGACCGGTTTCCGTCAGGCCCCGCGTCTAGCAGGCAGAGTCCAACTGAGGGGAAAACCGGTCAGAGGGCCAGACCAGGGATGGACGGTCTATGTGTGCACACGTGGTTGGGGGCGGTTGGACCCACGTCGACGGGCGTGACCCCAGCTAGTCACTTGTTTGTGGATACTTGTACGGTGTCTCAGTTCCCGCTGGGCCGGAGGGAGACACCTGAGGTTAGGACTAAGACGTCAGTGGACGCATTCGGCCTTGCTTCTAGTGGGAGGTACTCCTGTCAAGTCGGGAGTGACGAACTATCAATTTCAGCGACTTTGACCTTTGAATTTTCGGTCGTGTTGACCGTTGAGTTTCGGTTGTTTCGCCGTGGCGCGTGTATCGATTTTCGCACCGTGAGACTAGCGCTAGTGGCCTTACCGAGATTGCATCTTGTTGTGCGGTACCCGTGACCAGGTGGTCAGGGTTGCACCTTGGACAACATGTCTAGGTTGGCCGTGTCCTGGGAGGTAGGCCTCTACGGCGTGGTTGCCGTGGGTTTTTACTTCAGTAAGCGGTACTAGTGTAGTTCGGTAGCCCCCGACAGTGAGTCCAGGGTGTGTTTCTGGTACAGTAGGAGTAGCTGTAGTGCCGAGTTTTGACCGGCCACCGGTTTGCTATTCCTGCTGTAGTTGTAGCTCTCCTTTCCACTACCGTTGTTATTTTCGGTTGGGATTCCGTGGGATCCCTGCTGAGTCTCTGTTTTGGAGACTCATTCCCTGCTTTTCAGGTGTGGCAGTTCTTCTTCCTCGAGATTAGAGGGCGCGGTGCGGAGGTTCTCAGTTGCCAGCTCACCGGGCCAAGTGTTCACTCGGCATATGGTACGTTTTTACGGCTTTAGACTGGACTCTGTTGTAGCTATAGTTGTTTATTTATTTCTGTTAATTGTCATGCTTTATTTTCTATTTCTTTGTGCCTCCACACTCCTTTTATCCCTTCCGAGCCCTCCCGGTTCGTGGGCGACGGTTCGAGTCTCGGGTTATCGGGCCTCTCCCGGTAATCGAATTCTCAGGTCGTTACAGCTGATATCAGAGCGGTGGTGTAGACAAGCCGTCTTCACATTTTCCCTGGGTAAATCTCATATTACACCGTAATGCCCTAAAGTGACTTGCGCATTTGATTCATGTGGGTGATTAATCATCTTTGCTTTGATGACTTAACAAGTCCATACATAGTAAGTCTATACGTCGCAGCAAGTCTATACGTTCAAGTCTGTACATTACAGCAAGTCTATACGTTCAAGGCTGTACGTTACAGCAAGTCTATACATACAAGTCTGTACGTTGCAACAAGTCTATACATACAAGTCTGTACGATGCAACAAGTCTATACATAGCAAGTCTATACATTCCTCCAAGTCTATACATTCCCACCAAGTCTATACATTCTCCAAAGTCTATACAATCCCTAAATCCATTCACTCCAAGTCTATACATTCATTCCAAGTCTATACATTCATCTCCAAAGTCTATACATTCACTCCAAGTCTATATATTTATCTCCAAAGTCTAAACATTCCTCCAAGTTTATACATTCATCTCCAAAGTCTATACATTCATCTCCAAAGTCTATACATTCATTCCAAGTCTACACATTCCTTCCAAGTATATACATTCCTCCCAAGTCTGTACACTCCATGTCTACACATTCCCCCCAAGTCTATACATTCCCACCAAGTCTACACGTCACCAAGTCTACACATCCGGCAAGTCTATACATTCTCCAAAGTCTATACAATCCCTAAATCCATGCATCTCCAAAGTCTATACATTCCTCCAAGTCTATACATTCATCTCCAAAGTCTATACATCCCTCTAAGTCTATACATTCATCTCCAAAGTCTATATAATCCCTAAATCCATTCACTCCAAGTCTATACATTCATCTCCAAAGTCTATACATCCCTCCAAGTCTATACATTCATCTCCAAAGTCTATACATTCATTCCAAGTCTACACATTCCTTCCAAGTCTATATATTCCTCCCAAGTCTGTACACTCTATGTCTACACATTCCCCCCAAGTCTATACATTCCCACCAAGTCTACACGTCACCAAGTCTACACATCCTAAGTCTGTACATTCTATGTCTAAGCATCAAAGTCTAAGCATAGCAAGTGTGTACATCCAAAGTAAACATGTCCTAAAGTGAATAATCAGAAAAGGTTAGAAAAATACAAAAAAATGAGAAAAGCTTATTAAAAAAAGAGCTTATAAAAAATTCAAAAAATAATAATAAATAAAATCAAAAAAAGGTTATAAGAAAATACAAAAAAAATCAAAAAAGGTTATTAAAAATACACAAAAAATCAAGAGGTTATTCCTAATACATAAAAATAAATCATTTTATGTATGTATGTATATATATATAAAGGAAAAATCAATAAAAAGATATATACTAATACATATATTAATATTACTTATCCTTAATCTAATTATCATTAATCTATCTCTATCATTCTTAATCACCCCTCACCGTTACCTCTCTCTTTCTTTCTTTTCCAGCCACCCAACATAAAGCATCTCCCTCTCTCATGTCTCTATCCTTTCATTTGTTTTTTTCTTATTATTCCACCAACGGAGAGGATCTTGACACCTCTCTTCTCATCTCCTTGTCTCCCACCAACCCACATGAACTCCCCTCTCCTATCACATACAAACACACACACCCCATCCACTCTATCTCTCTCCCTCTTCCACTTCCCTCCTTCGAACCAACCCTAGATATCCCTTTCTCTCTTTTTTTTTCTCTAACCCCACTCACGTTTCTCTTCCTCTCTCTCCCTCTTTCTCTATTTTGCTCTCCCTTCTCTCCCCACCCTCTCCACGGCCATCTCATCTCCCCTTACATCTCACCACCGCGTCCACACACCACCGCCACTGCCACCCCCTCGGTAGAACTCCCACTGCACCAGCTCCACCTTCCGTCTCCCTCCACCTGCGAACGCCACCAGCAGCGCCACCATCCCGCGTCCACCGACGGCGTCCTACCACAGCCGACTCCAGCAGCCACCCCCGCGAGCCTGGCCGTCCTCCACTTCCGGCACCACCTCCTCGCGACCACGCCCCATGCCGTCGTCTCTGCCGTAGCACCCACGTCATCGTCATCATCCTCCACGCCGCCGATACCTCCACTGCATGTCACCGCGAGCTCCTCACACCGCTGTACGCTGCCGCTGCTCAGGCCACGCCGCCCTCCGGTCGTCCACGACCATGCCACCTTGCTACGTTCGCTGCCGCGGTGCACTTCCCAGCTTTTCGGCCATCTCGCCGTCAGCTCGTCAGTCGCCCACTGCCGCCGCGAACGCCCTCGAGCACCAGTGCCGAGGAGCCTCCCCGAGCACGCCGACCCCTGCCACGGCCGTCGTCATCTCCACGCCGTCCACCTGCACCTTGCCGCTCCCCACCGTCCCCAGCTCCACGGCCGCCCGTCCGCAGCTCCACTGCCGCCCCCCCTGCATGCACTGCTGGCCACCTCCGCCTGCACCGTCGCCGTCGTCCACGACCTCCGTCCTCTCTCCTCCCGTCTTTCTCTTCCTCCCCGCCGGTCTCTCTCTCTGTCTTCTCCCCCTCCCTCTCTTTTTCTTATTTTTTATTTTATTTATTCTCTCCCCTCTCTCTCCCCTCTCCTCACGGATCTCTCTCTCTCCCCTCTCTCTCTCTCTCACAACCCCCGTGTTCCCTCTCTCTACCCCGTCTCTCTGACTCTCTCTCTCTTAGTTTCTTTTTTTTAATCTTTTTATCTCTCCCTCTCTATTTATCTGCTCTCTCTTTCTCTTCCTCTCTCCCCCTCTTACAATCTTACGCACTCTCTCTCTCTTACTCCCCCCTCACCCAGCGTTTATCTCTCCTCCCTCTCTTCTTTTTCTTTCTCTGTTGCCAGAAGAAACCCACGCCCACTCTCTTTATCTTTCTCTCCCTCTCACGTTCTTCTTCTTCTCTGTTTCTCTTGCCTTTCACATCCCTGCACACAGTACGCACACATGCTCTATCTTTTCTTTCCTTTTCACATTCACGTGACACACAGCACACACAACTTCTCTTGTTTTATCTTTTAACTCTTTTCTGGCTCTGTATATATGTTATGTTTATATATATATACTTATAGATATTGGCCTATGTACATATTCAGAAGACTGTGTATGTATATACATATTATATAGCATATATATATATATATATATATATATATATATATTAGGTACTTGTATACGTATATTATATATATTATATATATATATACTCGTACTCATATACATATATATTATATTCATATCTCTACATATTTCACATATATATATATATCTAACATGTTTGTGTAAAGTGTTTATAGATATTTTTTTATTTATACATGTATATATATTTAGTACGCTTCTATCTATATATGCACATGTAGAGTTAATTTGTTACCCTTTTGAATGTGCAGAAAGAAAAGCGGCCCTCGGCCCCGTTAGTCTTCCCGTGTGTTCCCGTACACGGGGAAAGCCGTCTCGCCCCGTTCGCTCGCCCGGTGTTTGCGTTGCCATTAGCGGCTTCTTTTCTCACTCTTATCATTTTATTATATTTTGTCTGTTATTCATGTTATTATTGTTTTATTCCATGAATTGCTGTTATATCATCGTTCTGATTTAGTCATCCTTTCTGTGTTTATTCGTTTCGCAGGGGTAACCAGTTAAAAGCCCTCTTTTTCGGCCAGCCGAACGAAGAGGAAGAAGGAGCCCATATCATCCCACGTCAAAGGCAAAAGCGATCAACCAGTTTGGGGCCCTCGGTCCCTGGCGATCACACCACCAAACGCGTGCTTGTTGTAATTTTTATTTTATGTCTATAATACCCGCGGATAGCTAAATCCCACACGGGTCTGTTTGTACTATAATCGGTCGCGGTGAGTCATTTCACCGTGGTCATTTACTTTCAGCACTTCCTTTCTGCACTTTGTTATATTATTGTTAAAACCCCGCAGGATCAATGTCATGCGGCGGTCTGTTTACTCTTTGTTATATTTTTGCTATTATAACTGTGTGAGGAGTGATATGCCGTTCCAAATTCTGAGTCTAGGTGTGTTTTTGTGTCCGCCAATTTCTACTACGTAGAGTCCCAGGCTCGCACCCGGTATATAAAAAATTACTCATGGAACGGTAGGCTACGCCTACCGGAAAGGAGTTTAGTTTGCACGAGAGGGTCTTCGGATCCCTACCTCCGCCACGTACCGGAGTTCGATAAGTCTAGGTCTACAGTATTCCTACTGCAGGTTGTACTCTCCACTTTTTTCTATTTCACCCCCCTTTACGCACGCGTTTCTTTCATCATTTTTTTCTTTTACTAAGTGGGAGAAATCACATCTCTCTCTTCCACCACGTGACACGTTCACATCTCTGGCAATCACGGTGGGACCTGCTTTTTACTTTTTTTTGGTTACCCTTGAACTCTCGGCACCCACGTGTGCCTCTCTCTTCTTTCGGCATCCGCGTGTGCCCATCCCTATTGTGCCCACGTGCGCTACATCATTTCCCTCGTGCACCACGTGCACTCCCCCGGTCCTTTGTGGTTACTTGAGAGATCAACGTTTTCTCGTGCACCTCGTGCACTCCTCCTCCATTTGGCACCCACGTGTGGCCCCTTCACTCGGCACCCACGTGTGCCCTCCTCTACTCGGCACCCACGTGTGCCCTTCCTTATTACGCCCGCGTGCGCTACGTCATCCCCCTTTGTGCACCACGTGCACTCTCATAGTCCCTTTCTGTACGTGTCTTGGAAAGAAGAATGGTCATATCCTACTCTATCTGTTTATTATTTTTATATCTCTGTTATATCACTGTTATATCTGTTGTATTTTTGTGTAGATCTCTGTTTTATTTGTGTTCATTCCTGTTCTATTTGTGTTATATTATTCAGCACTGCATTGCATATCATCTTCCCTTATTTTATCTTTATTTTTATTTTTTTTCTAAGGATCACCCTTTCTCGGTGAAGGAAGGACTCTCCGTCGGGAATTCCTCTCGACGGACTAGGATCTCTTCCATCGGGACCTCCGTAAGTCCCCGACATCGAAGGATTCCCTCTTCGTTCACTGGGCTGGTTGTAGCACTGAAGTTCCCTGGAGATAGTCAACCCATTCGTGGTGAGGCGAGTGCCCTTAGATGACACGGCAGAAATTGATATTGTAACTAAGATCTCTCCTATTGTGTGAGCATCATATTAAAAAAAAGAAAAACAAAAGAAAAACAAAAAAAGGGCGTAAAGCATCAACTTGTGTGTTAACCTCTGTCATTTGTTTGTTGTTGTATGTTATTACGTTCCGAAAAAAGTGTTACGGATGGCTGAATACAATTACGATACTTTCAAGGCTGAGGCACTCAGCTATGAACCCCAAATGCATGACCCGGGTCGTGACTCTTATGGAGAGTATAACCCGGACCAGGGCTACTAAGGCGAGCTAGGGGTCCGTGCCGTGGACGCTGGTCCGTCTTATCAGTCCTCACATGGAGTACAGGCCACTGCCGGGGGAGCTTTCTCCTCCATTAGTGCACCCTATGCCTTAGATGTCCTAGCTCCTCACATCGACTCCCTTACTCCTCAACAACTTGAAGCCATCCAGGCTGTCATTAAGAGGGGTTCTACTTCTCCCTCTCCCCTAGGTCATCCATGCGCCATAGGTGGTCCACGTGCTACTCCTTTTGAGGACCACATGGGTCAATTACCTCCCTCATTTCAGCATCCCTCATGGCCCCGAAATCTGGCTGCCCCTTGTACCCCGGTTCGACCGGGTCATTCCATGGGCACACCTCACTCCCTTTCTCCTTCACGGCCTCATGTCAAGCCGCCCTCCAGAGTCTCAAAGTCGACTCTCAACTTCACAAGTCACACCTCTCCAACAAGCTATCATTGATAAAATTGATCAAATGGAGGAACAATTAAAGAGGATCGCGAGTCCACGACCTCCTCCTCCTCCTCCTCAAGTCAATCCCCTTCACACTTTCATGAATAACATCACTAAAATGGAGAATGATTGGAAGGAGAGAAGAGATGAGTATGGCATTGAGAATATGAGTGAGCAAGAAGTTCTCCCAAGTTTTAACGATCAAGTGGATGTCGTCCACCCACCATTCATTCATTACACTCATTCATATGGCCCTCCGCCTCTGCATTCATATCCATAAAATCCTTCATGTCGATATACACCATCTCCACTCATCAACACGCCTCCACCACGACGTCCATTTGAACTTGATGATCATAAAGAATTGGAAATGGCACATGATGAAATTTATGAAGATTTTGAATATACACCTACTCCGAGTTTTCTTCGTTTCCTCTTCCACTGCTCCACAAGAACCCCATGCTCAGGATGAAGCCACTGTCTTACCCCTGCTTATGAGACATCATGGTGTTACGATGATGGGTCGATTCTCCAACAACCCGCGTCAATGCACCATGAATCACTTCCTACCCTAAACCTCTCACATACCACCAAAATCCCACGTTTCCTATGTACCAAGCCTTCTACTGTCACCCCTTCAATTGTACAAATAACCCCCACACCATTGGCTTCCACTGAGCATTCCACTAACTCTTGTTCCCAACCGAGTAATCCTCCATCGTCTCCACCTAAAACCTCCACTAGCCTTGTAACCCCGAATCCAACCATTCATATTCCTCCACTCCCCTTACCTAAACCCGTGATTAACCCTGAGCAGGGCCCATTGATTGTTGCACACGAGCCAACCTCGTCTCCTCCCGAGAACAAGGAGAAGCTCGTCGTGTCTCAACCTCCACTTACCCTTCCTATAGCCCCCATCATTGAATATCTATTACCCGTTGAGTCTGTTGTCTCCATCTCACTTTCTCCCATCACCTCTCGGAGTGGGTGTATTCTTACAAATACACGTGCCAAAGATGATGATCAAGAACCGGACAAGAAGAATTCGGTTACGGCTATGCCGTTCAAAATTCAAGATTTCATATGTCGAATGCCAATTCGAGTTCTTGTACCGGCCACCTTTGAGAAGGCCGAATCTCCATCTGCACTAATGTCCATCAAAAAGGACTCTCAGGAATTAATGCTAAGTAAATCAAGGGCCAAAACAATAACGATCACGTTACTCATTGGCCAACATTCTTTCACGGCTCTCATTACCCCATGTTCGGTCATAGTTCAAATGGCTAATCAAAAGAAGGGGTTCTCCTCAAGCATAGTGATGACACATTCTACTGCCGAGGAGATGATGAATTCTACGCTCAGGGACGGGTCAGGCCGCTCTTTGCTGGAAGCTTTTGACATTTTATCTACTCTCTACCAACTTCCATGCAAGGGGCGAACTCCTATGCTATCAAGTATATTCCCACATGATATTCCCACGGTCTTGAGCAGCGCATCAAATAAGAAGCTCCTTATGCCGAAGGTCAAACTCCCAATGATAGATACCATCCATTTATCAAGGGAGTTATTTCCAAAGGAGCCATTTCATGTTAAGATCCTTACTTCACAAGCAGAACTCTCAAGCTTTTGCTATGATTATTTGCCAAGAGAGTTATCGATCATTTTTGAATATTCGAGGGGTCTTATTAAGAGTTTATCAAATGAGAGTCCGTGTGCGCTGATCGCACTGATTAAGCCGGTTGGTCAGGGAAGGACCAGGCCGTCTTTTGGGCCACATAATTGGAGAGAGTGGCCTGCGAGGCCAAGAGGCCAAGAAGCTATATTGAAGGTTGAGAGGCCACACTATGAGAGAGTATCCACCAGCAAAAAGGGAAAGCATAAAGTGGAGCTTAAGGGTGATAAATCCCCTGTGGAGGAGCCATCCTGTAGCCCATCTACTTCATATCACATTCCATCACTGCTTGTAATGTTATTCTGCTTCTTTTTATGGGCGATCCATTGGTTGAGGGGACGTTTCTCATCATCAAGATCTACGCAATCAAGCTCCTCCTCTGTTCTAGGGTCTTTGGACCCTCACATTCATCCCCCTCCGGAGCCTCCAGATCCTTACCTTCCACCTCGTCCGGAATCTCCGGACCCCTATATTCAACCCCGTCCGGAACCTCCAGACCTCGCTCTGTTTAGTTCCTTGTCTTTATCCTACCCTTACATCCCACCTCGTCCGGAGCCTCCGGACCCCTATATTCATCCCCGTCCGGAACCTCCGGACCCCTCTATGTTTTATTCCATGTCTTTATCCATCTCTCATCCTCGTCTGGAACCTCCGGACCCCACTCTGTTTAATTCATTATTTTCTCGTCCGGAACCTCCGGACCTTGCTCTGTTTAGTTCTTTGTCTTTATCCTACCCTCACATTCCACCCCGTCCGGAACCTCTAGACCCCTCCATGTTTAATTCCTAATCTTTATCCGTCTCTCATATCCCTCTGGAACCTCTGGATTTCTCATATCATTCTCCATCTCTCTCAGGGCATCGCACCCTTCCGTTTTATATCCCTCCGGAACCTCCAGATTTCTCATCTTGTTATCCATCCCTCCTAGGGCATCGCGCCCTACCTTTTCATATCCGTCCGAAGTCTCCGGACCTTTCCTTCTTCCGATTTATCCTTTTGTTCTTCCATGGCATTGTGTCCTTCGTTCTTTTCATCCCTTTAAATTACCTTTTTGCATACCTTTTCCCAGGGCATCGCGTCCCTCATCATTTTCTTCCTCCGGAACCTCCGGATCCATACTCCTCTGATTCTCCTCCTTTACATTCGGATCCTCCGAATCCGCCTCTCTCAATTCATCAATTTCTAATTCCTCTCGATCTTGATCCCGAGTCTGACTCGATTCATGTCATATCAATTGTCTCGGGCATCTGCCCGTTCTCATATTGCTTTCGAGGCTTTAGTCCTCACCTTTTCCTTTGATTTCTTATCACCCTGTAAATTCTTCTAGGCATCTCCCACCTAATTCTGGTTTAGTTACCACTCCTTTATAATAAATCACCCTAGCTGGGGGATTGCTATACAAAAGAAGCCTCACTGCTGTTCTTCTAAGATGATTTGATGACAATGAGGTCTGGAAGTGTGTAGAGGAAGCACACTCAGGCGTGTGCGGTGGCCATGTGAACAGCCAAATGCTTGCTAAGAAGATCCTTCGGCAAGGCTTTTACTGGCCCACTATAGAGGAAGATTACAATGTCTATGTTCGTAGGTGTGTCAAGTGTCAACTTCACGCCGATAAGATCCATTCCCCATCTTCCTCTCTTCATCCAGTGTGTTCCCCATGGCCTTTCTCCATGTGGGCATTCGACATCATTGGTCCTCTTGGTGATCCCAACTCCCTTACTAAATAAAAATCCTTCATTCTCACTGCAACGGAGTATTTCATCAAATGGGCCGAAGCTGAAGTTTACACGGAAATCAAGACATCCACAATCTGCAAGTTCATTATGAAGAACGTCATCACCAGGTTCGACATTCCAAGAACTATCATCACCAACAATGGACCCCAATTCATTTCTCAGGATCTTCAGGACTTCTGCAAAAGGTATAAAATTGTATTACATCATTCATCACCATATTATCCACAAGGCAATGGTCAAGCAGAGGCCACGAATAAAACCTTGATTAAAATCATAAAGAAAACATGTGAGTCTAGTAGATTCTCCGATTGGCCAGAGAAGCTCATTGAAGCTCTATGGGCCTATCGCACTTCAATCCGTACCCCCACTGGGCAAACTCCGTTCGCCCTTAATTACGAGATGAAGGCGGTAGTTCCGTACGAGATCTTAGTTCCCTCTCTGAGAGTACAATTGGACAAGGACCTTCCCCTCGACGAACGTCACGATTCTCTCCTTGCCCAGTTGGAACTCTTAGACGAGAAGCGCTTGGCCGCAACCGAGCATGCTCGGGTATACCAAAATAGACTCGAACGTTTTTGTCAAAAGAAGTTCATTGAAAGAAAATTTCAAGTTGGAGAAATGATAGTAAAAAGAATCTTTGTAAAACCTGGCGGCCCAAGTTCTAAACTCCAACCCAATTGGGAAGGACCATACGTGGTTCAGGCTGTGCATCATGGCAACGCCTATAAGCCAGTCAATGCTGAGGGGATCGAGTTATCCCACCCATGGAATAGGCTTTATCTTAAGAAGTACTACCCTTAGATAGGTGTGTATAGTGTCAAAAACAAAACAAAAAAATGAATGAAAATAAAAACAACAAAAAAATACCTGAAAATAATGAAAACAACAAAAATATGTATATATACAACAACAAAAGAAAAAAAATAAAAAAAATGAAAAGAAGAAAAAAATAGAAAATTTCAAAATGCCAATGCCTGGAGATTACCATGTAGTTAAGTCATTGCATTCAACCTCCATGTGGGGATAGGGCCTATTAAGACTTGGTAGGTTCCGGGTCTTGGTTTGCCAGAACTGTGGAGATCCCTGTCCGACTAGTTCGGCTTATGCCCCCTCAAAAGAAGGCAACATGCATGTACACATGTGTTCTATAAAAGATCGGTAGCATCGCTCATGGTGAGGCCTCACCCAGAAGGTCTCCAGAAGGCTTAAATCTTTATTCTCTCTCTCTTTGACCGAATGAGACAGCCGGCCCCCTTAAAACGTTGAGCATGGGAAACACGAACACAACCCATAGGGTGAGAGTAGGGCCCAATTCCTCGAGCATGGGTCAGAGCACGAGAAGAGGGCAGTGTCCCCGCAGGCATCCAAGAGGGATTCCATAATGTCAAAATACTATGTCTCTCGCAAAAATCTGTCAAGAAAAATCAGGAAAGAAGAACAAAATCAAAGTCAAGTGAAAAGCCTGGTCGTAACCGTGCCTGATCCCACAAATGAAACCCCTTTGACTGAAAGTCAAATTCTATACAAAAGGGGTCATGAGATGTAAATGCTCGAGATTTGGTCTGAAGTTGCCCGAAATGGGAAGTTAAGTGCGCCCCTACTGGCTTGTCGGGTTAACGGTTTTGCCGGTCCTCTCAGGCGGTTTGCCCCCAATATTCTTCCTTCTTCCCCTGAAGATGAAGGCTCAATGGAGTTCCCGAAGGGTGAAGCTTGCCAAAGCTTGTAACCTCATTTCAATACAAACATATGGTTGTCCATTTTTGAAAAGCAAAAGCCGTTGTCGTGAAGGAGTCTCCGTGTTTCTGGCCGGTTAAGACCCTTATCTACCATCTTGATGTCTTCTTAGCCTGATCTCGGGCTTAGACCAATGCAAGCGCGTCACCTACGGGTGCGACGGCGTCTGATTCCGGGTCAGCGTCGCGCGGTTGGTCGTTTGGGTTCCAGGGTGTTCCATTACATATCATCTAGAGTTGTGAGGAAATAGACCCGGGTCTGGCAAATCATTTATCTCGAACACCTTTTGGGTGAATCACTGCGGTCGGAAGTAACTGGGAGCCTAAGCATGGCATGACGGTATTGTCATCAGGATAAGTCTTAGCCGACGGAATTATCATTCGAGGAGTCTAGAGGTCCAAATCAACCTAGATGTACAATTAGGATGTCTGGGAGGTTAGTAAGAAACCCCTATTCTCTTGCAAGTCAGATGTTATATCGAGTGGTCATCATGTATTAGCAAAAACAAAAAAACCATTAAACAAACCAAAAACAAACAAAAAACAACAACAAATCCAAAAACCCAAAAAAAAGAAGGAGAAAAATGTATATGCAAAAAAAAATGGAAATGTAAAAGACCAAAAAATAAATAATAAACAAACAATAAAATAAAAAATGAATAAAAATGAATAAAAACATAAAAATAAAAAAAACACATTTCGCATGATTGCATTTGTATGCAACATCTCATTTTAAATTTCCGTTTGCATCTATGTGCTTGTGTGCCGCATTCATCATTATCCTTTATTATTACCTTTGTTAATAAAGGCTTGCCCCTTGACTCGTTATCAAGGATAGCTCAAAATCACGTTTGTTTATTGAGCAAGGGGCAAGTCAGAGCAGAGATGCTAACTTGTTTGCTTAGATGTGTACAGGGATTCGAGAGATCAGAAAGAAGCAGAGAACCAAGCACAAAACATTTTATTCCACTCTCAACCGAAAAACAAACAACAAAAGAGAGCTTACATTAGGTTCCACCCTCCTTCTCTACATTACTCGTCTCGCCGCTTTCTGGGCAAGAAACTCTAGAAGGTGTTATCCAACCATGAAAAGCGGTACTTCTACCGCTTTATGCTCCTCTTCCCATCTCCACAATCCGGTGCCGATCTGCGGGGGCAGCAAGGAAGCTACTAACACGAAAGCCGCGCTCTCGTGCTCTTCGGTAGCATTCCTCGCCATCCTTCAGCCACTGCTCAGCAAGGCCAAGACTGGTCCTCAATTCAAATAGTTTGGCCTCCAGGGCTCTTTTCTCCTCTTTCTCGGCCAATCTCTTGGCCTTTTCTCGTTCCTTGTCCCTTTCTCTCTCGGCACGTTCTCTCTCTCTGTCTTCCCTCTCCAACTGAAGGGTGATCCTCAGCTCCACAGCATCCCTAGAAGAGTCCTCACCTGGACGACGCTGCAGTTCCTCCTCTAGCTCGGCTATTCTAGCTTCCTTCTACGCGGCATGCGCAAGTGCCTCCTGTGTTTCTTTCTCCTGCCATACGTTTCATCTCAGGCATATGGCAAGGTTTGAACAAGGTATATTAAACGGTGAAACCCTCACCTGTGCAGAAAGCATCCCTTCTGCCTCCGCAGCCCGTTGTGTGGCATGAGCAAGCTACTTGTGGAGTAGATCTAACTCTGAAGTAGGAATCCATAGACTGGAAGAAACGTCGTCTGCCCCCATCACCGATGAAACTGCATCGAGCTGGGCACGCTGCGACAGATAAGAGGTGACATTTAAGTGGTTAGGGCCATGAATTTCAAATCATACCAAGGAGCGTGTACATACACACTTACTGATGAACCCATAGCCGCTCGGGTGTCATTCAACTCTTGCTCCGTGTCCGCCAAACGAGCTCGTAAGTTCGTTATTATGGTGTCACGGGTATCCTACAGTTATGGCTCTTAAGTTCATAAAAATCAAAAAAAATGGAAATTGTAAAAGGCAAAAAAATTGGTGTTTTTACTTTACCTCCACAAGCCCCCCAAGCTGGAGCCTCTCCGCATACATTGCCCTGTAGAGCCGTAGGTAATCTTCACTGTCTTGTGCTTGTGATTCCACGAGCGTGCCACCCCGTTGCCAGTCTTCATACTGTTCGGGGAAGCGCACCCTCCAATCAACGCAGGTTGCCGGCCCACGCGTCTTCTTCCCGATGCTGGGTGATGTGGTCATATCCACCCATTCCTGGGTAAGCCCTAGGGCCCTCATGGCTAATTGTAGCCTTAGTGGCTCAATTTCATTCAAACAATAGAGCCAGAGGTCCCATCCAAATCGGGCACGGCTTCCAATTACCCATGGCTAGTCGACATCGACCATATTCGAGTAAGGCCTCCATTTCACCTATGTTGGGTTGTACATATCTTTTTAGTTACTCAAAAATATAACAAAATAGTAAAAAAATGAACAAAACAAAAAAATAGAAGAAAGTATCCTACCATCGTTGCAGGGAACTCTTGTAGCTCCCGTCTCAACACCATCAGTTGGTAGGATAATGGTGCTGTACTCATGATGGGTTGCCACCGCCTAGCCAACGGGTTCGTCACTGGACGCCAGTGTCGAGCTCTCCCCATTGGAATATAATAGTAGCTCCATAGCTACACCATCATGTGTCATTGGCATCAACAAATACAAAAAAAAAAGCATAAAACAAAAATCACAAAAAAAATAATCTTTTACCTAGATGAAGGGCGTAAACCCATTTATTGTCACCTCTCTGCCTGTCCTTTGCGACAGACCTGTGAATAGATGCGCTAGTACAGCAGCTCCCCAGGCGTACTGTCCTACTCTCTCCAAATCCACGAGCAGCTCCAGGAAGCGGCAGTGTATGTTGTCTCCTTTGGAGCCCATCAGCAACTTGCCCAACAGGAAGAGGAGGAATCTCCTCAGGTCCATATTGGTCCTCTCCCAGTTGCTGGCATCCACGTAGTATACAGCACGGGCACCTCTTTCTGCCCTTTCCATGAATTCCTCCAGGGACTCGTCATCCCATGGACGAATGTTTGTAAGCCCTAACGCCTCCATGATCGATGCCTTGGCTACTGACCTGTTCTTTCGACCGTCGAGGTCCAGCCCCAATAGCTTATGGGCACCTTCTCTGTAGTCCGCGTAGGTGACGCCAGTCACCGCTTCCCCATCTACCTTCAGGCCCGTGATGCGGACCATGTCTTCCAAGCTGGGCACCATGTGCCCCCAGGGCATCAGGAATGCCCGACTCACTGGGTCCCATCTTTCACGCAGTGCTTGGATCAGGGCAAGGTCAAGCTTAATTGACTCGATTCGGCGGAAGGCCCCGAACCGCATCACGTCTAGCCTGGCCTTTTGGAAGTCCGGGAGACCTCGATATGCCGCCACTACCAGCTCCCACGAGATGTGCGATCGCATCATGCTCTGTACATACACAAGAAGTGAGAAATGGGAGCGCTTTACTAAGCAAGAAAGGAGAAGAGAGGATGAAGAAAGGAACTAAGGGATCCACTTACAAGCTGTGATCGGGTCCTCTTACTTAGTTGTCCTTCCACTTCTAAGAGTCTTCTAGAGCTGCTACCAGATCTGCTCCTCTTCGAAGAGCGGGAAGACTCACCTTCTGCTCTGAAGCTAGATTCACCTTCCATCCTGAAAAGTTGAGCAACACTCACTACCTCCCTCCTTACAAACTTGCACTCCTCAAATTGGCTCTTACGACTTCGGTGTTTCCAAGTTGAGCAAAAGGGGAGGTATTTATAGGATCGAAAGGAAGGTGATCTGGATCGATCACCATCATTCCTAGCAACAGCCTTTACGACAATTCACCCTCCTTTTACTCTCGCGTCCACTCTACCATGTAGAGTGATCGATTCAGAGGCGTGATTTGTTGACTTGTCCTCCCTATTCGGTCCGAAGATTCCCCGTGTTTATTGTCCCGTTGCAACTACTTTTAGCGGGGGACATTTATGCGGGAAAACAAGACCAGTGGCCGATGTTTTTGAAATTGGTGGTAGATCCTTTGAAATCATGGCCTCGGTACCCTCGTGTGCCATTTTGGCGTGTGAGGTAAATAGGGTAGAGCCGTGATTTGTTGACCCGCCACTCTTACGTGGTCCAAAAATGCCCCGTGTCCCTTGTCCCATTGCGACTACTTTTAACGTGAAGAAGAAAATTGGGGACATTCACGAGGGAAAAGAGGATTAGGCGTCGATATTGTTGAAGTCGGTGGCAGATTCCCTTTGAAAATCATGACTACTGTGAGTCACCGCCCCGGGTTTTAAGGAGACATCTCGTCGAGCATGTCTCGAGAGAACCTATGTGGTAGAGAAGAGCCGTAGAGGAGAAGGAATGCATCCAGGACAAACAAGCCACGTTCGTACCAAGCCATTCCACTCACACATCTATATAAGGGTTTGTGCCCGTCATGAGGAGTGAGTGGGTGTGCAAGCCACTCACTAACCCTCGTCACTCTTCTGGTCATTTCTCTTCTCTCTTCTCTCCGAAGGCAAGAAGTCCCTCGGAGGCCTTCTATAGTCCCGTGACGCAGCAATCGCTTTGCCGTGCCACACGTTCCCACTGGCTCTTTGGCGGTGCCCTTCGTCGTCTTCCTGCTTCTCTCGTGACCCCGATGGCTGCGAAGCTCTCGAAGTCAAGGCCGTTGGTCGAGCTGCCTTCTGCTTCCCGAAAAGACTGCACCAGCTCCAGGGGCCCACCACCATGAGCTCCAATTCCCTACAACGACTCTGAGGGGTTGACATGCCCGATCACTGCTTCTCCCAAAGTTTCATCGCCAGGGCCCCCAGTGCCCTCCTCTCGTACCAACCTCAATGCCGCTCTATCCTCGTCTCTCTCCTTACTCTCTCCTGTTTTACCTCTCTCCTCAGCACCTTGAGAGAAACCTTTAGCTCTAGGACGTCTCAGGGCAACTCCTCATACTATAGTTGCTCCGATCCTCTAACTCCTGTCTGGGACAGCCAGCTGCTGCCCGACGTCCATCATTTTAGCCGCCTCTATGAAAAGAAAGGGGGAAAGGGGATTCAAGGAGCATGCAATGACATTAAGGCTTGGCATTTATTCTAAAATGAGATACATTAGGGTTTGGGCACCTCAGGCCTCAGTTTCCTGAGCTCCATTACATAAGCCTTCCATAGCTTCCGATCCTCACTCACAGACACCATCGTCTTCCGTGGAACGCTTGCTTTCCACGCTGCTTTGATCGCTGTCATGTCTATTGCATCATCATCCGTGCCCAACTCCCTTTCTTTAATCAAAGGAAGGTCGGATAGCGTAGGCAAAGAGTGTCATGGAAGGCTGATTTACAAGCAACACCTGTGCAAGCTGTAAAGAACAAACTCAGTTGCACCGATAAGCTAGAGTTCCGTATCAGGGGAGAGTCTCGTGAGAAGCTCACGTCCAAGTAAACATGCTGGCGCATGAGTAAACGCATCCCGCTCCAAAATGTTGAAGTAAGCGCGCCAGTCTCCACGTGACTTCAGCCGAGGCATGCGATTGACCACACTCCCGCCAAAACCCAACACATCAACCATGTGATAAAGGGGGCTTTGTTGGAAGATTCTGGAAGTAGTTTGTACCTCCTCGCAGTGATCAAATTTGAAGTGGAGATCGATCCAGCAATTGAGGAGAAACATGCACCCATAGCGGCGCTGGCCCATGCTGGAAGCCGTGAGACCGCTGTAAAGGTAGGCAAGGACGGCCGGCCCCACTCTCTTGCCCTTCCAGAGTCCGCAAATCGCGCCCAGTTGATCCTCCTCCACGATATTGTCAGAGCTGGGGAAGAGGAGAGCTCCGGCCAAACATATCACGAACCCTTTCATGAGTCCTTCTAAGCATCCGTCACCTGTCAATCTTTCTAAAGCGCTCATGGTCCAGCCTGCGAGCTTTTGTAAGTTGATTCCCCGCTGTGTCCGAACACCTTTAGTGGCTCCGTAGGGCATGAAGCTTCCTAGGACTTCCTCAGAGGACACCTTCTTCTGTGGACGCACTTTTTTTTCACTTATTATGCTCTCGTTGGTTTGTTCGTTTATTGAGTGCGTAGGCGTGCCAGTCACAAAGTGACAATTTATTCGGGCTCCGAATAGCCCATGGTGCGCTCGATCTGACTTCATCAGACGATTGTGTGGTGCGTGTCGGGACCAAAACCCGCCGCGCCATAAAGGTCACGGTGTCGTTTACATCCCCCATACGAGGGAACACCCTTGATTAATCGCCGAGATTCAGGGCCTCATGGCCAAGAAATTAATTACATGAAAAGTCTATTAGGAGGTATCGAAGTCCCCGTATGAGGGTGAGAAGAAAGCATTCGCGGCCATGTCGGTCATGTGCTGACCATTTAATATTCGGACGAATGTCCGGCTCGGGAAAAGCGCGATCGTCGCGGGAAGACCGAAGCATATGTATGCCAAGACATGGCAATTTATTGTTCAGAAGAACGGAAAACGTTCGGCTAAACCTCGGTCAGAGTGGTCAGAAACCAGTAAATCTGTTGGCCCGGTGCAAGAGCAAGCTGCGACCATACTGCGGTGGGCCCCCCGCGGTCGAAATAGGACTTGCATAAGTGTCATTAAAATTTCTGGTGCCAAGGGGCAACGAGGGAATATCCCTTGAATCGGCTAAAAAGCCTTGTGCCCGGAGAAGCGGGCATTCGAAACATGTCGGTCATTCGGGAGGCCGTTTAATATTCGGACGGGAGTCCGGCTTGAGAATATTGTAATCATCGCGGGAGGACCTGAAACATACGTACGCCGGGGTACGGCAAATACATTGTTCCGAGATACTGAAAACATTCGGTTAAATCTCATTTAGTGTAGCAGGAAACCAGCGAGTTTATTGGCCCGGTGCGAGATCGAGTCAAGACCATATTGGGGGCGCCTCCCGTGGTCCAAACGGGGCTCGCGTGGGCAACATTAATATTTCCGGTGCCGGAGAGCAACGGGGGAGAGTCCCGGGACTAGACTCCAGAACCGAAAATACGTTCGAAAGGAGCAGGCTGTAGACCGAGGATATGAGCCAGGCGATGACCATGATCGGGATAGGCTCGAGGTCTGAGTGTGGCCCACGGAGGTCTTATTGATATACCCATGGAAGGAGTCCGGGGGTGGCGAGAGCCGTCTCGTTCTAATTTGGATTTTGTCGGTCACTTGCCGACCTTTTCATGTTCGGGGAAGGGCCCGTATTGAAAGTGCGACGCGGGCAGGGACAACCCCGTACAAATATATATATGCCGAGTTTACGGCAATTTCAATGGAAGGGCGGGAACGAATCCTGATAGGAACGGGTCGGAATTGATGAGCTATTGGCCCGGAGCAATGCCGGCTCACAACCATATCGGGGTAGGAGCCACCGGCTATTCAGGTCGCTCACGTGCCTTTTCATGTTCGGACGTTGGTATGTAATAAGAACGCGGCGGGAATCGAGGTGAATCCGTTCAAATGTCTGCCGAACGTGCGGCAATTTTAGTAGCGGCTCGGAAGGGATCCGGCCGGAGAAATAAGTCCGGTTTAATCGGAATATCAGCCCGAGGCGAGGTCAGGCTATGGCCATTTCGGGATAATTCCCAAGACTCAGGCCCAACCTAGAAGGGTGATATCATTGTTCCTTTGGCACCGGGTCACGGGAGAGACGGGGCTGCAAAGCGGATCCCATTGTTTTATTATTATTTAAGAAACGTTACCATTATCATTTGTTAATTTATACATATCTTTGAGTGAATTCTTGATTACTATTTATTCATTTTTCTTGTGATTTATTCATTTAATATTGTTATTATTAGGTTTGTTATTATTTTTGTTAGTTTTATTATCGTTCATTTACTTGCCATTTTTTGTTAAGTTTGTTATTATTATTTATTTATTTTTGTTATCATTTATTTGTCGATTTATCATTATTATTATTTCTTTTAAGCTTATTATTATTATTACTTATTTCTTTATCATTCTTATTTATTTATTCACCTTTTTGAATTTATTATCATTTATTATTGTTGTTTAACATTATTGTTTGCTATTATTTCTCTACTTTCTTTTGAGTTTGTTATTATTATCATTATTTAAGTTTTGTATCATTATTTGTTTATTTATTATGTTTTCTTTTAGCTTATTATCTTTATTAATATCATTATTTCAGGTGTACCGCTGGGTCATGGGAGTGCGCCGCTGGAGGGCCAAGGGAGTGTGTCGCTGAGGGCCAAAGGAGTGTGCCGCTAGAGGGCTAAGGGAGTGTGCCGCTGAGGGCCAAGGGAGTGTGCCGCTGGGGGCCAGGGGGTGTGCCGCTTGAGGGTTAAAGGGTGTGCCGCTGAGGGCCAGGGGGTGTGCCGCTGGAGGGCCAAGGAGTGTGCCGCTGAGGGTCAGGGGTGTACCGCTGGAGGATCAAGGAGTGTGCCGCCGAGGGCTGAAGCAGGAGCGTGCCGCTGAAGGGCTGAGGGAGTGTACCGCTGAAGGGCTGGGAGTGTGCCGCTGAAGGGCCTGGGGCTGTGCCGCTGAAGGGCTGAGGGAGTGTACCGCTGAGGGGCTAAAAGGGTGTACCGATGAGGGCCCACTCTCCCTCTAATTCTTTTAAGGCTTTTCTTTTCTTCTTTTCTGATTTTATTAAGTGTGCATGTGTTTGTCTCTCTCTTTCTCTTGATTATCTTTCATTCTTTCTCTTGTGGGGACGGATGTTCGAGTTGTCTAGTTGCCGTTCGGTTTGGTTCTTTTTGAGTTGATTACGTCTCCCTTGCCTCGGTTAAAGTGTTTTATCGTTGTTCTTTTCGTTCGTTTGTTACCTCCTTTTGCCTTTTTAATGTGTTATCGTTCTTAACAAAAATTCGGCAGCATCTCCCCTTGACCCGAGCGTAAGGGAGATACAGGGAACGCGCCCACATGGAGTGGCGGAACCCAACAACTGGAGGTGGGCGCTCGAGAGCGGCAACACCTTTATAAACCTCGGAAAACTCGGAGGGAACGGCGAGTGGAAGATTACTCCTAGGACTGGCCAAAGAGGAAGTGCACCAGGCAAGAAGGAGGGGCGAGTGTGCCGGGCAAGGAAGGCACGAGAGGGCGTGTCGTTGAAGGCTTAGCCAGGGTGTGCCGAGCAAAGGTCCAAGGGACCGTGCTGGGGAAGGGCACAGGAGGGTGTGCCGCTGAAGGCTTGGCCAGGGCGTGCCGGGCAAGGGTCCAAAGGACCGTGCCGGGGAAGGTGTCCAAGGGCGTGCCGTTGAAGGCACGGCTGGGGTGTGCCGCTGAGGGCACGCAGGGGTGAGCGAAGGCAAAAATGCCAAAGGGGAAGCAAGCCCTAACAAAACGAGAAAGGGAAAGGGGCGTAAAACACCGAAGGATGCAAACACGGGAGAAATGTTTGAGGAAGACGTCCAAAAAATATTTGCAAGACTTCTACTTCTATTCTCATAAGAGGAGTGCCCCAAGGGGGCTAATACATCGCAACGACGGCAAAACAAGAAATGAAAGGAAAGAGGAAAAGAAAATACAGTGGGGGGGGGGGGGGAACGGAGCGTGGACTCCTCCCCTCCCGGACCTCACTCCCTCTCTCCACCCACTCTTCTTCTCTTCTTCTCTTCACACAGACGGTGGTGGTAGGTGGAGCAACGAGCTCCTCTTCTTCTATTCTTATCCTTCTTCTCTTTGCGCGGACGGCGGTGGTAGGTGGACGGAGCAGCAGAAAGGGAGAGGCGGAGCCTCCCCTCCTCTTCTTTCTTCGCTTCGTCTCTTCCTCTTCTTCTCTTCTTCTCTTCTGCGTGTCTCTATCTCTTCCTCCCCCCCTCCTTTTCTTTTCTCGAATGGGAGTGGTTTTATACTCCCAGCAGCGGGAGCTTTTGAGCACGGCCGTCGAAGGCGGGAAGCAGATCCATCATGATGGGGTTTGACTCCCCCCGTCCTGGATGTCAGCGGAATAGCCTGTGTGGCCCAATCCCTGATTGACACCTCAGAGGGTTCACTGCGCGCCAAGGATGCGTAGGGCATGGGCACCACGTCGTCCAGCCGTTGACATGCCTTAGCGCTGTGCTGGGGGAGGGCCAAAAGGGTGCATCGCTGAAGGTTGCCCAAGCGTGCCGCTGAAGAGGGCAAAAGGCGTGCCGTTGGGCACAAAAGAGTGTGCCGTAGAGGACCCAAAGGGGCGTGCCGCTGAAGACCCCACTTGGGATTGTGCCACTAAAAGCCCATGGGGGCTGTGCCGCTGAAGGCCCATTGGGGCTGTGCCGCTGGAAGCCCATGGGGGCGTGCCGCTGAAGCCCCATTGGAGGGTGCCGTTGAAGCCCACAGGGGCTGTGCCGCTGAAGACCCCCAAGGGGCGTGCCGCTGAAGCCCATGGGGGGTGTGCCGCTGAGCGGCCTGGGGTGTGTGCCGCTGAGCAGCCTGGGGTGTGCCGTTGGACGGTTGCCAGGGTAAGTGAGTGTATAGACTTCGGCAAGGCATGGGATGTACATACTTCACCTAACTGCAACGTATAGACTTGCAGGGGCTGATGTATAGGCTTCATCGATGTACATACTTTGCGTTGAACTGGTGGATGTACAGACTTCACCAGTGTATAGACTTCGCGTTTGCCAGAACTCTGTACGGACTTGCCACAGGAGTGTATAGACTTTGCGTTCAAAACAGCCAGCCAATGTACATACTGTTCGAACACATTTTATTTTATCTAGTTTATTTTATTTATTTATTTATTTATTGATTTATTTTATTATTTATTTATTGGCGTGCCAGTCACCGTGGTGACAATTTTATTGTGTGCTCGATCTGACATGGTCAGTCGATTGTGAGGTCCGAGTCAGGACCAGAAGTCCGTCATACCATGAACGCTATGACGTTAATTACGTCCTTCCAAGGAAGGACAACCCTTGATTAAACGCTAAAAGTAGGAGGCCTCGAGAGGCAAACGTATATTCATGTGCGGAAACGGAACTTCATACCGAAGCCAGAAAGGCGGGCAAGATAATGACACCAACTGTAGAAACAGACGATATCGCTAAGTCAGCGGTTCAAAGCCCGGGGTTAAGGGGGAAGGAGGATCTCAATCACAGGTAGCCTGAGCCGCGACCGTGATGAGGTTTAAAACATCGATCAGTATTTCGACAGCATCTTCCCTTTATCTGGGTTATGCCCAGGGGGAAATAGGCTATCACCCATGGAGTGCCGGGATGAAAGCCAAGAGAGAGAGAAGTGTTGAACTTCCCGAATCGCATATCTGCCATG
Organism: Amorphophallus konjac; assembly: GCA_022559845.1. NCBI lineage: Eukaryota > Viridiplantae > Streptophyta > Magnoliopsida > Alismatales > Araceae > Amorphophallus > Amorphophallus konjac. The sequence continues at coordinate 24,769,622 of CM040120.1, forward strand.
GGGCAATGTTTGGTATTCCCTGTAGAAGCCGGTGGGACTCATGCAGTGGCAGAGCCCTCCCGAGCTAAAGGGGTTATTCGTGAACCAGATGCGGGACGACGGAATGTAAGCGAACGCTTAATGTTGCGCCCTCGCACGCGGATCGACCTGCGCGGTCAGGTCGCGGGGATCTAACAAAATTCGGATTTAAGATTCAGTAACAACATTCGAGTAGGTTATCAATGCAGTTCAAATGCGCAAAGGTTCCCGGGGGCAGCTTAATATTGGCTTTCATCATCCTGGGGGAATTTTGGCAGCACCTCCCCTAGACTTAGCATCTGCCAAGGGATGATATAGGCTGACATCGATGGAATGCCGGGATGAAAGCCGAAAAGCGGGGGAGCACTAAGGCTCAAGGAGACTGTACATGTCTCTATCATTGATCACTATTCCCCGTCTCGGAGGTCGACGAAACCCTTGTAAAGACAAGGTCCGCCGAACTTGCGGGGTTGCATGTGAATCCAGTTAGGGACCTGTAGGGGAGGTCAATTGGGCAGCGGAGCAGGCTCTCGGCACAGCAAAGTGGGAAAGGAGGCTCCCTGCACGAAGGCAAAGAGGCAAAGGGGTTCCCGGCACGAGGTTCTCGGCGCAGAGGGAAGACGGCAGAAAGCTCCCGGCGCGAGGGGCTTCTCGGCGCGCTATTCCCTGGCCGAAGGGAGCTTCTCGGCGTGGGCGGTAATAGGGGGCTTCTCGGCGCGCCAATGAAGTGGCCGGGAGAGGCTCTCGGCATGGGGTTTGTGGCCTTCTCGGCGTGGGCTATAGGGGGGCTTCTCGGCGCGCTATGAAGTGGCCAAAGGGGGGGAGCTTCTCGGCCTGGGGTCTTTGGTGGATGGAGGGAGCTCTCGGCACAAGGCTTCCTGGCGCGCTCATGGCCGCGCCGGGAGCCTAGCGCCGGGAGGCTGTGGGCTGTGGGTTTTTCACAAAAGGGCTTGTCGTTTAGCTGAAAGGAGGGGAAGGCCTCTCGGCCTTACAGTTCTCGGCGGGGAAACTTGCACGCCGAGAAGGTGGAATGCGGGAGAATTTCAGGGTTTCAGAGCTCGAAAACGATGCTCTGTTTCCGATTTTTTTGGGTTTTATGGCTCAGATCGAGATCAAATCAAGGGTGCATGAAGAGGTTTCATGAATGTCTCTGCTAGAAAGACGCCAAGGGAGCTGAGAGGCCGAATCATCAGGGGGAGGAGAGATCGTCGTAGGGCCTGAATAGCTTTTAACTGTCTGCTGCCAGACGTCTGGGGGAGTCAAGAGATGGCTGTCTCTGATTCCCTAGACCAGCATAGCATCATCTGAGAAGCAAAACGGCGATGAAGGAACCCTCGATGCTGGGACCCCAGGCCTTAGTCATCCAAAGATTGGAATGAAGATCCAGGGTTGCATTCGTCTGCGGGCTCAAATGTATCTTTATTAGCCGGCAGTCCTGGGAACCAAGAGATTGATGTCTCTGGTTCCCGGACAGCACGAGAGGCTTGAGGAACAGACTCAAATACATACGGGGGGGGGCATGCTATTGAAGCGGGAAGGAGAGGAGAATAGAACCCAGCAACCCATTGAACAAGGGTGGGGGTTCTACCTTCATCCCTATTCGAAGAACAGACCCGACTCTGAAGTCTGAGTCATTTCGCCCATGGGACATTCATACAAACGGTATGCATACATATAGAGACAAAGGAAGATCGTATCGCCTAAAATCCATCACGGCCATTGCATTTACTTCATCTCACCATCATTTACATTGACTACAGAACTGAAGCCAAGAAACACACAGAGGAGAAGAAGGGAGAGAATCGTATGAATAATCTAAACATCAAGATTTCTGCTATTACATACGGGAAATCAGTAAAGAGAAAAAAGAAAGAAAACATCAACCATGGGGGGGGGGGGGAGGGTGGAGCATTGACTCCTCTCCCTCCCCCTATTAGCCCACCTGGAGCCTCTCTTCCTTCTTTCTTCTGCTTCTCCTTTCGACGGAGACTCTCTCCCTCTCTTTTCCTATCTCTTTTCTTTCTGGCTATCTCTTCGCTCCTTTTTTTCTTTGCCTCTTTCTTTTCTTCTTTTCTGTCTGTCCGCCCTCTTTCTTGTGGGAGAAGCAATGGGTTTTATAGAACCCTTGCCTTGCAAAAGGGATCTCGGCGCCTGTATCCATGGGAGAAGTTCCCGGCGCGCCTTCCTTCAGGCTCTCGGCGCGTCCAGCGGCCCTTCGTTGAGGTTCCTGGCGCCATGGTCAGAAGCCCAATCGGCCGGCCCATTTAGTGCTTTTAGGCCGCATAATTGCCTTGGCTTCTCTTAGTTATTTTGTATTGACTTTTATCAGAACCGAAAGAGGCCCCTTTAGTAGTGACACAGCTTTGTTGAGATCATCTCGAGGTTCCATCAGTGAACAAACTGGGGTTTTATCAGTATTGCCATCTGAATGATGACGATAACACCGGACATCAGCCAGGCCTGAGATGGCCCTAGCCGGGCAATTGGTTGGTGGTGAGGATCCTCCCTCAATCTTCACTTTGCAGGCATCTTCCAATCTTCGTTGCTGGTCTGGTCCCATCTTTATCTTTGTTCATATTTTAGCTGTCAACACATACTTGGAGCTTGGACGTATAGACTTTGTTTGTGCATTCAGCCAATGTACAGACTTCGTTTGTTCATTCAGCCAACGTACAGACTTGGGCTGATGGCTGTATAGACTTGGTGCGATGAAGCGTGCCGCAGAAGGGCTTGATGGCCGTGCCGCTGGAGGGGCAAATGGCCGTGCCACTGGGGAGTCTGAAGGGCGTGCCGTTGGGGGCTGTGCCGCTGAAGGGGTTCACGGGAGCGTGCCGCTGGAGCACCCTGGAGGGTGTGCCGCTGAAGGGCTCCAGGGGCGTGCCGCTGAAGGGCTAAATGGGCAGTTTTGAGCCCGTTGTGAGCACGAGTTGTGGCCCATTTGATTTTCTTCGAGACCCCATGGATTATGAGCTTCCTGGGAGTTGGTTTCTCTTTGCTGTCGTGACTCCGGGGACGGCTTCACGGCAGTGTGCATATTTGGGGAGTCCGGACGACCAGTCTCTCCGGGGCTTCTTCACTCGGCGCCGTTGTTGATGCGAGGCCGAGTAGGATATCTAGGTTTGCAATTTTTTTTGGTGTCCACAAATGCCCCCCACCCACGGGTAGCGCGGGAGAAGGATGAGCCGGGTGGTGCCCTCGGGTGTATTGGCCTCTTTTCCTCTTCGTCGGTGTCACCGGGGTGTTGGGAGCTGGCGTAGCATGTTGGCCTCTCCTTCTCTTCGTCAGTGCCGACGGGGTGTTGGGGACTGACATGGCATGTTGGTCTCTTCTTCTCTTTGTCAGTGCCGACGGGGTGTCGGGCGTTGACATGGTTTACTTGTTCTCTTCTTCTCTTCGTCAGTGCCGACAGGGTGCCGGGGGACCGACGCGGTTTGTTTGTCTCTTCTGCTCTTTGCCAATGCCTGACAGGGTGTCGGGCGTTGACATGATATGTGTTGGTCTTTTCTTCTCTTTGCCAGTGCCGACAGGGTGCCGGGAGCTGACATGGTCTGTTGATCTCTTAGTCTCTTCGTCAGTGTCGACATGGTGTCGGGAACTGAAGCAGCATATTGGTCTCTTTGTCTCTTCATCAGTGCCGACGGGGTGTCGGGAACTGAAGCAATATGTTAGTCTCTTCGCCTCTTGATCAGCGCCGACGGGGTGTCGGGAGCTGACACGGTTTGTTGGTCTCTTTGTCTCTTCGTCAGTGCTGACAGGGTGTCGGGAGCCGACCTGGTTTGCTGGTCTCTTTGTCTCTTCGTCAGTGCCGACAGGGTGTCGGGAGCTGACGTGCTTTGTTGGTCTCTTTTTCTCTTCGTCAGTGCCGACAGGGTGTCGGGAGCTGACCTGGTTTATTGGTCTCTTTGTCTCTTAGTCAGTGCCGATAGGGTGCCGGGCGCTGACCTGGTTTGCTGGTCTCTTTGTCTCTTCGTCAGTGCCGACAGGGTGTCGGGAGCTGACGTGCTTTGTTGGTCTCTTTTTCTCTTCGTCAGTGCCGACAGGATGCCGGGGGCTGACCGGGTTTGTTGATCTCCTTGTCTCTTAGTCAGTGCCGACAGGGTGCCGGGCGCTGACATGGTATGCTGGTCTCTTGGTCTCTTCGTCAGTGCCGACAGGGCGCCGGGAGCTGACCTGATTTGTTGGTCTCTTTGTCTCTTCGTCAACGCCGACAGGGCGTCGGGAGCTGACCTGGCTTGTTGTCTCTTTGTCTCTTCGTCAACGCTGACAGGGCGTCGGGAGCTGACCTGGCTTGTTGTCTCTTTGTCTCTTCGTCAGTGCCGACAGGGTGTCAGGAACTGACCTAGCTTGTTGGTCTCTTTGTCTCTTCGTCAACGCCGACAGGGCGTCGGGAGCTGACCTGGTTTGTTAGTCTCTTTGTCTCTTCGTCAGTGCCGACAGGGTGTCGGGAGCTGACATGCTTTGTTGGTCTCTTTTTCTCTTCGTCAGTGCCGACAGGATGCCGGGGGCTGATCGGGTTTGTTGATCTCTTTATCTCTTAGTCAGTGCCGACAGGGTGCCGGGCGCTGACATGGTATGTTGGTCTCTTCATCAGTGCCGACGGGGTGCCGGGGACTGAAGTGGTATGTTGGTCTCTTTGTCTCTTCTCTTTCTTTTCTTCTCTCTTTTCTCTTCTTCTCTTTTTTTTCTTTTCTTCTCTTTTGTCATCTCTTTTTCTTTTGTCCTTTTTGTTGTGTTTTTTTGTTTCTTCTCTTCTTCCCTTATTTTCCCTTCTTTTTTTTTCCTTTTTTTTTGAAGAACACCAGGTGGCTGTTGGCATGGATGCCAATGATATAAGAGTTGTAGGCACAGCGGCCGATAATTGAAAGCTGTTGGCACGGGGGCCAATAATTGAAAAGCTATCGACCCGAAGGTTGAAGATTGAAAGCTGTCGGCTCACGGGCCGATAATTGAAAGCTGTCGGCTCACGGGCCGATGATTGAAAAGCTGTCGACCCGAAGGTCGATGGTTAGAAAGCTGTCGGCTCACGGGCCGACGATTGAAAAGCTGTCGAATCAGGAGCCGATAAGGAAGGTCAAAATAGCCAAGGCTGGGAGCTGGCTTAAAGAGCCGAAGTTGGGGATTAACGAGCCGCGAGGGCAAGAGGTAGGCCATGGGGGCCAAGATTGGGTTCTACGAGCCGGAGCTTGGAAAGTAGGCTTCGATGGTCGAAATTGAGTTTATTATACACACATTTTTATTATTTATTTTTATTTATTATATTTCCTTTTATTCAAGCGTGCAAGTATTCATTAGCAGGCATAACATAAATATAAGTAAGGCAGCTCCCCCTATAGGGGATAGGATAGGGACGTCACCCGTAATTCGTAGATGCGGTGCGGGCCGCGAGGCACAATTGAGGGGTGGTGCACCCGTCAAGAGGATATCGCACGTCTTGCATGCATAGCCTAAATTCACGCATTTCACCCGAGGCAATTCTATGTGGCGTGGCAGTGCAAATATGTGAACAAAGAGCCCTAACCACAGGGATATGCAGGTTTTCCTGGTGACACTCGAGGATCACTCTAGCGCCTACACATATGTTTCAGGCTTTCGACTTTCGGTAGCTTCACACAGCCCCCATCTATTTATTTTGGTAGCGGATTTCACCGTTCAGCGCGAGTCTCCTCATGTGTCTCAATGGGGATTCCCGGCTACTAGGATTCATCCTCATTATAATTCTATTACGGATTCCACCGTTTGACGTGAGTCTCCTCATGTGTCTCAATGGGGATTCCCGGCTAATAGGTGTCATCCTTATTATAATTTGCTTCACCATTTCGCGCGAGTCTCCTCATGTGTCTCAATGGGGATTCCCGGCTACTCGGATTCACGTGTCTCTCTCTTTTCTTTTCTTTTTATCTCTCCCTTTTTTTTACGGTGGGGTAGGCAGCTTTTTCCTCACGATTACCTTTCACGCGAGTGCATGAATTCAAGTCTCCGTAGAGTGCTAAGAAGAAATTCGGGCAATCCCTATAGTCGAAGGCCATTGAACACATTAAGTGCTAAGTGTGGGAGCGTTGCCTCAGGTTTATTTTGTGAGTTGGGCTTAGCGATTCAGCCATGACTCTTCCCCTTGACGTGTGCACTCGCCATAATCGGGCTCCCTTCGAGCGTACGCCGTGACACCCGTGCATCTGGAATCGGGGCGATATTATTATTTAGCAAGGAAACACGGTCCTAGAAAATTTCAAGGAGGTGTATTATTCTATATTAAGCAAGCATGCAAACAGGGCAATCAAGCATTCTCTTCTTTTGTTTCTGTTTTCTTTTTTTGTGTGTGTTTGTTTTATTATTATTTTTTTGGGGGTGTTGTTTTTGTTTATTTTTTTTGTTTGTTTTTTGTTTGTTTTTTTTTTTTGCATAAGAAAATATTGTTGTTACGTATAAGTGTAGTGGTAGTAAAGGTATTAGAGAGGCAGACCGCAAAAGGGCTGAGAGGATATTAGGGAAGCGGGCTGCAAGAGCTGAAGTTATGGGATGCGGGCCGCGAAGGCCGAATTCTGGGAAGCAGGCTACGAGAGCCAGACTTGGGAAGCCGGCCACGAAGGCCAAATGTAAGCAGGATGCAAGAGCCAAAGCTGGGAAGCAGGCTGTGAAAGCCAAGGGGAAGCAGGCTGCGAGAGCCAAAGTTGGGAAGCAGGCCACGAGGGCCGAATTTTGAGAAGCAGGCTACAAAAGCCAGGATCTGGGAAGCATGCTATAAAAGCCGAAGGGAAGCAGGCTGCAGGAGCCGAAATTATGGGAAGCGGGCCATGAAGGCCGAATTCTGAGAAGCAGGCCGTGAAGGCCGAATCTTGGGGAGCAGGCTGCAAGAGCCAAGGATAATGAAAAGTAAGCTAAAAAGCCAAGGGATATTGGCGAGCGGGCCACAAGGGCCAAAGGTTGGGGGAGCAGGCTACGAGAGTCAACATTGGGAAGCAGGCCACAAAGGCCAAAGGGAAGCAAGCTGCGAGAGCCAGAGATAAGCAGGCCACGAGGGCTGAATTTTGGGAAGCAGGCTACAAAAGCCAGGATCTGGGAAGCAGGCTATAAAAGTCGAAGGGAAGCAGGCTGCAGGAGCCGAAATTATGGGAAGCGGGCCACGAAGTCCGAATTCTGAGCAGCAGGCCGTGAAGGCCGAATCTTGGGGAGCAGGCTGCAAGAGCCAAGGATAATGAAAAGTAAGCTAAAAAGCCAAGGGATATTGGCGAGCGGGCCACAAGGGCCAAAGGTTGGGGGAGCCGGCTACGAGAGCCAACATTGGGAAGCAGGCCACAAAGGCCAAAGGGAAGCAAGCTGCGAGAGCCAGAGATAAGCAGGCCACGAGGGCCGAATTTTGGGAAGCAGGCTACATGAGCCAGGATCTGGGAGGCCTTTGTCAGTTTAACGCCCCGTCGGCAGAAGGTCTAGTCGGTTTAACGCCCCGTCGGCGGAAGGTCTAGTCGGTTTAACGCCCCGTCGGCGGAAGGTCTAGTCGGTTTAACGCCCCGCCGACGGAAGGTTTAGTCGGTTTAACGCCCCGTCGGCGGAAGGTCTGGTTGGTTTCTATTTGTCGGGTGGCCGAAGGTCGGAGGTAAAAGTTCATCTCGTGACTCTTCTTTCTCTTCTTTTCTTCCTCTTTTGTGAGGAGAGGCGGGTGCAAAGACCATGTTTGCCTCGTGATCATTTCCTTCTTTTCTTCTCTTCTTCTTTTGTGTGAAGAGGCGGGTTCAAGGACCGTGTTCGCCCCGTGACTGTTCTTTCTCTTCTTCTTTTATAGGGAGGCAGGTGCAGAGACCATGTTCGCCTAGTGACTGTTCTTTCTCTTCTTCTCTTCTTCTTTTATGGAGAGGCAGGTGCAGAGACCATGTTCGCCTCATGTCTCTTTTTGTTTCTTCTCTTCTTCTTTTGTAGAGAGGCGGGTGCGGGGACCATGTTCGCCTCATGTCTTTTTTTTTTCCTCTTCTATTCTTCTTTTGTAGAGAGACAGGTGCAGAGACCATGTTTGCCTCATGATTGCTCTTTTTCTTCTTCTCTTCTTCTTTGTAGAGAGGCAGGTGCAGAGACCATGTTCGCCCCATGATTGCTCTTCTTCTTCTTCTCTTCTTCTTTTGTAGAGGCAAGTGCAAGGACCATATTTGCCTCGTGATCATTTCTTTCTTTTCTTCTCTTCTTCTTTTGTGTAGAGAGGTGGGTGCAAAGACCGCGTCTGCCTTAAAATTGCTCTGTTTCTTCTTCTCTTCTTCTTTTATGGAGAGGCAGGTGCAAAGACCATGTTCGCCTCATGACCATTCTTTTTTCTTCTTCTCTTCTTCTTTTATGGAGAGGCAGGTGCAAGGACCATGTTTGTCTCGTGATAATTTCTTTCTTTTCTTCTCTTCTTCTTTGTGATGAGGCGGGCTCGAAGACCACGTCTGCCTCATGTGTCTTCTTTTGGTTCTGCTCTTCTTCTTTTGTGTGAAGAGACGGGTCCAGGGACCACGACTGCCTCATGTGTCTTTCCTTCCTTTTCTTCTCTTCTTTTGTGTGATGAGGCGGGCTTGAAGACCACGTCTGTCTCGTGACTCCTTTTTTTCTTCTTCTTTTCTTTTATGGGATGAGGCGGGCTCGAAGACCACGTCTGCCTCGTGTGCCCCTTTTTTTTTTTGCTCTTCTTTTCTCATTAACGCTTCCGTGCTGGAGTGTATTTATCTTAATGTGCCCCCAGGTTGGGGTGTAGCTTCATTTGGTGTGCATCCCCCCTGAGGGGTGTGCTTTGCCTCTTTGCTTCTGTGCCCCCAGGCGGGGTGTATTTTTTTTTGGCTTCTATGTCCCCAGACCAGGGTGTGTTTTTTTTTAATGCCCCCGAGGCGGGGTGTAGCTCTCTTCAAATGCCCCCATGGTGGGGTATACTCTTCACGGCTTCTATGCCCCTAGGTGGGGTATGTTTCTTCTTCATATGCCCCTAAGCCAAGGTGGACTTCTCTTCATATGCCCCTGAGCCGGGACGTGTTCTTTATAGCCTCTAGGCCCTCGAGGCGAGGTATGCTTCTTCTTCATATGCCCCTGGTATAGGGTGTAGCTCTCTTCAAATGCCCCCCTAGGCCGGGGTACATCTCTTTACGGCTTCTATGCCCCCAGGCGAGGTATGTTGTTTCTTCAAATGCCGCTTGGGCGGAATATATCTTTCTTCTTATGCTCCCAGATCGGGACGCATGTCTCTTCGTTTCTGTGCCTCGGGTCAGGGTAGATGCTTCTGTTTCTTATGCGCCAAGGGCAGAGTGTAATTTTTTTGCCCCCAGGCTGGGGTAGGTGCTTCTGCTTCTTATGCGCCAAGGGCGGAGTGTATTTTTTGTGCCCCCTGAGCGGGGTGGACGCTCTGCATGTGTCCCCGGGTCGGGGTGCAGGTTTGTCTCCCATGGAGGGGGTGTGTTGTTTCTTCAAAAGCCCCCAGACCAGGGTGTATTCTTCTCTTTCTTATACTCCCGAGGCGGGAGGGGTTCTCTTCATGTGCCCCAGTGGCGGGATGTGCTTCTTTCTTCAAGTGTCCCCAGGCCGGGGTGAATTCTTTTCTTCTTCCCAGACACACCGGGGGGGATGTTTGCTTCTTGTGCTCCCAAGGTGGGGTGCATTGTTGCTTTTGATGCCCCCAAGGTGGGGCGCATTGCTGCTTCTGATGCCCCAGAGCGAGGTATCCCTTTTTTTATATGCCCCCGGCACGGGGTGTATTCCGCTTCTAGTGCCCCCAGAGTGGAGTGTATTGCCGCTTTTGATGCGGGGTGTGGTTCTTGCTTTTTATGCACCCAAGGCGGGGTGAATTCTTCTTCTTTATTTACGTGCCCCCATATCGAGGTGTATTTCTCTCTTCATATGCTTCCCAAAGCCGAGGGATGTTGTTTGTTCTGCTTCAGATGTCCCCCCCCCCCCCCCCCGGGGGGGGGGGGGGGGGGGGTTAATGTTGCTTCATGGACTCCGAGCCTGGGGTATGCTCCTTCAAAGGTCCCTGAGCCGGGGTGGATTCTCTTTTCTTCTCATGCTCCCAAGGCGGGATGTAGCTTCTTGATCAAGTACCCCTAAACAGGAGCGGATTCTTTATGGCTTCTATGTCCCCTGGCGGGGTATGCTTCTTCTTCAAATACCCCTAGGCCGGGGTGGATTCTCTTTTCTTCTCATGATCCCAAGGCGGGATGTAGCTTCTTCAAGTACCCTTAAACAGGAGCGGATTCTTTATGGCTTCTATGTCCCCTGGCGGGGTATGCTTCTTCTTCAAATACCCCTAGGCCGGGGTGGACTTCTCTTCATATGCCCCTGAGTCGGGGCGTGTTTTTTTATAGCTTCTAGGCCCTCGAGGCGAGGTATGCTTCTTCTTCAAATACCCCTGAGACGGGGGTGTGTTTCTTGGCTTCATATGCCCCGGACGTGGGGTATATCTTTTGTTTCTTATGCCCCCGAGCTGCGATGTAGCTTCTTGGCCTCATATGCTGCCGAGGCGAGGGGTATGTTGCTTCATGTGCCCCCGGGGGGGACGCATTTTGCCTCTACTGCCCCGTGGCGGGGTACATCTCTTGGCTTCTTACGCCCCCAAGGTGGGGTGTGTTTTCTTCTTGTGCCCCCGGGGTGGGGTATGTTGCTTTTTGCACCCCAAAGGTGGAGTGTACTTATCTTCAAGTGCCCCTGAGTCGGGGCGTACCTGTGTCCTACATGCCCCCCTGTGGGGTGAGCTTGGCTTCTTGTGCACCCGGGGCGGGGTGAGTTCTTCTCCTTTGCATGCCCCTGAGTCAGGGCGTGTTCTTTATAGCTTCCAGGCCCTCGAGGCGAGGTGGGCTTCTTCTTCAAATACCCCCGGGACGGGGGTGTGATTCTTGGCTTCATATGCTCCCAAGACGGGGTGTATTTTACTTCTTCTCATGACCCCAGGCCGGGGTGGAGTTCTCTTCAGTTACCCCTGAGTCGGGGTTGACTCTTCTGCCTCTTATGCCCCGAGGTGGGGTGCACTTCTCTTCATATGCCCCCGAAGCCGGGGTGCAACTCTGATTCTTCTCATGACCCCAGGCCGAGGTAGTCTCTTCTTCTTATGCTTATGTGCTCCCGCATCGGGGCGTATTCCTTTCTTCACGTGCTCCCCTAAGCCGGGGAATATCGGGTGTTCTGCTTCAGATGCCCCCCCGGGGGGACGGGGGTATATATATGTTCCTTCATGGACCCTGAGGACGGGATGTATTCCTTCTTCGAATGCCCCTAGGTCGGGGTCGATTTTTCTCTTCTTATGTTCCCAAAGCGGGACGTAGCTTCTTCAAATGCCCCTAAACCGGAGCGTATTCTTTTATGGCTTCTATGCTCCCAGGCGGGGTATATTTCTTCTTCAAATACCCCGAAGCCGGGGTGTATTCTTGCTGCTTCTTATGCTCCCAAGGCGGGATGTGACTTCTTCAAATGCCCTTAAGCCGGGGCGTATTCTTCATGACTTCTATGCCCCCTGGCGGGGTATGTTTCTTCTTCAAATGCCCCTATGCCAGGGTGTGTTCTTATACTTTTTGCGCCCCTCAGGGCGAGGTGCATTCCTCTCCATATGCCCCTAGCATGGGGTGTGCTTTTGTTTCATATGCCCCCAGGTCGGGGTACGTTCCTTCTTCATATACCCCTAAGCCAGGGCGAGTTTCTCTTTTTGTGTGTCCCCAGGCCGAGGTGAATTCTTCTGCTTCTTCTGCCCCAGAGTGGGGTGGATTCTCCCGCTTCTTATGCTCCCGCGGCGGGGGTGTGTGTTTCTTTTCCAAACACCTCTAGAATAGGGGTGTATTCTCTTATGGCTTCTATGTCCGGGACGGGACATGTTTTGCTTCTTGTGCCCCTAAGCCGGGGTGGACTTCTCTTCGAGTGCCCCTGAGTCAGGGCGTAACTGTGTCCCACATGCCCCCATGCGGGGTGAGCTTAGCTTCTTGTGCACCCGAGGCGAGGTGTGTTGTTACTTCAGATGCCCCCACGCGGGGTGAGTCCTTCTTCTTCTTACGCCCCTCAAGACGGAGTGCGTTCCTTTTCATATGCCCCCAACCCGGGGCATGTCCTTTCTCTTATGCTCCCGAGTCGGGGTATACTTTTTGGCCTCATATGCTGCCAAGGAGAGGTGTATGCTGCTTCTTATGCCCCCGGGGTGGGGTGTGTTTCTTTTTTCTGATGTCCCTAAGTCGGGGTTTGCTTCTTTATTTGTGTACCCCCGGGCCGGGGCGAATTCTTGCTTCTTAGTCCCCGTGGCGGGGCATGGTCTTTGCTTCTTATACCCTCATGACGAGGTGGATGCATGCTTCATATGCCCCCGTACCGGGGTATATTTCTTCCTCGAATGCCCCTAAGCCGGGGTGTGGGCTCTGCTTCTTATGCCCCAGAGCGGGGTATGCTTCTCTTCATACGCCCCTAAGTCGGAGTGTATTCTTTTGCTCTTTATGCCCCTAGATCGGGGTGAAACTATGTTGCTTCTTATGCCCCAAAGGCGGGGTGTGCTTCTCTTCATGTGCCCCACAGTCAGGGTATGTCTTCTGCTTCTATGCCCATGGACCAGGGTATGTTCTCTTCTTCAAAGGCCCCTGAGCCGGGGTGTAGCTTTGTTATCTGTTATGCCCCCAGACGGGGTAGAATCTCTTCATGTGCCCCCAGGAGCGGGGTGTATATCTTCTTTTGCCTCCTATGCCCCCATGGCGGGGTATATCTCTTCTTCTTATCCCCCCCATGGCGGGGTATGTGCATGCTCTCTTCGGGAGTGGTGGCCGTGCTTGGCCCCATTGCTATAAAGCATTCCCCACAGCGGGTAGCCATTCACCAAGCTACAATCGTTGCTCGCTGGGTCTTTTAACAACCACTCGGGGGGGGGCGTTTTGTGCCGGACGGAGGCAGTAGGAAGGAGGAACGGGCCAGGTCATTACACCACGGACTCAGGGCCTCCTAGAGTCGGGCGGGATACCGAGTTTCTTGTTGCTCTTTTGGTCGGCGATGCTGGCTGACTTTTCTTCTTTTCTTCTTTCTCTTTTTTTTTCTCTTCTCTTTTGTATGATTGACCAGGGTGGAGGTGCAGGAGAGTGCTCACCCCCTCACGGAGGGGATGAGTGGTTCGCTCCACCGCATCAACTCCACAGTGGTAATCTTTGTTCAACACGGGTCTCGACGGATGTGGCCGTACAACCCTCTCTTGCCAATTCTTTCTCTTCTTTTTTTTGCTTCTTTGTTTTCTCTCTCCTCCTTTTCTTCTCTTCTCCTTTTCTTCTTTTCTTCTTTTCTTCTCTTTCTGCTTGAGGGAAACGGGGGGGCTTGATTTCCCCTCCCTTCTCTTCTCTTTCTCTTCTCCCCCTTTTTTATAATAGCCCCCATGATTCCTGGAAGCTGCATATGCTTCGAAGCAGCGTCCTCGAGGCCGCGAAGGCAGCTGCGCCGAGTCTGGATTTTCTCCCCATAGGGCTGGCGAAGACAGCACCTGCAATTCATCAAAGCAGGCAAACATCGTTTATTAGGGGGGCCATGAGGTCCTGAATCCCGGCGAAGAGATGAAGGGTGGTTTCGGTCCCACCGGGCGTGCCAGACTTGTGGACGCACTTTTTTTTCACTTATTATGCTCTCGTTGGTTTGTTCGTTTATTGAGTGCGTGGGCGTGCCAGTCACAAAGTGACAATTTATTTGGGCTCCGAAGAGCCCATGGTGCGCTCGATCTGACTTGGTCAGACGATTGTGTGCTTCGTGTCGGGACCAAAACCCGCCGCACCATAAAGGTCACGGCATCATTTACATCCCCCATACGAGGGAACACCCTTAATTAATCACCGGGATTCAGGGCCTCATGGCCAGGGAATTAATTGCATGAAAGGTCTATTACGAGATATTGAAATCCTTGCGCGAGGGCGAGATGAAAAAAAACATTTGAGATCATGTCGGTCGTGTACTGACCATTTAATGTTCAGACGAATGTCCGGCTCGAGAAAAGCGTGTTCATCGCTGGAAAATCGGAGCATATGTATGCCAGGATATGGCAAATTTATTGTTCAGAGGAACGGAAGACATTCGGCTAAGCCTCGGTTGGAGCGGTCAAAAACCAGTAAATATGTTGGCCCGGTGCAAGAGCAAGCTACGATCATACTGTGGTGGGCCCCCCGCGGTCGAAACAAGACTTGCATTAGCGTCATTAATATTTCCGGTGCCAAGGGACAACGAGGGAATATCCCTTGAATCGTCTGGAAAGCCTTGTGCCCGGAGAAGCGGGCATTCGAAACATGTCGGTCATTCGGGAGGCCGTTTAATATTCGGACGGGAGTCCGGCTTGAGAATATTGTAATCGTCGCGGGAGGACCTGAAACATACGTACGCCGGGGTACGGCAAATACATTGTTCCGAGATACTGAAAACATTCGGTTAAATCTCATTTAGTGTAGCAGGAAACCAGCGAGTTTATTGGCCCGGTGCGAGATCGAGTCAAGACCATATTGGGGGCGCCTCCCGTGGTCCAAACGGGGCTCGCGTGGGCAACATTAATATTTCCGGTGCCGGAGAGCAACGGGGGAGAGTCCCGGGACTAGACTCCAGAATCGAAAATACGTTCGAAAGGAGCAGGCTGTAGACCGAGGATATGAGCCAGGCGATGACCATGATCGGGATAGGCCCGAGGTCTGAGTGTGGCCCACGGAGGTCTTATTGATATACCCATGGAAGGAGTCCGGGGGTGACGAGAGCCGTCTCGTTCTAATTTGGATTCTGTCGGTCACTTGCCGACCTTTTCATGTTCGGGCAAGGGCCCGTATTGAAAGTGCGACGCGGGCAGGGACAACCCCGTACAAATATATATATGCCGAGTTTACGGCAATTTCAATGGAAGGGCGGGAACGAATCCCGATAGGAATGGGTCGGAATTGATGAGCTATTGGCCCGGAGCAATGCCGGCTCACAACCATATCGGGGTAGGAGCCACCGGCTATGCAGGTCGCTCACGTGTCTTTTCATGTTCGGACGTAGGTCTGTAATAAGAACGCGGCGGGAATCGAGGTGAATCCGTTCAAATGTCTGCCGAACGTGCGGCAATTTTAGTAGAAATAAGTCCGGTTTAATCGGAATATCAGCCCGAGGCGAGGTCGGGCTATGGCCATTTCGGGATAATTCCCAAGACTCAGGCCCAACCTAGAAGGGCGATATCATTGTTCTTTTGGCACCGGGTCACGGGAGAGACGGGGCTGCGAAGCGGATCCCATTGTTTTATTATTATTTAAGAAACGTTACCATTATCATTTGTTAATTTATACATATCTTTGAGTGAATTCTTTATTACTATTTATTCATTTTTCTTGTGATTTATTCATTTACTATTGTTATTATTAGGTTTGTTATTATTTTTGTTCGTTTTATTATCGTTCATTTACTTGCCATTTTTTGTTAAGTTTGTTATTATTATTTATTTATTTTTGTTATCATTTATTTGTCAATTTATCATTATTATTATTTCTTTCAAGCTTATTATCATTATTGCTTATTTCTTTATCATTCTTATTTATTTATTCACCTTTTTGAATTTATTATCATTTATTATTGTTGTTTAACATTATTATTTGCTATTATTTCTCTACTTTCTTTTGAGTTTGTTATTATTATCATTATTTAAGTTTTGTATCATTATTTGATTATTTATTATGTTTTCTTTTAGCTTATTATCTTTATTAATATCATTATTTCATTTGTACCGCTGGGTCATGGGAGTGCGCCGCTGGAGGGCCAAGGGAGTGTGTCGCTGAGGGCCAAAGGAGTGTGCCGCTAGAGGGCTAAGGGAGTGTGCCGCTGAGGGCCAAGGGAGTGTGCCGCTGTGGGGCCAGGGGGTGTACCGCTGGAGGGTTAAAAGGGTGTGCCGCTGAGGGCCAGGGGTGTACTGCTGGAGGGTCAGGGAGTGCACCGCTAGAGGGTTAAAAGGGTGTGCCGCTGAGGGCCAGGGGGTGTGCCGCTGGAGGGCCAAGGTGTGTGCCACTGAGGGCCAGGGGTGTACCGCTGGAGGATCAAGGAGTGTGCCGCCGAGGGCTGAAGCAGGAGCGTGCCGCTGAAGGGCTGAGGGAGTGTACCGCTGAAGGGTTGGGAGTGTGCCGCTGAAGGGCCTGGGGCTGTGCCGCTGAAGGGCTGAGGGAGTGTACCGCTGAGGGGCTAAAAGGGTGTACCGATGAGGGCCCACTCTCCCTCTAATTCTTTTAAGACTTTTCTTTCTTCTTTTCTGATTTTATTAAGTGTGCATGTGTTTGTCTCTCTCTTTCCCTTGATTATCTTTCATTCTTTCTCTTGTGGGGACGGATGTTCGAGTTGTCTAGTTGCCACTCGGTTTGGTTCTTTTTGAGTTGATTACGTCTCCCTTGCCTCGGTTAAAGTGTTTTACTGTTGTTCTTTTCGTTCGTTTGTTGCCTCCTTTTGCCTTTTTAATGTGTTATCGTTCTTAACAAAAATTCGGCAGCATCTCCCCTTGACCCGAGCGTAAGGGAGATACAGGGAACGCGCCCACATGGAGTGGCGGAACCTGACAACTGGAGGTGGGCGCTCGAGAGCGGCAACACCTTTATAAACCTCGAAAAACTCGGAGGGAACGGCGAGTGGAAGACTACTCCTAGGACTGGCCAAAGCGGAAGTGCACCGGGCAAGAAGGAGGGGCGAGTGTGCCGGGCAAGGAAGGCACGAGAGGGCGTGCCGTTGAAGGCTTAGCCAGGGTGTGCCGGGCAAAGGTCCAAGGGACCGTGCCGGGGAAGGGCACAGGAGGGTGTGCCGCTGAAGGCTTGGCCAGGGCGTGCTGGGCAAGGGTCCAAAGGACCGTGCCGGGGAAGGTGTCCAAGGGCGTGCCGTTGAAGGCACGGCTGGGGTGTGCCGCTGAGGGCACGCAGGGGTGAGCGAAGGCAAAAATGCCAAAGGGGAAGCAAGCCCTAACAAAAGGAGAAAGGGAAAGGGGCGTAAAACACCGAAGGATGCAAACACGGGAGAAATGTTTGAGGAAGACGTCCAAAAAATATTTGCAAGACTTCTACTTCTATTCTCATAAGAGGAGTGCCCCAAGGGGGCTAATACATCGCAACGACGGCAAAACAAGAAATGAAAGGAAAGAGGAAAAGAAAATACAGTGGGGGGGGGGGGGGGGGAACGGAGCGTGGACTCCTCCCCTCCCGGACCTCACTCCCTCTCTCCACCCACTCTTCTTCTCTTCTTCTCTTCACACAGACGGTGGTGGTAGGTGGAGCGACAAGCTCCTCTTCTTCTCTTCTTATCCTTCTTCTCTTCGCGCGGACGGCGGTGGCGGGTGGACGGAGCAGCAGAAAGGGGGAGGCGGAGCCTCCCCTCCTCTTCTTTCTTCGCTTCTTCTCTTCCTCTTCTTCTCTTCTTCTCTTCTGCGTGTCTCTGTCTCTTCCTCCCCCCCTCCTTTTCTTTTCTCGAATGGGAGTGGTTTTATACTCCCAGCAGCGGGAGCTTTTGAGCACGGCCGTCGAAGGCGGGAAGCAGATCCGTCATGATGGGGTTTGACTCCCCCCGTCCTGGATGTCAGCGGAATAGCCTGTGTGGCCTAATCCCTGATTGACACCTCAGAGGGTTCACTGCGCGCCAAGGATGCGTAGGGCATGGGCACCACGTCGTCCAGCCGTTGACATGCCTTAGCGCTGTGCCGGGGGAGGGCCAAAAGGGCGCATCGCTGAAGGTTGCCCAAGCGTGCCGCTGAAGAGGGCAAAAGGCGTGCCATTGGGCACAAAAGAGTGTGCCGTAGAGGACCCAAAGGGGCGTGCCGCTGAAGACCCCACTTGGGGTTGTGCCGCTGAAAGCCCATGGGGGCTGTGCCGCTGAAGGCCCATTGGGGCTGTGCCGCTGGAAGCCCATGGGGGCGTGCCACTGAAGCCCCATTGGAGCGTGCCGCTGAAGCCCACAGGGGCTGTGCCACTGAAGACCCCCAAGGGGCGTGCCGCTGAAGCCCATGGGGGGTGTGCCGCTGAGCGGCCTGGGGTGTGTGCCGCTGAGCGGCCTGGGGTGTGCCGTTGGACGGTTGCCAGGGCAAGTGAGTGTATAGACTTCGGCAAGGCATGGGCTGTACATACTTCACCTAACTACAACGTATAGACTTATAGGGGCTGATGTATAGACTTCATCGATGTACATACTTTACGTTGAACTGGTGGATGTACAGACTTCACCAGTGTATAGACTTCGCGTTTGCCAGAACTCGGTACGGACTTACCACACGAGTGTATAGACTTTGCATTCAAAACAGCCAGCCAATGTACAGACTTGGAGCTTGGACGTATAGACTTTGTTTGTGCATTCAGCCAATGTACAGACTTCATTTGTTCATTCAGCCAACGTACAGACTTGGGCTGATGGCTGTATAGATTTGGTGCGATGAAGCGTGCCACAGAAGGGCTGGATGGCCGTGCCGCTGGAGGGGCAAATGGTCGTGCCGCTGGGGCGTCTGAAGGGCGTGCCGCTGGGGGCTGTGCCGCTGAAGGGGTTCACGGGAGCGTGCCGCTAGAGCACCCTGGAGGGTGTGCCGCTGAAGGGCTCCAGGGGCGTGCCGCTGAAGGGCTAAATGGGCAGTTTTGAGCCCGTTGTGAGCACGAGTTGTGGCCCATTTGATTTTCTTCGAGGCCCCATGGATTATGTGCTTCCCGGGAGTTGGTTTCTCTTTGCTGTCGTGACTCCGAGGACGGCTTCACGGTAGTGTGCATATTTGGGGAGTCCGGACGACCAGTCTCTCCGGGGCTTCTTCACTCGGCGCCGTTGTTGATGCGAGGCCGAGTAGGATATCTGGGTTTGCAATTTTTTTTGGTGTCCACATCTTCCCCATGGGCAAAATTTATATTCTCCCATCATTCCTAAATCTTTTTAAGCCAAGCAGGAGTTCCGCCTCCTCCAGAAGGATCGTCGATTCAAAAGTAGGAAGGACGAATGTGTGGGTTTCAGGGTGCCAAACCTCCACCACTGCACCCATGGCTGCCCAGTCCATGCAAATTTTGTTATAATATTATGGACGCGGAATTTTTTTATCTTTCCTTTATTATTATTATTTATTTATTTATTTATTTATTTATTTATTTATTTGGTTTGTTAGGCGTGCCAGTCACATGTGTGACGATTTCATTGTGCGCTCGACTTGACTTGGTCAGTCGATTGTGAAGTCCGAGTCAGGACCAAAAGTCTGCCATACCATAAAGGCTATGACGTTAATTACGCAATTCCTAAGAAGGACAACCCTTGATTAAACGCCAAAATAGGAGGCCACTCGGGGCGATAATAAAAGAAAAATAACAATGCGTGATATTGAAGATATTATTATTCTGAGAAGGTAATTGAGTGAACGATAGTTTATTAAATCAGCATGAACCCCCCCCCCCTTGTGTAGATCGTGCCAGGTGGAGATAGGACACCGTCCACGCAGCGGCGGGGCGGAGCCTGGGCAGTCATCGGGGACATATCCCCTTTCATGTTCCTCATCCAGCCAAAGGCCTCGCAGTATTCATATTCCCCGAAAAATCGAGCCAGATGTAGATTCTAAGAAAAATCCACTTGATGGAATTATTAAGAATTATGCAAAAGATGGAAAAGCATGCACGAGGTGCGAATAGGAGTTTGTGATCGCCAGAGACGCGAGGGCCTCAAAGGATATAACAAAAATAAATGGAGGAGGGATCGCGAAAAATACCTTGAAACGCGGGTGATGTGAGTGCTCCTTTCTCTTCCAATCGGTCGGCCGATGAAGAGAGTTCTTCCTATTGATTACCCCTTGCAAAATACCAAAGACAACACCAAAAGATTGGATTAGAAACAAGGTGAGTGTAGCATCAAATTCTTAATGTGATGAGCATGAAAATATGATTAAGAACACACCTTATGGGTGGTTGCCCTTAAACCCCTATGCAAAAGGGTGTGGGGAAATATGATGCATGAAGATGCAAATATGATGTAAAAATAATGAAGAGGGAAAGAGTGCAAGAGTGCACTAAAAGGAGTTCTCAACGGTTGAGAAATATAGAATTAACAGTAATGATGTATGCATGCATATGTGAACCGATGATAACAATAAAAACAACAGAAGAATAAAAATAAGAAACAAGAAGGGGCCTGTGATGCTTCTTCTTCTTGGCTTTTGATACTCGGTGGGGAGGAAGACTTCGGCTGGGTGGAAGCTATGATACGAAGGAGCCTTCTCCTAAGCCAAGCACCTGAAAGAAAAAACACAGAGAAAAGAGGGAAAAGAAAAAGCCTCGGCCGAACCCCGTTAACAGAGCCGCAGCAGCTCTATATAAAGGGGAGAATCAAGATAAGAACGGCAGGAGTCCAATATGGGAAAGATAAGAATGGGCAATGTGACCAAACAAAGCAGGGACTCTCTGGGAAAGACTGCGCTTGTTTAGAACACGAAAGTGAAACACGACTTGGACAATGGCGTTAATTCCAAAATATTCAAAACAGGGCCATTTTTCATTTCTCAATATTATTTTCTCATTTTTTACGTGTAGGTGCATTACATTGTGCTGATTCCAATGACTATTTTTACGTATTTTTCTGACCTCCGGAAGGCCACCAAATCACCTCTTAAAGGGGGTTAAAAATAATATTAAAAATTCAATTTGCAAAGTGACGCCCTCAGCAACGTCGCTAATTCAATTTTTTAATTTTTTATTCTATTCAAATTCAAAATAACGTCCCCTGTTAAGTCGTTAATTCTAAAAAAATTCTGAAAAATTCTCAGAAAAATCCAGAAAAATAAGAATTTGAGAGAATGGACGCCCTTCACTATAGTCGTCAATTTTCCTTTGTATTCTCTTCGATTTTCTTAAAAAGAAATGACGCCCCTCTTCAAGTCGTTAATTAGGAAAAAATCATAAAAATGGAGAAAAATGCTCAGAAAATCTAGAAAAAATAGGAAAAAATAGGAAAAAATAAGAAAAGGGAGAAAAAAGGGAGAAATCTAAGAAAAGTGAGAAAAATCACTCAAACAAAGGTAATTTGAGGGTCAAATTGGGGCATTACAAGGTAATATGAGATATGCTCACAGTAACGTCAATTTTGGCGTGTCTACAGCTGCCCCGCCTTGGCGTCTGCTTTGCAAGGGAGCAGAGCAAACTGAAAAGTAGATGCCAAGGTGTGATGAGACACGCAATCAACATCACTTGATGAGAATGAAATCAAAAGCACGAGATGAAGCAATCCCGAGAAATTCACCGAAATCAACGATGTTTGGATAAAAGAGGGAGTGTGCACGCGGGCACGAAGGAGATAAAAGAATGATCAACTTCCAGCGCTGTGGAAGTACCCCAGGTCACAAACCTGTAGGTTTCACCATTGGGGAGCGGTTACCAGTCAATGTGGACGTGCTGCAGCCAAGGTGGATCAAGGGAAAATGATTAAAATAAGATGATAGAAATCCAAACAAGGAGCTTTCGAGAAAATGACCCAAAACAGTGACAAAACGAACTAAAGATTCCATTCAGCAATGAATATCTCATATCTGAAAATATTAAGATCAATTTGACTCTCCAAATCAGCTTATCAGAATGATTTTTCAACGTTAATTCAAAGTCCTATATGAATGCATGCTGGGTTTAAAGGAAAAAATTAAAACAAATGAAAATATAAGATAATCAAGGATAATATTGTTAAACTGCCAAGACTGGGTCAAGAAACCCATTCTGCGAGCCGATACTAAGCCGAAGCCCGTTTATCCACGCACCAACTCGCAAAAGGGAACCATCGTCCTCAGTCTTAGACGGCTCAACGGCCTATCCGTGCGACTAAGACTCCTCTAGAATAATCATTATTTTTGATGAAGGGGAACTCAAATCCCAAATTTACCAAAGTCACAAGGTTCTTGATATAATCTAGTAGCGTATGTAACATATAGTAGAATGCATACAGGGGGGATGGTGATAGCAATGAGCATGGGGAACTGAGAAATGAGGTGCAAGCACCGTGGGGCTTGGATGATGATGCCCAGTCGGTGGGACCAAGAGCTTCTTTCCTGCGCTCAAAACTTCATTAGCCAAGATATAAAAGATAACAAGCAATGAATAAGGCATTTAAGCATAGCAAGCATCAAAGCATCAATAGCATGTATGTATCATATCATGAATAGCATTCAAGTGTGCACAGCGTGAAAGGCGTGAATAACATAGATAGCATCATTAAAGCATAGATAGCATAGCATCATTGTTTGTCGTTTGTCATGAGGATGACAACTTGGCTAATCAAGATTTGGAGTTGAATGATCAAGATCTGATAATTCCCATCGGCAGAGTGATCAGTAAGATTTGATAAAAATGATTTGGAGATGAATAATCGGAGTAATGCGTAGCAAATCAATTGTGAACATGGGGAGAATCAAAAGGTAGATAGCAACGAATGGAGAGGACTCATCCCGTGCTCTTGGTCCTTGTAAAGTTGTTGTTCCTGCAAAAGCACCATCAGAAAAATATAATGCAATTTTTTAGATTTTGAAATATGCAAATTTTTATGAGTTTTGAAAATATTTGAATTTTTATGTGGATTTTGGAAAATATTTGAATTTTTATTATGAATTTTGAAAATATTCAATATTTTTGGATTTTGAGAAATATTCAATTTTTTTAGGATTTTGGCTTAGGAAATATTCAAGTTTTTTTATTTTTGGTTTAGGCTTTGTTAATGCAGCATCAAAGGGTGTTTTTGAACCACTGGCTAGGGGTCCTTATTCCTTCCCCTTTTGCTAAAAAAAACTACCCAAAGCCGGGCGTGCATTGAAGGGTGGCGCCCTATAACTGACTGCCCTTGATTAACGGTGCTCCTACCAAGGTCATACCCGAGAAACATTCGGTCTTAGAGGGAGAAGGGAAGAATAATTGAGGATAAGCTTTATGCAGGATGGGAGATGTCGGGACTTGAATTTCTTCCCAGGTGTTTCCCCTCAAAGAGGTAGTCTGTTGTGCCGGGGCTTTGTGCCTTTGATTTTTAGACCCTTGACATGCATACGACCAGGATTTTCCTTGCGGAGACTTTGCCACTCTTGACATGCCATAATTCACAATTTTGCTTTTATCGAAATTTTGACTTGATTTTCATAATAGCCCTTTTGGCGAGATGTATATCATGAAAACTCATATGATAACTCATATTGATTTTTGGGTCAAGACTGCCCCTATTTGAGACTCCTCTCGTATTGGGGATTACCGAAGTTGGTCATCTCATCCGTCAACCTCTTGCCCCTGCATTCGGCCGAGTAAAGAAGAGAAAAAGACTTTCAGGAATTCTCATGGCATGGCCAAAGTAGCAACGGTGTTTTATCCAAAGGAGTCGGCTAAAGGGCGCCGTGAAGTGTGTGCGGTGCCCAGCTGAGGGTTACTCTTAACAAGCGGGGAAAGAATGTCGAATTCCCAGCGCGGGGTTCTTATTAACCAATGGTGCCGCAGAAGCAAGCCTAAAGACTCTTTTATGAGATTTAGTTAAAGATACGACCTAGGATAAAGGCCTAAAATACCACTCTTAATCTTGTTAAGAAGCACTTCATTTTTTTAAAAAAAATCATGCGTGAAGCAATGAGATAATGTTATCATAAAAATGTGTACTTACGCCAATATGTTACCTTGCAACCTTTGTAGAAGCAACTACCAGAGACGAGGTTGATCATCGTGGGGTAGTCCTCTTTAGCAGAAGCAAAGGATTTGAAAGCAAAGGATTTGAAAGTGGCTTAACAAGAAGGAGTGGTGCTAAGACCAGACTCAGACGAATAAGGAGAAAAGGAAGAGAGGCGAGGGCTAGAACTCCCTCGTTAAGGCGTGGAGACCCTGATCACATGAAAGGTCTACAGAAGAAGCGGAGAATTAGAAGGAGGAGTGAGGACTAAAGTCTCGGAAGCAGTGAGAGAATGGGCAGATGCCCAAGGCAGTGGATGCGGAAGAAGTTGGGTCAGACCCAGGATTAGGGGGAATCGGAGAAGAAATTGATAAATGGAAAGAGGCAGATCCGGAGGGTCTGGCGGTAGAGGAGGAGAATCGTGATAGGAGGAATCCGGAGGCTCTAGAGGGATAAGATATCGAGGGACGCGGTGCCCTGGGAAGAAATATGGAAAAATATGATGGAAAAGGAGGAAGAAAATGAAGGATGTGATGTCCCGGAGGAGTAGAAAGATGAATCGGAAGAAAGATGGAGGGTCCGGAAGTTCCGGAGGAAGCAAATGGAAAGGGGCGGCATGTCCTGTAAAAAGATAGAAAGAATAAGATGGAGAATCCGGAGGTTCCGGAGGGATGAAATCAGGAAGGGCGTCATGCCCTAAAAGGAGGGGTAAAACACCTGGAGGTGCCAGGGAAATAACAGAAAGGGGAACGCGATGCCCTGGGGGAAGAGAAAGATCCGGAGGTTCCGGAGGAATGAGATGGAAAGGGGCGCGATGCCCAAGAAGGAAGTCCAGAAATTCCGGGAGAATGAGATGAAAAAGGGCGCGATGCCCTAGCAGGATAAAAGAGAAATCCGGAGGGTCCGGGTGCAGGAGTTGGAAAGGGGCGCGATGCCCTGAGAAGAGATTGGAAAGGGGACAATGCCCGAGCAATGAAGATGAATAGGATGAGAAATGCGGGATATCCGGAGGTGCCGGAAGGCGGGGAAGATACGGGTCTGGAAACCCGGGAAAGAAGAAGTGCAATTGCATGCAATAGGATGGATGCGATGAATGCAGTGAATGTGTGAATGCAATGAGATGCAAAGAACATGAAGAATGTGAAGGGCAAGAGGATGAGATCCTCCTCCTTACCCCTGGAGTGGCCCATGAAGAATCGGTGACAGAGGAGAATATGGGTGGAGTTGAATGGAAGGTGGATAAAAGAGTGGAAGGCCCCTTAGCACCAAGATAACTGCCCCTCCACGGCAGTGAAAGTGTATAGCCAATCGGCCCAAAGAAAGAATCTTCAATAATAAATGACAACCCTCTTGAAGAGTGGAGAGTAATAATGTGAGGGAGTTGGGAAGTTGGGACAGGAAGCATTGCCATGCCCATTGATTGCGGCATATAAAGAATGTTGACAAAAATGGGCATTCGCCCCTTGTATGGAAGAATGAATTCAGGATTTGAAAGTTGGAACAAGGGGTGCCCTACCCTGCCCTTGGGTGGCATCAACGCTTGGCATTCTTTTCTAGCGAGTAGTGGCGGCTTGACCTCTTCAGCCGTGCTTGGCACAATAACCTGGATTGGCATTCGGCAAATGAACTCTTGCATCTTGAACTGCACGGCAGTGGCCAAATTCTTCTTTCGCGGCTCTTGATCATCCTCGGCACAAGTGTTTGTAGCAGCGCTCCCCTTCCGAGTAGTAAAGGGAGGTGAAGCAGAGGTGGGAGGCTTCGTAGATGGTGGGGGTGTAGTGGAAGGCGTTGGAGAAAGGATAAGTGGAGGCGGAGGTTCAAACACGTCGAGCTTCTCCCTTTGCTCGGAAGCAGTTTGGGTTGGCTCGAGTGCAAAAAAGGGTTGATCCTGCTCAGGATTAGCCACGGGTAATAGGTTAAGTGGTGGAGTAGGGGTAGTTGGGTTTGGTGTTAAAGGTGTAATAGAGGGTTGAATTGGGGAAAGTTCGACGTTAGGCTCGGTGGAGGCCGATGGTGTAGAGGCTGGCATAACTGGTGGAGGTGTAATTGGTGGAGGTTTGGTGCGGAGAAAATGCCGAACGGGGTGAGCGGTGTTAGGAGGAGGAGACTCAGGATGCGCCGGCGTGGGTGATTGAAGTACTGACCCATCATCGTAACACCAAGAGGTATCGAAAATAGGGGTTGGATTAGGGACGGTGGCTTCGTCCTGAGCAGGGGGTTCATCAAATGATAGTGGGGGAAGCGGGAAGCGAAGGAAACTCGGAAGAGGTGCCTGCAAAGCTTCATCGTATGTTGCCTCGAATTCTCCAATTGCCGGTTCTTCATCATCAAATTCAAGTGGACATCGTAGTGGAGGCGTATATGTGGATGTAGGAATGTAATGATGTTGCGTATGTGGAGGTGGAAGGCCATATGAATGAAGTGTGCGGACGGGTGGAGGGCGGACGGTGTCCACTTGAGCGTTAAAATCTGCCGGCTCTTGCTTGCTTGAACTGCCGATACCATAGTCATCCATCCTATCTTTCTAATCTTTCTCCATTTTTGTAATATCATTCAGAGCGGCATGAAGGGGATTGACTGGAGTAGGAGGAGCGGGCCGTGGGCTCGTGACCCTCTTTAATTGTTCCTCCATCAAAGTGACCTTGTCAAGAAGAGTTTGTTGGAGGGGTATGGTTTGAGCAATCAAGGGTTGGCAGGGCCTTGAAGGAGGGGCCGCATAAGAAGGCCATGGAGGGGGATTAATGGGCCGACCCGTAGAAGAACCCGGATGGGCCGGATTGCAAGGAATAAATGGGCCTTGGGGCCGTGATGGAGGAGGAATAGAAGGAGATGGATGTCGGACCACCCGAGGAGGAGGGTGAGTAGGAGGAGATGGGTGATGGGCCACCCGAGTAAGATTGTGCATTGAAGAGGGAGGTGGATGACGGGCCACCCACATGGGATTGGAAGAATGCGATGACTGAGATGCACCCTCAACAATGGCCTTAAGAGCTTGGATTTGTTGAGGGGTGAGATGATCTAATGCATGAATGATTTGGGAGACCTTCTCATCATCGGGAGGAGACGGTCCCGAAGGAGTAGTGGCTCGTGATTGAATAGGGGATCCATAAGATTGGACATTGCCCATGGGCCGGGCATGACCATAAGAATGAGAATGTGGTCCCTTGAAGATATGGTGATGTTGAAATTGAGGATTATAAGATGTGCACGGTTGTGCATCCTCATGAATTGAATTAAACATGTTGGTTTTCTTATCATGGTAAGCCATTATGCAATCAATGTTCAAAATAATTTGCAAAGAAACACACAAGTGGGATGGTTACCGTTGATCTTAATTTGTTTGAACCTTGGTGAATTAATGAATTTTAACAAATTGATATGATCACACGAGGGGGGAACCTAGTTTCAAATGTGATTTAACTTCAATGCCAACTAGGAACACTCTCTCACCACGCATAGGCCAACTAAAACCTGGGATTTCAAGGGTACAACCTGCCCGGTGTCCGTGAGGGAATCCACGGGTGCGGGGACTTACGGAGGTCTTGGAAAGGGAATTTCCGGTCCAAAGAGACGGAATGCTCAATGGAGGGTCGTCCCGATTCCAAGAGGGGTGTGTGGATCCTAGTATAGAGAGAGGAGGTCTCTCAAACCAATGCAAACAATGAATGCAGAATGATATATGCAGACAAAATGCAATAACAGATGGATATAAACAGATGAAGACAGTCGGGTATTGTAACACACAGGAAGAAAGGTGCCCCGACAGGGGTCGCTACCTGACAAAAACGCGACTGGAGGCAAGTTGCTACCCTGTGAGGCCCAAAAGACACGCCCTTGAGTGCGCGGTGAATCCAGTAAGAGGCGCCTCTGAAAGAGGCGTCAGATCAAAGTGTACAGGGCTAGCAATAAGAGGCGCCTGGGTGAAGGTCGCCAAATCAGAAAAGGACGCCCAACGCATTGGGCGTCAATTCTAAACGAAAAACAAAACGCCCTGTCAAATATTTAAAACACGGCCAGATTGAAGGCGTTAAATCTTCGAAACACGCCTGTGATAAGGGCGTTAATTATGAAAGACGCTCCTTACAAGGGCACTAATTCTCTGTGTCCCAGAAATAAATTCAATCGGCCAGAAATATATCAGGAGTAACAGACCAATATGAAAAAGAGGCAAGACACTCACAATCACAATGAAATAAGGCAATCAATCACCAAAAGAATATAGCATGCTTATGGAATTTCCAAAATCTAACAAATTAGCCAATCACTTAGGGGAGGGGTGTGCTACGTGGAGCATGAAAGGAGGCGCACCGTGGGTGCAAAAGGGGAGATGGCACACGTGGGTGCCCAAGGGAAAGGGTAATAAAAGAAGAACACGAGGGGTCCCACCGTGATCGCCAATTTGTAGATTCTAAGAAAAATCCACTTGATGGAATTATTAAGACTTATGCAAAAGATGGAAAAGCATGCACGAGGTGCGAATAGGAGTTTGTGATCGCCAGAGACGCAAGGGCCTCAAAGGATATAAAAAAAAATAAATGGAGGAGGGATCACGAAAAATACCTTGAAACGCGGGTGATGTGAGTGCTCCTTTCTCTTCCAATCGGCCGGCCGATGAAGAGAGTTCTTCCTATTGATTACCCCTTGCAAAATACCAAAGACAACACCAAAAGATTGGATTAGAAACAAGGTGAGTGTAGCATCAAATTCTTAATGTGATGAGCATGAAAATATGATTAAGAACACACCTTATGGGTGGTTGCCCTTAAACCCCTATGCAAAAGGGTGTGGGGAAATATGATGCATGAAGATGCAAATATGATGTAAAAATAATGAAGAGGGAAAGAGTGCAAGAGTGCACTAAAAGGAGTTCTCAACGGTTGAGAAATATAGAATTAACAGTAATGATGTATGCATGCATATGTGAACCGATGATAACAATAAAAACAACAGAAGAATAAAAATAAGAAACAAGAAGGGGCCTGTGATGCTTCTTCTTCTTGGCTTTTGATAGTCGGTGGGGAGGAAGACTTCGGCTGGGTGGAAGCTGTGATACGAAGGAGCCTTCTCCTAAGCCAAGCACCTGAAAGAAAAAACACAGAGAAAAGAGGGGAAAGAAAAAGCCTCGGCCGAACCCCGTTAACAGAGCTGCAGCAGCTCTATATAAAGGGGAGAATCAAGATAAGAATGGCAGGAGTCCAATATGGGAAAGATAAGAATGGGCAATATGACCAAACAAAGCAGGGACTCTCTGAGAAAGGCTGCGCTTGTTTAGAACACGAAAGTGAAACACGACTTAGACAAGGGCGTTAATTCCAAAATATTCAAAACAGGGCCATTTTTCATTTCTCAATATTATTTTCTCATTTTTTAGGTGGAGGTGCATTACATTGTGCTGATTCCAATGACTATTTTTGCGTATTTTTCTGACGCCCGGAAGGCCACCAAATCACCTCTTAAAGGGGGTTGAAAATAATATTAAAAATACAATTTGCAAAGTGACGCCCTTAACAACGTCCCTAATTCAATTTTTTAATTTTTTATTCTATTCAAATTCAAAATAACGTCCCATGTTAAGTCGTTAATTCCAAAAAAATTCTAAAAAATTCTCAGAAAAATTCAGAAAAATAGGAATTTGAGAGAATGGACGCCCTTCACTATAGTCGTCAATTTTCCTTTTTATTCTCTTCGATTTTCTTAAAAAGAAATGACGCCCCTCTTCAAGTCGTTAATTAGGAAAAATCATAAAAATAGAGAAAAATGCCTAGAAAATCCAGAAAAATCCAGAAAAAATAGAAAAAAATAAGAAAAGGGAGAAAAAAAGGGAGAAATCTAAGAAAAGTGAGAAAAATCACTCAAACAAAGGTAATTTGAGGGTCAAATTGGGGCATTACAAGGTAATATGAGATATGCTCACAGTAACGTCAATTTTGGCGTGTCTACACCAGACGGGAGGTGTATGATGGGCACTTCCCGGGACTTATCGGGGTTAAAACATCTATCAACATTTCGGCAGCATCTCCCCATAATCTGGATTATGTCCAGGGGAGAATAGGCTATCACCCACGGAGTGCCGGGATGAAAGCCGAGAAAAAGGAGGGGGCTAACCCCCCCACACTGTACATGTATGCCCTGGGGCAATGTTTGACTCTTCCCTTATAGGAGCCGGTGACACTCATGCAGTGGCAGAGCTCACCTCAGCTAAAGGGGTTGCTCATAAACTCAGTACAGATCAGTGGAACATAAGGGAGTCTGACTCCCTTCAATTTTATCCTCGGGACAGTTCTGGTGACTCATGGACATCCCTAAGTGGGTTTGATAGAGGTGTCGGAGGCTTGATGGGTGGCGGAGTAGGCTCTCGGCGCACCTTGGACTGGCCTGGAGGTTCCCGGCGCCAAGGCAAGGAACAGAAGGGGGTTCCCGGCGCGCCCAGGAGATATGCTCTCGGCGTAAGGGCCAAATGGCCAAGGGAGGTTGTCGGCGCCAGGGCCAAATGACCAAGGCTGTGGGTTCTCGGCGCAAGATGAAAGAGGCCAGGTTCCCGGCGCGCTGAAGAGAAGGCCAGGGAGTTCCCGGCGCTGGCTTCCCGGCGCGAGGAGGGATTGCTCAAAGGGGGGGGTTCTCGGCGCGCAGGGGAGAAGGCCAGAGGATGGGCTTCTCGGCGTGATGGCAAAGCAGCCAGGAGGGGGTTTTCCCGGCGCGGCCAGGATGGAAGGGTTCCCGGCGCAGAGGTCAGAAGGCCAGGACAGTTCTCGGCGCCTGAAGGATAGCGCTGAGAGTTGTTCATCTGATTTACTGTATGCGGGGCCAAGAGGTGTGAGGGTGCCGAGATAAGAACAGAGCTTTACGGTACCCTATTCTTGAATCTGTTGAGGATTCAGGGGTTTTCCTGGTGATTCAGGCCAAGATAGACGGGCCTTGGGAAATCAAAGAGCCCAATTCATTAGACTACAACTGACTTTGGCTTGGATTTCAAAGGGAAGGCCAGAGGCGGAGAGTGATTTGGGGGAAACACGGTTTAGGGTATCTCTGTCACCAGCGTTCCTAATGATCCGTGAGGATGATTTCAGTATACTCTCCATCATCTGGGGGCCAAGAGATGACTGTCTCTGGCCC
Source organism: Amorphophallus konjac (assembly GCA_022559845.1). Lineage (NCBI taxonomy): Eukaryota > Viridiplantae > Streptophyta > Magnoliopsida > Alismatales > Araceae > Amorphophallus > Amorphophallus konjac. Next base: position 24,800,303 of record CM040120.1, read on the forward strand.
CGGGGATGACTTTGGCAAAGCCGATGAGCATGAATGCAACATCTAAGACCGAGAGGCGGTTGCTATGTATCTATGCTTTGCTTCAGAGGCCAAGGGATAGTCTGTCCCTGGCTCGGAAGCAAGCATGAGGAGCGTTCGAGAAACGGGCGAATAAACAGGCGATCGATCGAACTGGGGAGGGGGATAGCATGCTATTGAGTCTTAAGAAGAGATAGACAACACGGGGGATGAGAATAGAGCTTCAGAGGAATAGACAGCAGGCCTCAACGGGAGCCTGTAGTTTTCATTCATTCGAACATCACGGTTACACTCGCACATCAGGGGCAATGCATAAAAGAAGGTATAGGCAGACTATGCCTTGCCCTAGCAGAGTAAAATCGGCTGTGATATCACAGCATACATCAAAAGGGGGAAGAGACAGAAGCAATCGAAAATTAAAATAATGAACTACAGAAAAATGGGGAGGGGAGGGCGGAGCATTGACTCCTCTCCCTCCCCGTTGCCCACCTTCGATCAGGCTTCGAGACTCCTTTCTTCTTTTTCCCTTCCGCCTCTTCCTATCTCGGATCAGATTGCAGGCTCCCCTCTCCTTTCCTTATTTTTTTTTTGTTTGTGGCTATCTGTTCAGGCTCTCTGTCCTTCTTTGCTATCTGCTCTAACTCTCTCCTGCCTCTTTTCGAATGAGGGGGTTTTATATCCCTCGTTGGTGTCCTCTCGGCAGGCTCGTCCCGGCGCGCCTCAATTGTAGGCAGAGCTCCCGGCGCGTGGGACTCAAGCTTCTCGGCGTCGCTTTTGGGCTTCGACAAGGGGATCCCGACGCCACTTTTATAGGCCCATTTAGGGCTTTTAAGACCTCACATAGACTTCGGCCTTTATTGGTCCTTCAAATGTATCAGGACCCGAGAAGGCCCTCCACTGGTGACACAGCTTCTATTGAGATCATTCACATATTTTCATCAGTCGGTAGACTGGGGTTTCATCGGCATTGCCATCTGAATGACGACAAAGTCAGACATCATCTCATCGGTATCGTCACCTGAACGGTGACAAGACCGGACATCAGCTTTAGCCTGAAAAGACTTCAGCCAGGTGACTGCTATTTCATCAGTGCCGTCGTCTGACTGACAATGGCATCGGACATCAGCTTGGCCCGGGAAAAGGCTTCAGCCGGGTAGATGGTTGACGAGCTTCATCATTGATCTTTTACTGTTGGTCTGATCTTCTTTTCAATTCTGTTTCTGCCCTTGCTCATTTTCAAGGTGTCAACAAATGCCCCCCACCTGCGGGTGGCGTAAGCGCAGAATAAGCGGCACGGGGTCTGCAGGTACCTTTCATCATTCGAGGGTATCTTCCTCCATTTCTCTTTGACATTGTTCTTCGGCTTAATCATGTTGCTGTAGCAATATTATGCACATGTATCTTTCATTTTCATGTTTTTTTTATCTCCATATCTTCTGATTTTATTGTCAGCACTTTGGAGCCTTCTTGGCCCTGCCTTGGGCTTCTCGGTGCGAGGTAGGACCCTTCTCGACGCGGGTGCTTCTCGGTGCGGCCTGTTGTCGGTGCGGGCTTCTCGGTGCGACCTTCTCGGCGTGGGCGTCTTCAGCGGGGTTCTCGGCGCGGAGGTCTCGGCGCGCCCCTTTCTTCCGGCCGACGGGGGGGTTCTCGGCGCGCTTTTCTTCGCGCCGAGAAGCCTCTCCCTTCTTCTTCTTTTTAACCCCCCCGAGAGGGTTTTTACCTCATTTCTTACCTCTCCCTTCTCTCTCTTCATCTCGGCGGCGGCGGTGAGCTCCCCCGAGAGCCTTACTTCATTCTCCCCCCCCCTTTTGACCGATTCATTCTCGGGTAGGTTCATTATGTGGGATTGAGTCCCATTTTATGTTCGGGATCACTCCCTCTTGGTGGGTGACTCCCTATTTTTCTTGGGCAGACCCCGGACAAGAGGAGATGCTGCCGAAATTTAACTGGAATTATTTATTCAATCATCACATGCCCATTCATCTTTCCGATGCTTATTTTTCATCTTTTCTTGATTGCAGTCACTGACATGGCTTCCGACTCTTCTGCTGCGGCTTCCATGACTGTGGGAGCGAGTTCATCGGCTCAGCCGGACATATCTCGGGCTTCAGTCAACTGGCTGAATGTGAATAGTCTGAGCTTTGGCTATAACCAGATCGCCACTGTCGACGAGTCCTCTGATTCCGAGACTGACACAGTGCCGTCTTCCGGAGTCTATTCTTCCACAGAAGGTATTGATTTCAGAAGGGCTGCTGACTACCGTCCGGACCTGCCGAAGGATCGTCATCTGCTGCCATTTATCCGGACCTTCACCATAGGCGGAATGAGGGATTTCCTGCTTGCTCGGTCTGTGGAAGCGGCAATACTTGCTGACAGAGACAGCATGAAGGGTTCTGTTTATCGCGCCCGAGCTATATATCTCCCGGGTGAGCAGAGGGACTGGAATGCCGTGCTGGGCATTTCTGAATTAGAGCCGGAGAAGAAGATGCTGACCCGGGCTCCAGAGTTTACCCCGGCAAGGTGGGACCATGCAGCCGGTCGCGTCCATCGGGAGAAGCCCAACTTTGGACTTTTTCTAGCTCCTGTGAAGTGGGGTTACAGGGACGAGCCATTTATTCTGAACTGTCTGGCCGTTCAATTTAAATATCAGCTAGCTGCCGGCTGGTTTGGAGATGCTAAAGTGACAGACGCCCATCTCTTCAGGGTAGGAGCAGTGGAGTTTACAGAATTTGTCTTGAAGGAATACGCCCCTTTACTGATTAGAGCTGGGGTATATCATAGTGTATTTGCCTCCAGGTTCCGCTATCCCATCTCTCGGGGATTATGTTGCGGCATGCTTGAAGTGTTCTGCCCACAGTTTAATACGTTCTATACAGCAGAAGGCGAGACTTCTCTCGATCTTTGGAGTCTTGCGCAGCTTTCAGGCCTGCCTATAGATGGGGAGCCATACGAGGAGGTCTGTCTAGACGACTCTGTAAAGGACGCCTCTGATGGAGAGGGCAGATATTCTTTTGGCTATGCATACCGGTATCTGATGAAAGCTTATCGGACCATTTGTCTGGCCTATAGCAGGGGATCTTCCAAAGGATATCAACCCCGGGAAAAGAGCAGCAGATTGAGAGTCCGTGTAGGACAGTGGATACAGTACTTCTTCGGGGGTCCCTTGAAGTATACAGACTTCCCTTCCGTGGGACCGACTCCCGGTAAGCAGATCAGGGCCCCTCGTTACAAATCAGCATTGCCGGCTTCACTGCGCCGAGCAGGTGTAGATGGCCCGAACCCAGCAGGGGTTGACCCCATTACTCATTGTGCAGCTTATCTGACCTTCTGGCTGTGCACTTTCGCTCTCCCCCAAGGGGACGAGACGACTATCAGACCGGAGGCTATATATCCGGCCTGTCAGATGGCCTGGGGGATGAGACTGTCTCTGTGCCCGGCGGCTTTGTGTTTAGTTTACAAATCGTTGGGAGATTTGCATAGACATCGGGTTCCCCGTTCCTTACGGACTGTAGGTCCATTTCATTTCTTCAATGCTTGGGTTTGCAGCATTTTCCCCGAGCTGGCCCCGAGAACTTTGCAGTCAGACACACTGCTCCCTCGGATGATTGAGTTTGCTAGCGCCGAACCCGGTCTTTTCTCAGAGCAGCTGTTTAAGATAAGGGGCAGGTTGACAAAAGTGCCTGTAGATGCTCCTGGCAGCATTCACTTTTGGAGCTTGGCAGCAGGTTCGGCTCCTTTAGTAGACCCTCAGAGGGAATGCAAAATGGAGGAGGTAGAAGTTTATGTCCATCCTGTTTCGGGGGCCAATGCCACCCGGCCCATATTAGAACCAGAACTGGTAAGGTGGGCTATGGCTATCCGACCCAGTGTATTGGTCTTCAGGAAGGGAGGCTTGCTCATTTTGGAGCCCTATTACCCATTCCGTTTTAGCAGAAACTTTGGCTACGATCAGCATATTCCTTCATCAGCTGCTCAGTTTCCTTTGGACAGCCGTGCCAAGCATGGGTCCTCCATTGCCAGTGACGGTCGGATATGGTGGGATTTCTTTCATCGCCGAGAGGGCGTAACTTTCAGGGTCCCGACCGTTTCTAATCGTATTCCCCGTGTCACATCAGAATATATTAAGTGGTGGAATACCCGTACCAATTTCTATAAAGATGGCAGAGGCGCCTTTTGGGATGTGGCCGAGCGCTCTTTCTTAAAGCGGCAATCAGGGCCTGTATTTGAAATTGATGAGGTTCATCTGAAAAGGCTCTATTCACAGCATCCGAAGGAGGCGGAAGCATATATTGCCAGACGTCGGTCCTTAAAAGAGGAAGGTTCTGAAATACCCACTCCTGTATTTTCTGAGATCAATGAAGATGCTTTTACAAAGGACCTGAGGCAGTTGGGCCACATAGGGAGTATTCATGTGGAGGTGCAGTATCCATTTCCCCTGGAGGAGCCTCTCCCGACAGCAGCCCCCTGGAGGGGCCCGGTGGACATATTTCATCCTTATAGGACGTTTGTGCGGAGGGAAGACCGCACCCAGACATATTATCAGCACACTTCTTGGCTTTTTGTACTGCTGAATGTTCACGGGCTGTCAGTAGAGAACCCGATAGCTGGCATTCTGAATAAGCCGCTTTTTATTTCTTTTCATTATGTCGATGGCTGGTGCATGGATTACCTCGGCCTGTTTCATTGCCTTGACTTCCACGGACATAAAGATTTGGCTGCCTTGACGGAGAAGTGCCAGACCATTGGTGACGTATGCTGGCTCGTGAAGGAGGCTGCTTCCCGCTCGAAGGAGGTGGCTTATCTGTATTGGCCGCTTTCCACCTTCTATGACGGCCCAGCAGGTATGACCCTTTCTGTGCGCTCATGGCGTCTTTCTTTTATTGTTATGTTCTGCATCTGTCGACTATGACTGCCTTTCTTGTGTCTTGCACAGATAGACCGGACATAAAACGGCAGGGACTTTACAGGAAGATTATCGCTCAAGCTGAGAAGCCTGCTTACTTTGAAATCCTGCAGCGGCACCCACGACCACTCCCTTGCCTCCGGGCAAGAAGAGGAAGCCTTCTGTGGTGAAAGCTGCAGTTGTCAAGGCCAAGAGGGCCAAGGTTGTTCGGGTCCAGCAGTCAGCTCCAGTTGCGATGGATGCCGGGACCCCTCTTCCAGACATCCCCTCTTTTGACGAGTTCAGGTCTCAGAGGGAGGCTGCTCAGGAACCTGCCGAGAGTGGCGGTAAATATCTTGCAGATGCGATCTTCATTGTTTTCTTGACTGATCTTTTAAGGCGTCCTTCGAGACTGAGCTTCTCTTTATCTGATACAGCCCCGGAGCAGGTTGCAGTGCCTGCGGAAAGGGACACGAGGCTGCCTTCTCCTACCCCGGCTGGCGAGGAGGAGGGTAAATGTGCTTTCTCATCTTTTCTCTTTATACTTTTGTTGTTATTCTTTTCCATTATATCCCTCAGAGTTCCCCTTTTGTTGAGGTGACAGTCAGGGAGCCGACTGAGGCCATGATAGCAGCGGGAGAGTCGCCTCAGCCACAGGAAAGTGAAAGGACTCAAACAAGACGGAGCCCTATTCCGGCCAGACGCATAATCACCCGGTCTGCATCCCGGCATGCTCTAGAGGCGACCTCGCAGCATATAGCTAGAGTGGAGATATCCTCGGGCAGCTCCGAGACCGTCCCTGATAATGAGGAGGAAGTGACTTTCAGCGGCAGCGAGGAGGAAATCCTAAAATCAGAAGCCCTGCCCGTATTTGCAAAAGGCCTCCCGCCTTTTCAGCCTCCTAAACTGTTGATGCTATCTTCTGAGGAGGAATTGCAAGAGGAGTTTGCCGGGCTCGACACCGAGGTCGACATAACCCCTCCATTTGTTGCTTCAACTGCGGAGCTTTCTCCCCTTCTGTCTCATTTTGAGGATATAGACCCCACTTTAAAGGTAAGCTTCTTTTTTTTGTTTGCTGTTCTATTTATTTTCTTTCATTCATTGATGAGGATCATTCTGCTTTGTCCTCAGGACCCTGTCATTACCAGCTCAGACGCGGCCGCAGTCTCTATGGATGTCTCATCTGCAGACTTGGTCATCATCCCTGCTTTACCTTCAACTTTCATGGGAATTTCTGAGGTTATTCGCCCTGTGCCAGTGAGAATACAATCTTCAACTGACTTAACATCACTGGACTTGGGATCGTCAGGAGAGATTTCCATCCCTGTCAGGGCCTCAGAGTTTAGAGCCGAAGCAGACCCAGCCAGAAGCTCCGCTTTTATACCGGCCGCCGTAATGTCAATTGCGCCCGAGTCAGCAGTCCCTGCCACAGTGGCTATAGAGACTGGATTTCTGCCTCTACAGACTAGGGACCTTTCGTCCCCATTATCAGAAAGAGCAGCTGAAGATGAAGCCCTTATTCAGGAGACTCATGAAGAGATAGCTCCATCATTCATTGGTTCTCCCTCCGCGGATGTTCAAGCCATAGCTCCCGAGACGGTGGTAGAGGAGGAATCTTCAGCTCAGCCGGAGAGCACAGAGAGGGACCGGCCAATTCTTCCAGCGGATTTGCCATCTTCGTCCTCTCAGCCGGATGTTGCACTGTGGGCAGACATTGACGGCGAGGTGACTTTCGAAGTAGCTCCAATTCCTTCCCCTGCCTTCGCTTCATCCGAGAGTTTCGTCTGGCAAAATCTGGACATGCTGCGCCAGCTGGTGGAGTCCCAGCCCTGACTGACTTATCTGCGGCTGAAGGAGATAGCCGAGCGTTTCACCGCTGGTCTACAGGCGATGGGCTGTCCCATGGAAATATGGGCCCAGCGGGTTCTATTGTTGTTAAAGTTTATACATCGCCGGGACTTCTTGGCACATATTATGTCTGACAGACTGGCAGCTTTGAAGTTGCAAAGGAAGGAGTGCAAATCTGAGCTGGAGAAGACGGACTCTGTTCTTCAGGAGCGCCAATGCCAACTGCAGTCTCTGGCGCAGCGGGAGCAGTTCGTGCGCAGCCGGATAACCATCCTGGAGGCTGAACTGTTTGACCTCTGGGCTGAACTGCCGCAGATAACAACTTCTCGGTCGTAGCTTGCGGAGGAAGTAGCTCTGTTGGAGGGGCAGGTGGCATCCTTTCAGGACGAGTCTGCTCGGCTACAGGAGGAGGAGGCTCGACTTCATGAGCTGGGGGCTGCCCCGCATGTAGGGCTTCTGGCCTTCGAGGACATATTCCGGCGCCCGTGAATATCTGTTTCCCCCCTTTTTGTAATACAATTCCCCCTCAGGGGCCCTTCTTGTATTCCCTTTTTTATTCAATGGAAAGGAATCTTTATACCAGTCTCATATGTGGTTTGTTCTTAACTTATCGCACCATCAATATTTCACGGCGATTTGGCAGCGGTTTCAGCGGTCCCTATGGGAATAGCCCGTACCTAGCAGGAGAGCGTCCACCCCTTCAGAGAAAGGATGGGGAACTCGCTCCACCGCGTGACGGCCTCCGGGGGGGGTGCTTTAAACCGAGTTCTGTTGGTGGTAGTAAACGTCCTTCTTGGCCATACGTGCCGCAAGGGAGACGGCTTGCAGGAATGTGAACGAAGAGGCTCAGAGCACTATCCGGAACGGGCAAATGGTCCGTCCCGGGCAGGTTTCAAAGCTAGTCGGGGCAATGTGCCAATCGACCAGTACATGATTTCATCATCGATATTGGGTTTATATCGATGCAAAGGAGTTTTACAAGTTTCATCAGAGTAGACGTAAGGTCTAGACTGGGTAGAGGTTATCGCAGGCGGGACATTGAAGGGTGCGTGGTTTTCATCAGGACAGACGTAGGGTCTGAACTGGATAGGATTTCATCATTGATCGGGCGAGGTGCCGGTTGATCAATAGCTAGTTTCATCATCGATATTGGGTTTATATCGATGCAAAGAAAGTGTTATAAGTTTCATCAGAATAGACAAAAGGCCTAAACTGGCAGGGTTTTAATTGGACATGGTTTCATCACTGATCGGGCGAGGTGCCAGTCGATCAGTGGTTGGTTTCATCGTCGATATGGGACTTATATCGACGCAAAGAGTTTCATAGGTTTCATCAGTATAGACGTAAGGTCTAAACCGGACAGAGGATTTCATCATTGATCGGGCGAGGTGCCGGTCGATCAACGGTGGGACGTATGTAGAGGTGTAGGTCTCGTCAGGACAGACGTAAGGTCTATTCCAGCAGGTTTTATGGCGGGTGGGACTTTGCCAAGAAATATGTAGGTTTCATCAGGATAGGCGTAGGGTCTATCCTGGTAGGGTTTTATCGTTGACCGGGCAAGGAGCCGATCGGTCAAGGGAAGGTTTAGGAGTTTGATCAGGACAGACGTAAGGTCTGAACTGGCCAGGCTTTATCAGAATGATGACGGGTTTTATTGTCGGTGGGACATGTGAAAGAGGGTATGTAGATTTCATCAGGGTAGAGGTAAGATCTACCCCGGAAAGGCTTTATCATCGGTGGGGCATAGAGCCAGATGACCGACGGAAGGCCTCATCAGTGAAGGGGAGGTGAAGGCAACGTGCCGGTTGGCATGGAACTTCTGAATTACCACATTACCGACCCAAGCGCCCTTTCGGGTTTTCGCCGGAGCCAGCCCCCTCTTGCTTTTGCCCACGCGTCCTTTCGGATTTTCACGTGGCGGGGTACCCGATTTTGCCTGCAGTGCCCTTTCGGGTTTTCACCACAGCTGGGTTTTAGCCATTTTTGCCCTTGTCCAGAATGCCTGAACAAGTCTGGCGGGGTATCTCTATTTTCAACCCCATTTTTATATATATACTTTTTTGTCGTTTTCTTTCTCTTTTCCTTTTTCATTGTCTTTTCTGGGACCAGAACTTTCATCCTATGGACCATGGCGCCATATGTTTATTGTGGACACACGATCATTGATGTGGGTGTCAACATCAATGCAAAGGGAAGTAGGGTTTCATGATCTATCCAGACGAAAGGTCCGAATTGATTTAGAGGATATAGATAGCAGCTCGGGCACGAGGCCACTTGCTAAAAATATGAGTTTCATCGTTAATGTGGGGTTTAACATTAACGCAAAGGAATAGAGTTTCATGATCTATCCAGACGGAGGGTCTGAATCGATTCAAAGAGCAGTGTTGTGCTATGTCAGAGCGGACGGAAGGTCTACCCTGGATGGGTTTTAGCGTCGATCAGGCAGCGTGCCAACCGATCGATAGCAGGTTTCATCATTGGTATTGGCTCATCCCAATGCAAGGATTTCATATGCTTCATCAGGATAGACGTAGGGTCTAAACTGGGTAGGGTTTTATCATTGATATTAGGCGAGGTGCCAATCGATCAATGGCGGGTTTCATCATCGGTATTGGATTTATACCAATGCAAGGAGTTCATGGATTTCATCAGGATAGACGGAAGGCCTAAACTGGATAGGTTTCATCATAGATCGGGCAGTGTGCCAATCGATCAACAGCAGGTTTCATCACGGCGGGCCGTAAAGAGACCTGTAGATCTAGTCGGAATAGACGTAAGGTCTAAGCTGGACAAGGTTTTATCGCTGATCGGGCAGTGTGCCGGTCGATCAGTATCAGGTTTCATCATCAGTATTGGTTTATACCAATGCAAGGATTTCATAGGTTTCACCGGGATAGACGTAAGGTCTAAACCGGACAGGGTTTCATTGTTGATCGGGCAGTGTGCCAATCGATCAACAGCAGGTTTCATCGCGGTGAGACGTAGAATAGGTTTCATCGGGATAGACGTAAGGTCTAAACCGGGCAGGTTTCATCGTGGTGGGTCTTAGACAGCAACAAGTGGAAGTGTTTTATCAGAACAGACGGAAGGTCTATCCCGAGGTGGGCTTATTATCGAGGGAATTTTTCTTGAGCAATGCATGAAGGCTTCAACAGAATAGACGTAAGGTCCATTCCGGATGGGTTTAATCGTTGATCGGGCAAGGCGCCGGTCGATCGACGAGGAGCTTTATGGTGGGAGGTAAGGCTTTCTTTGGAATCACCACATTACCGACCCAAGCGCCCTTTCGGGTTTTCGCCGGAGCCAGCCCCCTCTTGCTTTTGCCCACGCGCCCTTTCGGGTTTTCACGTGGCGGGGTACCCGATTTTGCCTGCAGTGCCCTTTCGGGTTTTCACCACAGCTGGGTTTTGGGCCATTTTTGCACTTGTCCCTAATATAGGAGCAAGTCTGGCGGGGTATCTCTATTTTTAACCCCATTTTTTTTTACTTTCTTTTTGTTCTTTCTTCTTCCTTCCTCTTTTTTTTTTAGAGGGTGACAGGTCGGAATGCCACCAGCTCAAGATGAGGGTAACTTGGTTAGGGCGGAGTGCCGCTAGACGAAGAAAGGGTAGCTTGGCTAGGGCGGGGTGCCGCTAGACCAAGAAATGGGTAGCTCGGCTAGGGCGGAGTGCCGCTAGATGAAGAAAGGGTAGCTTGGCCAGGGCGGAGTGCCGCTAGACCAAGAAAGGGTAGCTTGGCTAGGGCGGGGTGCCGCTAGACCAAGAAATGGGTAGCTCGGCTAGGGCGGAGTGCCGCTAGACGAAGAAAGGGTAGCTTGGCTAGGGCGGAGTGCCGCTAGACCAAGGAAAGGGTAGATTTTGCCCGATTACTCGGGGAATGTTGGCTGTGCTGTATGATATAGCCTCAGATGTCTTCCGTTGAGTGGCGAGAATTGGATTTCCCCTCGATGGTTAACGACCACGTAGGCCCCTCCTTCGTAGACCCTCTGTATCACATAAGGACCTTCCCAATTAGCATTCAGCTTTCCTTTTGGGTTGGACGCCATGACTTCTTTTTTCTTGACCATGACGAGGTCACCTTTCTTGAATTCTCGTCCTCTTACGAGTTTGTTGAATGCAGTGGCCATGCGGGCCTGATACATTTGGATACTCTTCTGAGCTCGGAGGCGCTTCCCTTCCAATTCAGCCAGTTCTTCTAGTCTTCTTTCTGCATTGGTCTGTTCGCCACGGGCCAGGCCATATTGGACTGCCACTCTGAGTGAAGGGACTTCCAGCTCTAGCGGAACCACTGCCTCTGAGCCGTATACCAGCGAGTATGGTGAGCACCCTGTAGGTGTCTTGAAGACAGTGCGGTATGCCCACAGAGCTTCATACATTTTCTCTTCCCAGTCTTTCTTATTAGAACTGACGACCTTGGCCAGCAAGGTGCAGAGAGTCTTGTTAAAAGCTTCTGCCAATCCGTTTGCCTGTGGATTGTAAGGAGTGGAGGTCCTCCATTCGATCTTATATTTCTCAGCAAGCCGATAGACCTTCTGATTTCTGAAATGACTTCCATTGTCGGATATTATTCGGCTGGGGATCCCGAACCGGAAGATAATGTTCTGTTTGATGAATCTGGCGACCAATTCACCGGTCACTTCTCTTAATGCTATAGCCTCCGCCCATCGGGAGAAGTAATCTGTTATGGCCAGTATGTACTTATGTCCGGCCGAGGAAGTCGGCAGTGGCCCGACTACATCAGTTCCCCATTGTGCAAATGGCCAGCTGGGAACTGTAGGGTGCAGAGTCGTAGGAGGCCTTCTAGGCACAGTAGCATGCTCCTGGCATTTCTGGCATGATTTTGCAAATTTACAGCAGTCTTCAAACATGGCGGGCCAGTAGTAGCCCAGCTTCTTGATTTCTATCTTCATCTTGGGACCAGCCTGGTGGGCACCTGCTGTCCCAGCATGTGTTTCTTTCATCGCTTGCCAGGCTTCCTCAGTGGACAGACAGCGGAGTAGAATCTTCTTGCGTGCATCTGCCATTATTCGGAACAAAATTCCATTCCTGAGTTCATAAGAATCTTTGATTCTTAGGAGTTTCATCTTTTCTTCCCTTTTCTGCTGCAGTTTTTGGTGTAGAAACCACTGCAGCAAGTGTTGTCTCCAATCAGACGCTTGTTCTGTGCTGACGGTGGCAACCTCGTCTTCCTCGGGGCACTCTTCTAGCATACTGGGGACTTGCCGCCGGTTCATAACGACGATGTTCAGTGTCTTACTTGGTGGGACTGCTAGTGAGCTGGCCAGCTTCGCCAGTGCATCAGCCTGGGCATTGTGTCCATGGCCCACATGCTTGAGCTCAACATGGTAGAATTTCGCCATGAGGCGCACAGCCTTTTGGTGGTAGGGACTCAGTTCTGGCTTCCGCACTTCGAACTCCCCTTGGATCTGTTTTATTATCAACATTGAATCCCCGAATACTTGAAGCATTTGGATACCCATGTTGAGGCTGATATATAGCCCGATTATCAGAGCTTCATACTCGGCCTCATTATTGGTGCAGGGCTTGTTTATAGAACAGGAAGTATGCACGACCTCCCCCTCTGGTGATTTCAGCACAATACTGGCTCCAGCCCGTATTCTGGTCTTTCCATCGGAGTCTGTCTTTGTTCTGGATGCTCCCTCAAAGAATAGTTGCCACATAACTGACTGGGTCTGGCAGGCCTCGAGTGTCTCATCATCGGGTAACTCGGTCCCTAGCATATCATTTTCCGGCACAGGATGCTCTGCGAAGAAATCAGCCACGGCCTGTCCTTTTATCGCCCGCTGGGGTGTATAGGTAATATCGAATTCCATCAGGATCACTGCCCATTTGCCCAATCGGCCCTTCAGTACTAGCTGAGTCAATATGTATTTGAGCAGATCTGCTGCAGATATCAATCTGACTTCATGTGACAACATATAGTGTCGGAGCTTCTTGGCAGCAAAGACCAGTGCCAAGCAGGTCTTTTCTATGTAGCTGTAGCTTTCTTCAGTTCTAATCAGCCTCCTACTTAGGTAGTACAAGGCTTGTTCTTTGCCTTCTTCATTTATCTGTGCCAGCATTGCCCCCAGGGAACAGTATGTGGCTGCGATATACAGTATCAAGGGCCTGCCCTTAATTGGTGCCCCCAGCACCGGAGGGGTCTTGAGATATTCTTTCAGCTTATCAAAGGCTTCCTGACATCCATCGTCACAGAGGAACGGTACATCCTTCATCATGAGCTTGTGAAAGGGGTGGCATCTTCCCGACAGATTTGATATAAATCGTCGGATATAGGCCAGCCGCCCTTGCAGAGATCTCAGCTCGGGCAGATTCATTGGTGGAGGGAGCTTCTGGATAGCCCTAATCTTGGATGGGTCGATTTCAATGCCCCTATGCCGGACAATAAACCCGAGGAATTTTCCACTGGACACGCCGAAGGCGCATTTCATGGGATTCATCTTGAGTTCATATTTGCGTAGCCTCTGGAATACTATCCTCAGGTCTTGCAAATGGTCTTCTCTTCTGCTGGTTTTTACTACCAAATCATCAATGTAGCACTCTATTTTCTTGAAGAGAAAATCATCAAAGATCTTGGTCATAGCTCTTTGGTAGGTAGCGCCAGCATTCTTGAGGCCAAACGGCATCCTTTTGTAGTGGAATATCCCCTTCGGAGTGCGGAACGTAGTGTGCAATCTGTCTTCTTCAGCAATCCAGATCTGGTTATATCCGGATGACCCATCCATAAATGACAGGGCTTCATGACCGGTAGTCGCATCGATCATCACTTCAGCGATTGGCACTGGGAAATCATCTTTCGAGCAGGCCTTATTAAGGTCCCGGAAATCAACACATATTCTGATCTGCCCATTCTTCTTCTTTACTGGCACTATATTGGCTAGCCATGTAGTATATTGGTTCTCTTCAACAAAGCCCACATCGATTAGCTTGTCAACCTCTTTGTTAATCTGATTTATTAATTCAGGGCGCATTCTCCTGGAAGGCTACTTCACAGGGCTAGCCTCTGGGTTTATTGCTAATCGGTGCTGTGCCACATCAGAACTCAGTCCCGGCATTTCATCATATGTCCATGCAAAGCAGTCTCGGAATTCCTTCAAAAACTGTATGTACTGTTCCCTGGCAGCTGGCTCCAGCAGTGCACTGAGGAATGTCGGCCTTGGCTCATTTGCGGTCCCCAGATTTATTTCCACAAGCTCATCGACGGTGGCCTGACCTCCATCTTCGACCTCGGGCGGGGCTTCTTGCAAGTCAATGAAGCCTCCCGGGATATAATCTTCTTCAGTTTCATGACCCTCTGTTTCATCATACTGGTCATCAGCGGGTGCCGGCTCATCATATACGGCCAATATTGTTGGATTCTGTTTAGTCTGCCCCAAGGACGTGACTGGTTCAGAAGGGAACTCAAAAATGGAGTCTTCCGCCCCCAGAGGTTCTTCTGATGCAGACACCCTTGAGAGGTCATCATTCTGTAGAGCCCGGACTTCTTCCAGGATGCGCTCAAACTCCAGGCACTCCCTCAGCTCTCTGGCTATTTGGTCTTCATCCGGGGTTCCCGTATCAAACTTTGCTTCAGCATGGAACAGATCCTCTTTGCAAGGTAGGTCTTCCCAGCACCAATCTTTCTTTGCTTCATCAGACGTCCCCGTCTCTGACTGACTGTCTGGGGCTTCATTGTTCATTATGGATTGATAAATGATTTCTTCATCTCCTGAGGGGTACTTGTCATATCCCACCTCGGGAGGGTCTTCATGCTGGTAGGAGACAGAGATGACGTCCACCTCAGCTTCATAGTATTCTTGAAGGGTGTAACCCAATCCCGGGTGCTGAGTGATCTTCCTCAGTTCTTTATCATCCCGAGGCGGATCCCATAGCTCCTTGAACGCCTTCTTCTGGGCAACAGGCTGCAATGACGGCATTTGCATCTTAGAGAACATCTACGAAACCCGTTGGGTAGTATAATCCAAGCCTGTAATTGGCACCATCTGGTTTGCAGCCTCTTCAGGGACCATGCAGTCTTGATCATCTTCCTCGACTGACTCCCCGGTGTAGAATATGGTAGGAGGCTCGCAGAAGCGAGGGACTTCCATAGTCTTCAGTGGTAGCACCGTCTGGTACTCGAGGCTGACGATGGGTTTAAATAAACCCTGCGGAACCTCCACTTGTGTGTACTTTTCTTTCATTTCTTCATTGATATCATCCGGGTGAATGCTAGGAGGGGTGATCCGAGCAAAGTCACCAGCATAAGAGATGTGAGATACCTCATGCTTTTTAATATAGCCCTTTGGTGGCGGTGGAGACCAATTTCTTGCCTTCGTCACCGGCTTCTTCTGGTCGACCCCAGCCTCTTTCTCTTCACCCTTTTGCGACACCTCCGTGTAGTAGGATGCATCGAGCATATGGCACTCGAATACTTCGAAGGGATGCAGATCCGCAAACACCCTTTCTTCTTTTCCTTTGTGGCAGTATTTAATGCATTGATGTAGCGTGGACGGCACTATCTGATATTCATGCAGCCACGGTCTCCCCAGCAGGGCCTTATATGTGGTGTTGGAGTCGATTACATAGAATTGTACCACGGTAGTGAGATCCCCCAATGTGAGGTTAAAATCAGCCACCCCAAGGGGCGTCTCACATTTCTGGTTGAATCCTGCAATTTTCATGTCTCTGACCTTGGTAAGCTGAAGATCAAAGTAATATTTTTGGTAGATGCGGTATGGGAGAATGTTCACGGCAGCCCCGGGATCTATCAGTATCCTGTTCAGTGGCTGACAGTTCAGGGAGCCCCTCATATACAGTGGTCTGTTATGGCAGGAATTCGGAATCAGCATGTCATCCTCTGTGAATGTAACTGACGGCCCAGAATTCACTTCTGTCAAGAGTGCTTCATATTGTGCCGGCGACTGCAAGGCATCAACAATTGCTTGGCGAGCCTCTTCACTCAGAGAGAGAATCTCCCAGATGGAGAATCTGGTAGGGAGCTTCTTTAGCATTTTCATGATCCGGCTGCCCACCCTGACATTAGACAGTCTCATTTCTTCCGCCCATCGGGGTTTTGAAGGTTCATGTGGTGCCCGTGGCCTCTGCTGCCCGGTGCTGGTTTCATCCTCTAGACTGATTTCTTGGGGGGCTTCTTCTATAGCAACGGCCCCTGGTGCCGTCAGAGGGTTATCCCCTTCTTTCTCATTCTGCTTGTAGGCTACAGACGCCGATTGCTGAGGTCTCTTGCCTTTATCTGGCCCAGCCTGTATCGACTGCCCATTTTCTAGACTAGACAGAAATTCCAGAAATGTTGGAGTTTGACCTCCTTTCTTCTTTTCTTGGTACAAGCTGGCAGGGGGAGGAACCTGGACACCTCGTACTTCCGGTTCGGGAATCTGGTAGGGCTGTTCCCCTCTGAACATAATGTTATGATTAGCTGGTGGTGGGCGCCCCCACCTTCTTCCGGAGCGTGTTGCATGTGCTGAGGTTGAGGCCTCGGCATGGTTGGCTTCTAGCGGGGCATTTGATGTTTCATCCTCATCACCCTCCCCGGGCGAGGTAAAGAGTGCCGACAGGGTGTTACATTGTACTGTCACGACCCTCTTTCCCTTCTTGGACTTGAGCCGTCTCTTCTTTTTCTGGGAATTTGGCTTTATTGGCCCCTGCCCCCAGAAGGGTTCAGTCTCAGCTTTTTCTTGTTCTGCCTCTGACTGCTCTTTAATTTTCAATTCTTCGAGCTGTTCCCAGAGTATACAGTCTTTCACCAGCAGGTGCCCGGGCTTTTTCTGCTCATATTCATCGAGCCCATTAATATACTGCTGTAAACGCCTGGCTGCAGGACTTACTTCCTTATGTGCAGGTAGGGGGACTTGTCTTCTCCGGTTATGAGTGGGGATCCGGATGACTGGCCCTGTCTCAGCTGTGCGCCATACTGGCTTTACTGGAGGCGGTTCAGGTCTTGGTGTGACACCGCGGATAAATGCTCCATTGGTTTTGGCTGCGGGAGTCTTCTTTCTGTTCTTTATGGGTTTCATCTGCCATCCTTCCTGATCCTTCAGTGGGGTGAGGAAGCAAGCTTCATAAGTATGCCTAGTACATTCTTCAACGGCCTCCTTAGGCAGCTGCTGGTAGATTGAAATCATATTGGCGGCCATTTTTAATGCCGGAGGCTCATGTGGACGAGGTGGCTCTACCTGGTAATCTCCCAGCTGTAGCTCGCCCTTTTTGACCATGCCTTCCATAATATCTTTGAAGACGTAGCAATCTTCAATCGCGTGCCCCAGCGCACGGTGATATGGACAGAACAGTGGATCACCTTTCTTTGCCGCGTCATCGGGTCTCTTTGGTTCAGGCAATGTTACCTTGTTGACCTTGTATGCCCAGTTGAATAGTGCGGCTGTCTTATCTTTCGGGAAAGAGTACGGCTTCCTCATTTTGTTTCTCAGAGAGACCTTATCTTTTCTTTCTGCTGTGTCTGCTGGCGGGGGAGCTTCATCTGCCCCCTTCTTCCCTTTCTGTTGCTCGAAGGTTCTGAAATCGACGGCGTTAGCCTCAGAGTGCGATGGTCGTCGATCGTTAAATTTCCCTTTCGGCACAGTTGGTGCATTGGCCGTCGTACGCTTAGACAGGAACGTCTCGACCTCCGCCACTATATTGTTCAATCGGTCAAATGTTCTGACATCTGCACCAATCATCTTTTCCAGTACCTCTCTCCTGAGGCTTTGCTTACATATTTGCACTGCATCTTCTTGATGAGGAGGTCTTCTGTATCTCATAGCTAAGTTCCTCCACCTTTTGATGTAGTCCAGTGCTGTTTCATCTTGCTTTTGCCTGGTTGCATATAGTTCTGCTATTGTAATTTCTCTTTCCGTGACGTGAAATCTATCGCGGAACTTTCTTTGCATATCAGGCCAATCGGTCACCGACCCAGCCGGCAGGCTTGAATACCATTCAAAGGCTATCCCGGTGAGGGATGAGCCGAAGAACTTAAGCAGATAAGCTTCATCAGCTGCCAAGTCACCCATGATTGTGGTGTAGTAAGCTATGTGCTCCCTGGGAGAGCCCTGGCCATTAAATTTTTCAAACTTCGGCGGCTTACTGACGCCTGGAGGTAGTCTCTTAGCAGCATACTGGGGAGGATATGGTACCTTGTACACATCGTAGGTACTAGCATCATCACCAGTCTTTTCAGACAGCTTCATCTCCACAATCTTTTCAATCATCAGCTTCTGGGCTATGGCTGGATCTATGTTTTCCGGGAAGAAGTGAGCTTGTTGCTGACTGTAAGGAGTTGTCATCACAGTTGCGCGCAAGGCTGGCGCGGCAGGCTGCGTCTGAGATACAGAGGGCTGAGCTACCGTCTGCTGCAGAACGGGTTGGCTTGGTGCTTTGCCCTTATCAGCCGGGAGAGGATTAGCTGTGACAGCCATTTCTGTTGAGCTGGCAGTCTGCCCCACAGGCTCGGCTTGCTTGGAGACCGGTGTAACTTCATGCCTCTCATTTAGCTGTCTTCTGAGAGCATTGATCTCTTGTTGATATCTTCTAAACATCATCTGGATCATGGGATCCAGGGTTGACGGGATCTGTAGATCTTCTGAAGTCCCTTCAGCATCATCGACGAAGGGATTATCTTCATCTTCGGCTGTCACCACATTAACTGTCATAGTGGTGATCTTGCGGACTTCATCATTAGTCTTCATCTTATCTTTTGCCGCCTGGCCTCTTCTTGTGATGGGACCTGGTCTGGTTGTCAGTCTGAGCAGTTCATCTGGTTGTGTCGGTAACATATCCTGCCCTTTGACAAGCCCGGCCATATTGCAGGCAAAGATCTGCATCTTTTCCCTCTGCCTGTAGACTTTCCTTCTCACCTGATCGGGGTATTTGAGCCGGTCAAAGACTGATATTCTTTCTCTAGCTTCTTCCCTGTGCAGGTCTTCTTTCCCATATCCGGCTCTGTGGCCTTCTTCATAGTCATTGGAATCGGAGGAGGAGACTCCGAGCATCACTTTTTGAAGGGTTTCTTCCTCTTCTTCATCCATGGTGCCCAAGGCACGGGATAATCTTTGCTGCCCGAGGGCGGAGTTCCCCAGGTAGTGAAAGTAGTCTTGAGCCACTTGTTTCATCTCCTCTTGATTGTGCCTTCGTGGCTCTGGTTGGAGCATCAATCTTTCCTGGCTCTTCTGCTGATAAGCCAGTCTCCCCACCTGAGCAGTCAAGTGCTCGGCTTTGCAGTATTTGAATATATCGGCCTGTTTGGCACAGGCTCTTGGTCTTCTTAGAGTGACAGCAGCGACTGGTTCGCTTATTCTCATTTCCTCTTCCTCCCTGAACCTTCTACTCCCATCTTGGCAGCAGTTGGCAGCATAATTCTTTCTTTCCCATCTTTTGCCCCCAGCCATGGGGTGGGTGACCGTGAGGTCTTCCTTCTGCTGATATCTTCTGCCCCTCATCCTGGGGCGAATAGTAGTCAGATTTCTTCCTTCGTTCTCTTCCTCATCTCTCCTACCCCGAGCCCTGGGGTGAACAGCAACAGCATTTCTTATGTCTCTTCCTTCTTCTCTTCTGCTTCCTGCCCTGAAGCGGGCAACAGTGGTATCAACAATGTTATCTTCCTCTTGAGCTAGGACCCAGCTCTGGATTTTCTTCGGCCGCCAAATCTGCCTGAACTCGGGCGGCTTTGGCGCCAGTGGCCTTCTATCCTCCTCTTTCATGTCGACCCTCCTGGCAGCTAGTACCCGGAACCTGTTGGTAGTAGGCACCATCGGGACGATCACGTCCGGCTTGACCGCCCTTGGGCAACCACTGAGGTTTACCCGGACATCTCCAATCAGCATTGTCTTTCCTGAGTTGGATATCCGATGACCCGCAGCAGTGGATCGGGCTCTCCTGTCGGATCTCCTCCTTCTTCCAGCTGCAGAGGATGTGCCCCTTTTCGCCTCGTGATGGACGAAGCAGGCCACGACCTCAGGAGTATCCTGCATCACCTGGCTCACTTTGGGGCTGGTAGCTTGCGTCAATGTCTCGACAACAGTCTTTTGCTCCTGGTTGTCAATCTTGAGCAAGTCAGTGAAGATGAGGCCCAGGCAGTTGGGCATCCCGACAGCAGGCGGCATCGATCCGAACGAAAGAGGTACCGCTAGGTAGCCCTCTCGAACATGTACATCGACCACTTGTTGATCAAAGCGTACAGACATGATTCCAGCCGTCATCGTAGCTTCCTGAAAATAGAGAAAGCACGGAATCAAAAATTTGAGGGGGGGCCCACTGGCCTCCTATTTTGGCGTAGAGATGAAGGGAGACTAGGTCCCACCGTGCGTGCCAGACTTGTGGACGCGGGATTTTTTTATCTTTACTTTATTATTATTGTTTATTTATTTATTTATTTATTTATTTGGTTTGTTAGGCGTGCCAGTCACATGTGTGATGATTTCATTGTGCGCTCGACTTGACTTGGTCAGTCGATTGTGAAGTCCGAGTCGGGACCAAAAGTCCGCCATACCATAAAGGCTATGACGTTAATTACGCCCTTCCTAAGAAGGACAACCCTTGATTAAATGCCAAAATAGGAGGCCACTCGGGGCGATAATAAAAGAAAAATAACAGTGCGTGATATTGAAGATATTATTATTCTGAGAAGGTAATTGAGTGAACGATAGTTTATTAAATCAGCATGACCCCCCCCCTTGTGTAGATCGTGCCGGGTGGAGATAGGACACCGTCCATGCAGCGGTGGGGCGGAGCCTGGGCAGTCATCGGGGACATATCCCCTTTCATGTTCCTCATCCAGCCAAAGGCCTCGCAGTATTCATATTCCCCGAAAAATCGAGCCAGACGGGAGGTGTATGATGGGCACTTCCCGGGACTTATCGGGGTTAAAACATCTATCAACATTTCGGCAGCATCTCCCCATAATCTGGATTATGCCCAGGGGAGAATAGGCTATCACCCACGGAGTGCCGGGATGAAAGCCGAGAAAAAGGAGGGGGCTAACCCCCCCACACTGTACATGTATGCCCTGGGGCAATGTTTGACTCTTCCTTTATAGGAGCCGGTGACACTCATGCAATGGCAGAGCTCACCTCAGCTAAAGGGGTTGCTCATAAACCCGGTACGGATCAGTGGAACATAAGGGAGTCTGACTCCCTTTAATTTTATCCTCGGGACAGTTCTGGTGACTCATGGACATCCCTAAGTGGGTTTGATAGAGGTGTCGGAGGCTTGATGGGTGGCGGAGTAGGCTCTCGGCGCACCTTGGACTGGCCTGGAGGTTCCCGGCGCCAAGGCAAGGAACAGAAGGGGGTTCCCGGCGCGCCCAGGAGATATGCTCTCGGCGCAAGGGCCAAATGGCCAAGGGAGGTTGTCGGCGCCAGGGCCAAATGACCAAGGGTGTGGGCTTCTCGGCGCAAGGGCAAAGAGGCCAGGTTCCCGGCGCGCTGAAGAGAAGGCCAGGGAGTTCCCGGCGCTGGCTTCCCGGCGCGAGGAGGGATTGCTCAAAGGGGGGGGGTTCCCGGCGCGCAGGAGAGAAGGCCAGAGGATGGGCTTCCTGGCGCGATGGCAAAGCAGCCAGGAGGGGGTTTTCCCGGCGCGGCCAGGATGCAAGGGTTCCCGGCGCGGAGGTCAGAAGGCCAGGACAGTTCTCGGCGCCTGAAGGATAGCGTCGAGAGCTGTTCATCTGATTTACTGTATGCGGGGCCGAGAGGTGTGAGGGCGCCGGGATAAGAATAGAGCTTTACGGTACCCTGTTCTTGAATCTGTTGAGGATTCAGGGGTTTTCCTGGTGATTCAAGCCAATATAGACGGGCCTTGGGAAATCAAAGAGCCCAATTCATCAGACTACAACTGACTTTGGCTTGGATTTCAAAGGGAAGGCCGGAGGCGAAGAGTGATTTGGGGGAAACACAGTTTAGGGTATCTCTGTCACCAAAGTTCCTAATGATCCGTGAGGATGATTTCAGTATACTCTCCATCATCTGGGGGCCAAGAGATGACTGTCTCTGGCCCCGGGGATGACTTTGGCAAAGCCGATGAGCATGAATGCAACATCTAAGACCGAGAGGCGGTTGCTATGTATCTATGCTTTGCTTCAGAGGCCAAGGGATAGTCTGTCCCTGGCTCGGAAGCAAGCATGAGGAGCGTTCGAGAAACGGGCGAATAAACAGGCGATCGATCGAACTGGGGAGGGGGATAGCATGCTATTGAGTCTTAAGAAGAGACAGACAACACGGGGGATGAGAATAGAGCTTCAGAGGAATAGACAGCAGGCCTCAACGGGAGCCTGTAGTTTTCATTCATTCGAACATCACGGTTACACTCGCACATTAGGGGCAATGCATAAAAGAAGGTATAGGCAGACTATGCCTTGCCCTAGCAGAGTAAAATCGGCTGTGATATCACACCATACATCAAAAGGGGGAAGAGACAGAAGCAATCGAAAATTAAAATAATGAACTACAGAAAAATGGGGAGGGGAGGGCGGAGCATTGACTCCTCTCCCTCCCCGTTGCCCACCTTCGATCAGGCTTCGAGACTCCTTTCTTCTTTTTCCCTTCCGCCTCTTCCTATCTCGGATCAGATTGCAGGCTCCCCTCTCCTTTCCTTGTTTTTTTTTTGTTTGTGGCTATCTGTTCAGGCTCTCTGTCCTTCTTTGCTATCTGCTCTAACTCTCTCCTGCCTCTTTTCGAATGAGGGGGTTTTATATCCCTCGTTGGTGTCCTCTCGGTAGGCTCGTCCCGGCGCGCCTCAATTGTAGGAAGAGCTCCCAGCGCGTGGGACTCAAGCTTCTCGACGCCGCTTTTGGGCTTCGACAAGGGGATCTCGGCGCCACTTTTATAGGCCCATTTAGGGCTTTTAAGACCTCACATAGACTTCGGCCTTTATTGGTCCTTCAAATGTATCAGGACCCGAGAAGGCCCTCCACTGGTGACACAGCTTCTATTGAGATCATTCACAGATTTTCATCAGTCGGTAGACTGGGGTTTCATCGGCATTGCCATCTGAATGACGACAAAGTCGGACATCATCTCATCGGTATCGTCACCTGAACGGTGACAAGACCGGACATCAGCTTTAGCATAAAAAGACTTCAGCCAGGTGACTGCTATTTCATCAGTGCCGTCGTCTGACTGACAATGGCATCGAACATCAGCTTGGCCCGGGAAAAGGCTTCAGCCGGGTAGATGGTTGACGAGCTTCGTCATTGATCTTTTACTGTTGGTCTGATCTTCTTTTCAATTCTGTTTCTGCCCTTGCTCATTTTCAAGGTGTCAACAAATATTTGGCGTGAATAACCAGGCCTTGAAGGTGCCACTTTGAAATAAAAACCCTCATGTCGGTAGTAATGTTAGAAGTGAGGTTCGACAGCCAGGGCAGTCTGGAGAATTTTCGAGGACCCGGAAAGAGAGGATACGGCTAAAAGGAAAGGAAAGAAAAGAATGAATGAGTAAGAAAGAACTCGTGTCTG
Organism: Amorphophallus konjac; assembly: GCA_022559845.1. NCBI lineage: Eukaryota > Viridiplantae > Streptophyta > Magnoliopsida > Alismatales > Araceae > Amorphophallus > Amorphophallus konjac. The sequence goes on from CM040120.1 coordinate 24,823,509, forward strand.
AAAAATAGAGGAACGAGCTAACTCACCCTTCGCGAGAGAATCCTTTCGCTCAGATGACCTCCGATGTCGGTCAATTTCAGGAATTCACGATCGAACCTCCCCCTTTTGGTAAGACGGGAAGGTTCACCCTCCATCTCCAAAGACTGGGACCTCTCTCTTCCCATCTCAAAAGCACAGAACCACCATTGAATGCATTTGGCTAAGTCCTAGGGGATACTTATAGGAGGAAAGAGGGGTAAAACTGTAAATGTAAAGCATGAATGATGAGTTACCATTATGGATTTTTACCGGAGGAATCTTGTTTGGTTTGCATTATGTCTTTGCTTGTTTATGTGAATTACTCGGGTGTGTGGATTTCTTTGTAAAGTGCAATTCTATTTCTTGTGTAATAATTGTGTGTTAACTGTTCGGTGCAGACATCGATGCAATAATTGTGTGTGCAGGTACCGTTAAAAAAAATGGGATCATACTATCCCACCCTCAGTCACTCTGGTGATTGGCCCCACTGTGTCATGCATCCTACTATATGATATCTACGCTATTAGAGCATACCAAGGACCTTATGTCTTGGATAAATCTGGAGTTTGAGTTCCCCTTCAACAAAAACAGTGATCACTTCAGAGGAATTCAGGACGTACGGATAGGCCGTTAGGGTGTGACAGCTTGGGGACGACGGTCCCGTCCGATGTGTCGGTACGTGGATAAACGGGCCCCGGCTCAGTATCAGTTCATTGGATCGGTATCGTGACCCAGTCTCCACAACTTAACAATATTATCCTTGATTATCCTCTATTTTCTTTTGTTTTATATTTTTCTTTTAAACACAGCATGCATTCATGTAGGACTTTGAGTTCATTGTGAAAAATCACTCACTTACTTTGATTGTATGAGCCACTGTGCTTAATTGCTTAAATATGGGATATTCCATTCCGAGTCGAGTACTGAGTTTCCCCGAGGATGTCTTGGGTTGTTTTTCTGGATGAAACCATTGTTTGGATTTGTCTCCAATTCATTTCTTCAATTTCCCTCGCACCCACCTTGGCTGTAGCACGTCCACAATGACTGGTAACCGCTCTCCAATGGTGAAACCTGCAGGTTTACGACCCAGGTACTTCCGCACTGTGAAGTTGGTCCCCTTTTAGTTGTCTGCGCCCTAGCGCACATTTTGTCATTCCTTGTGAGTTTATCATCCAAATAATGGCTGATTTCGGAGAGTTTTCTTCAAGGTTACTTCGGTGAAACTCGGGAAAGATTCCCATCAGAAGAATGATGAAGGCATGTCTCATCACACCTTGGCATCTACTTTTCACTTCACTCCATTTCACTCCATGCATTTCATTCCATTCCATTACATGTCCTGTCCCTACAAAGCAGATGCCAAGGCGGGGCAGCTGTAGACACGTCGTCTTCACGTTTTCCCTGGGTAAATCTCATATTACACCGCAATGCCCTAAAGTGACTTGCGCATTTGATTCATGTGGGTGATTAATCATCTTTGCTTTGATGACTTAACAAGTCCATACATAGCAAGTCTATACGTCGCAGCAAGTCTATACGTTCAAGTCTGTACGTTACAGCAAGTCTATACGTTCAAGTCTGTACATTATAGCAAGTATGTACGTTCAAGTCTGTACGTTGCAGCAAGTCTGTACGTTCAAGTCTGTACGTTACAGCAAGTCTATACATACAAATATGTACGTTGTAACAAGTCTATACATACAATTCTATACGTTGCAACAAGTCTGTACATAGCAAGTCTATACATTCCTCCAAGTCTATACATTCCCACCAAGTCTATACATTCTCCAAAGTCTATACAATCCCTAAATTCATTCACTCCAAGTCTATACATTCACTCCAAGTCTATACATTCATCTCCAAAGTCTATACATTCACTCCAAGTCTATACATTAATCTCCAAAGTCTATACATTCCTCCAAGTTTATACATTCATCTCCAAAGTATATACATTCATCTCCAAAGTCTATACATTCATTCCAAGTCTACACATTCCTTCCAAGTCTATACATTCCTCCCAAGTCTGTACACTCCATGTCTACACATTCCCTCCAAGTCTATACATTCCCCCCAAGTCTACACGTCACCAAGTCTACACATCCGGCAAGTCTATACATTCTCCAAAGTCTATACAATCCCTAAATCCATGCATCTCCAAAGTCTATACATTCCTCCAAGTCTATACATTCATCTCCAAAGTATATACATTCATCTCCAAAGTCTATACATCCCTCCAAGTCTATACATTCATCTCCAAAGTCTATACAATCCCTAAATCCATTCACTCCAAGTCTATACATTCATCTCCAAAGTCTATACATTGATTTCAAGTCTACACATTCCTTCCAAGTCTATACATTCCTCCCAAGTCTGTACACTCCATGTCTACACATTCCCCCCAAGTCTATACATTCCCACCAAGTCTACCGTCACCAAATCTACACATCCTAAGTCTACACATCCATAAGTATGTACATTCTATGTCTAAGCATCAAAGTCTAAGCATAGCAAGTGTGTACATCCAAAGTAAACATGTCCTAAAGTGAATAATCAGAAAAGGTTAGAAAAATACAAAAAAAAATGAGAAAAGCTTATAAAAAAAAGAGCTTATAAAAAATTCAAAAAATAATAATAAATAAAATCAAAAAAAGGTTATAAGAAAATACAAAAAAATCAAAAAAGGTTATTAAAAATACACAAAAATTCAAGAGGTTATTCCTAATACATAAAAATAAATAATTTTATGTATGTATGTATATATATAAAAAGGTAAAATCAATAAAAAGATATATACTAATACATATATTAATATTACTTATCCTTAATCTAATTATCATTAATCTATCTCTATCATTCTTAATCACCCCTCACCGTTACCTCTCTCTTTCTTTCTTTTCCAGCCACCCAACATAAAGCATCTCCCTCTCTCATGTCTCTATCCTTTTGTTTGTTTTTTTCTTATTATTCCACCAACAGAGAGCATCTTGACACCTCTCTTCTCATCTCCTTGTCTCCTACCAACCCACGTGAACTCCCCTCTCCCATCACATACAAACACACACACCCCATCCACTCTATCTCTCTCCCTCTTTCACTTCCCTCCTTCGAACCAACCCCAGATATCCCTTTCTCTCTTTTTTTTTCTCTAACCCCACTCACGTTTCTCTTCCTCTCTCTCCCTCTTTCTCTATTTTGCTCTCCCTTCTCTCCCCACCCTCTCCACGGCCATCTCATCTCCCCTTACATCTCACCACCGCGTCCACACACCACCGCCATTGCCACCCCCTCGGTAGAACTCCCACTGCACCAGCTCCACCTTCCGTCTCCCTCCACCTGCGAATGCCACCAGTAGCGCCACCATCCCGCGTCCACCGACGGCGTCCTACCACAGCAGACTCCAGCAGCCACCCCCGCGAGCCTCGCCGTCCTCCACTTCCGGCACCACCTCCTCGCGACCACGCCCCATGCCGTCGTCTCCGCCGTAGCACCCACGTCATCGTCAACGTCCTCCACGCCGCCGATACCTCCACTGCATGTCGCCGTGAGCTCCTCACACCGATGTACGCTACCGCTGCCCAGGCCACGCCGCCCTCCGGTCGTCCACGACCACGCCACCTTGCTATGTCCGCTGCCGCAGTGCACTTCCCAGCTTTTCGGCCATCTCGCCGTGAGCTCGTCGGTCGCCCACTGCCGCCGCGAACGGCCTCGAGCACCAGCTGCCGACGAGCCTCCCCGCGCACCCCGACCCCTGCCATGGCCTTCGTCATCTCCACGTCGTCCACCTGCACCTTGCCGCTCCCCACCATCCCCAGCTCCACGGCCGCCTGTCCGCTGCTCCATAGTCGCCCCCCCCCCCTGTATGCACTGCTGGCCACCTCCGCATGCACCGTCGCCGTCGTCCGCGACCTCCGTCCTCTCTCCTCCCGTCTTTCTCTTCCTCCCCGCCGGTCTCTCTCTCTGTCTTCTCCCCCTCCCTCTCTTTCTCTTGTTTTTTATTTTATTTATTCTCTCCCCTCTCCTCGCGAATCTCTCTCTCTCCCCTCTCTCTCTCTCTCTCTCTCTCACTCACTCACAACCCCCGTGTTCCCTCTCTCTACCCCGTCTCTCTGACTCTCTCTCTCTTAGTTTCTTTTTTTTAATCTTTTTATCTCTCCCTCTCTATTTATCTGCTCTCTCTTTCTCTTCCTCTCTCCCCCTCTTACAATCTTATGCACTCTGTCTCTCTTACTCCCCCCTCACCCAGCGTCTGTCTCTCCTCCCTCTCTTCTTTTTCTTTCTCTGTTGCCAGAAGAAACCCACGCCCACTCTCTTTATCTTTCTCTCCCTCTCACGTTCTTCTTCTTCTCTGTTTCTCTTGCCTTTCACATCCCTGCACACAGTACGCACACATGCTCTATCTTTTCTTTCCTTTTCAAATTCACGTGACACACAGCACACACAACTTCTCTTGTTTTATCTTTTAATTCTTTTTTGGCTCTGTATATATGTTATGTTTATATATATATACTTATAGATATTGGCCTATGTACATATTCAGAAGACTATGTATATATATACATATTATATAGCATATATATATATATTAGGTACTTGTATATGTATATTATATATATTATATATATATATATACTCGTACTCATATACATATATATTATATTCATATCTATACATATTTCACATATATATATATATATATATATATATATATATATAACATGTTTGTGTAAAGTGTTTATAGATATTTTTTTATTTATACATGTATATATATTTAGTACGCTTCTATCTATATATGCACATGTAGAGTTAATTTGTTACCCTTTTGAATGTGCAGAAAGAAAAGCGGCCCTCGGCCCCGTTAGTCTTCCCGTGTGTTCTCGTACACGGGGAAAGCCTTCTTGCCCCACCGTTCGCTCGCCCGGTGTTTGCGTTGCCATTAGCGGCTTCTTTTCTCACTCTTATCATTTTATTATATTTTGTCTGTTATTCATGTTATTAGTGTTTTATTCCATGAATTGATGTTATATCATCGTTCTGATTTAGTCATCCTTTCTGTGTTTATTCGTTTCGCAGGGGTAACCAGTTAAAAGCCCTCTTTTTCGGCCAGCCGAATGAAGAGGAAGAAGGAGCCCATATCATCCCGCGTCAAAGGTAAAAGCGATCAACCAGTTTGGGGCCCTCGGTCCCTGGCGATCACACCACCAAACGCGTGCTTGTAGTAATTTTTATTTTATGTCTATAATACCCGCGGATAGCTAAATCCCGCACGGGTCTGTTTGTACTATAATTGGTCGCGGTGAGTCATTTCACCGTGGTCATTTACTTTCAGCACTTCCTTTCTGTACTTTGTTATATTATTGTTAAAACCCCGCATGATCAATGTCCTGCGGCGGTCTGTTTACACTCTGTTATATTTTTGCTATTATAACTGTGTGAGGAGTGATATGCCGTTCCAAATTCTGAGTCTACGTGTGTTTTTGTGTCCGCCAATTTCTACTACGTAGAGTCCCAGGCTCGCACTCGGTATATAAAAAACTACTCACGGAACGGTAGGGTATGCCTACCGGAAAGGAGTTTAGTTTGCGCGAGAGGGTCTTCGGATCCCTACCTCCGCCACGTACCGGAGTTCGGTAAGTCTAGGTCTGCAGTATTCCTACTACAGGTTGTACTCTCCACTTTTTTCTATTTCACCCCCCTTTACGAACGCGTTTCTTTCATCATTTTTTTCTTTTACTAAGAGGGAGAAATCACATCTCTCTCTTCCACCACGTGACACGTTCAAGGGTAGTTGTGGACGTACATAGGAATTTGAAATATTGCAGTGATCAGAGTCCATGAGGTCCAGTACAGTCGACAGCTGGCTTAGGGTTTTGTGTTCGCTTTCTGCCTAATTTCTCGCTTGAGAGCTTGAGTACGCTGTGCGGCGCTGTGAAGGTGGATTTTGTCCATGGCTTTCGTGCCAGCATGGGTCTAAGGATCGAGGTCGAGAGCCTTCTCCCTCATCGGTGGTGGCACTGGTCGTGCTGCGTTGGGCAGAGGTTGCTGGCAGTCGTGAGCTCGCGGTGCTGCGTTCGAGGAATCTGCAACGCGGTCAGGTGGGTGGAGAGGATTGTTCGTGGTTAAGTGGTCGTGAGCATGCTCTGAGGGAGCTGCTATTGGTTTTGGCCACTCCAGCTTGAGGTTTGTCCAGCCCCTGAGGTATTCATGTCGTAGTTTAAGGTGACAGAGCGGGTGTTCTGATCGAGAAGTGTGCTCGGGTGAGCGGAATATCTTCTCGGTGAGCTGCTGTTTCGTCGAGCCTGATGTTCTTGTCGTGCTCTGTGGCGTCAGAATGACGTGTCGTTCTCGATTGTTCTGCGGATTTCGAGGTAGGATTTGGCAGAGATGTCCCGGTAAGTCTTTACTCCTGCGTTTCTATCAGTGGATGGGTTGTGTTCGCCCTGGAGTTGGCTTGAGATGTGAAGGCTCCATGGCGAGTTCATGACTCGAGGATGAGCGTCGACAGTTGTCGTTATGGCTCGTGTTGCGGCTCTTAGCGTGGTGTGTTGCAGTTCGAGGAATTGCAGCGGTGGTGCATCGAGAGATGCTGTGATTGTGGTCTGACGTGACACTCACTGAGTGTGTCGGAGGCGCTAACCTGATGGAAGCGATGGTTTTCTCGGTGCTGGAAGGTGCTGTTCCTAGCGTGCGCGAGGTTCGAGGTCAGGTCGAGTGTGGAGTTCTTCCGTTGGTCGGAAGTGCGTTTGGTTTCTCCTTTGGTTGGAGAGATTGTGTTGGGCTAAGGTTCATCGTCTTATATTGCGTGTTCGGATTGATTGGCCTTGTGTGCCATGAAGTCCGCGCGAGACGTGCTCCTTGTCTTGGCCAGGTGGTTGCCTATGAGAAGTTGTGTCCATTCCCTTGTCGTGAAAGGGTGTTGACGTTTTTCCAAAAAGATGAGTGCTGGTTGGGCGGTGTTCCTGAGAATTTATGGTTGTGCGCGCGAATCAGAGTGCACAGCGGAAGCGTGGTGGGCTTGTGACCCACTGGTTCAGGATCGTAGCGTTGGTTGCTACGGGTAGATTCCTGAGTTTGCGTTGAGCATTGGAGGATTGGTTCCTCTGTGTGAAACGTGTTGTTGCCGTGCCGTTGCTTGAGGTATCGTGATTCTTGGCACAGGTAGGATGGAGTGTTGGGAAAAGTGTTGGCTAGTGCGCCGCATGAGTACCATGTTCCTGTGATGGAAGCCGTGTCAGGCGTCGGTGTTGGACCCGGATGGGGTTGTTGAGGATGTCGCCTGACGATGGTCGAGGACGTGTTGGTAAGAGTCGGTGGCTTGGTGCCCGACTTGTGTTCCCAGTCGTGTCCTCGGATGATATCATTTTTGGAGAAGTGATCTCTGGCAGGCTGTGGGTTCCTGTTGGTGGCTGCGAGTGACTGGTAAGGCTCGTCTCGTAGCCGACCACGGTGAGATGTATGTTGCTTGGGGACCCGTGACTCTGTGGTAAGGGCGGAATCAGGATTGGCAAGGTCCACTTGGATTAATTAAGATGAAGGCTTCGATGAGACCAGACGGAAGAGTGACGCTTGTGCGTGGTGGTCCTTGATGGAACGTTGGTGTCGCAATGGTTATCCCTGGTTTGGCGACCAGCATGGGATGGTTCCCCTGTGAGCCTGAGTCGAGTGAGGTGATGACTGAGGACACCAGGATCTTGTCATCTGGTTTCGTCGTGCTCCCCGAGAGGGTCGAGTTGGTACGATGTTCGAGCTCGGATGCGGAGTCCGAGAGGAGTATAGCTCTAGATGTGGCATCGATCTGTGTGTGAGTCAGTGGATGGCCTGCTGTGAGTTGGATCGTGCCTGTTGGGCCGGTGGAGGTTTCCCGTTGACGTGTATCTGGCGACTAGTGGATGGTCTTTTCACAGACAGAAGATGCTGGTTGTCGGGGCTCGAGCGTGGCGAGAGCCGTATGTCAGCGAGACATTTGGTGGTCGTTTCTGTGATGTGCCTTTCCGGATAGGATCTGGGCTTTGTCGAAGTTTGTCTTCTGACAAGAGTTGGCTCAGTGATATGTATGGCTTTCAGCTTGACAGGTGTGAGGTGATTCTTGGTGCTGAGCCGATGTCCTGGTTGCGATCTGTCGAGATGGCTGCGTGAGCGGATGGAGGCTCTGTGTTGGTTGTTCCCTTGCGAAGGGTGTACGACTTGTCAGCTGGTTGTGAAGCTGATGTGTGTTTTGTCTGCCGACCATGTGATGGATCGGTAGCTATTTCTCGTGTCGAGGGTGTGTTTCCTCGGTGGGCGAGATGGTGGCAGCGGTGCCATGTTGGTTTTCATGGTGTCTGAGGTGATGTCGGACTGTGTCCTCTGATATATGCCTGCTCTGATGGCTGGTGTGCATGGCGCACGGAGCGAGGTGTTGTTTGTGATTGTAAGTCTGGCTGTGTCCCTCAGGATCGGTGTTTTCGTGAGAATCGAGGTTTTCTGTGCTGGGGCTCTGACAGCGTTGTCAGTTGGTTCAGTGTTCTTCCCCTGTGACTTCGTGCTAGGTCCTGAATTTTGAGGATAAAATTCCTTTAAGGGGGGGGGCCTGTAATGTCCCAGGTTTTTTTTCGGATCTTTTAGTGGGTCTCGGAGTGTATTTTTTGCTTTACACATGTTTTTCCCTGATGTGCCTTCGGAACTCTATGCAGGGCGAACCGTGGCGTTCTTCGACTCCGGGACAGTACCACTGCATTGTGTTCCTTCCGAGGATCGCGGAGGTAATTTTTTGTAAGTTTCTAAATTTTTGTAATTTTTGGGTTTTTCTATATATATTAACCCTTTTTCTCTCTCTCCCCTCTCATTTCTCTCTTCCCTCCCTCTCTCTTCTCTCACGCCCTCTTTCTCCCCTCTCTTCTCTGGCGGCCGACGGAGCGAGGCGGGGGTGACACGGAAGCGGCGCGGGCGAGGACGCGGGTGAGGATCGAGGCAGTGGAGGCGCGTGGGAGCTCGTGGCGCGGTCGCGAGCCGGCGAGGCTTCAACGGCGTTTCTTCGCGGATCGACGAGCTCGGGGCGCGAAATCTTCAGTGGAGGTAGGGAGATGGACCCCCAGCTCGTGCTGTTTCTTTTCCGTGAGTTTCGTAGGCCGTGGTGAGCCGAGCGGGCTAATCGGGGCGATTTGCGGAAAAATCCATGTTTTAGGGCTTGTGGGTCGATCTCCCGTTTCATTGCGTTTTTGGCCGATCCGAGGCCTTAGATGCATGCTAGGGGCTATTTGGGAGCTTCCCCCTTGTTTTCCCCCTCTCCCGTGGAGGTATGGGGGCGTGGGACGTTTTTCGGGTCGTTTCTCGCCGTTTTGCGCTCGGACGGGTGTGACGGTCCTTCCAGTGACCGTCACAGCCTGTGACGCCCCAAGGTGGGTGCGTCACAGGGCCCGTTTAGCCAACTGGTGGTCTGTGGGTGTGACGCTCCCACGATAGACCGCCACGGCGCTGTGACGTGCCTGGGTTGGACCGTCAGGGACGATCTGACTGTTGGCTTTCGGTCGTTGGTTTTGACCGTTCAGGGTCAAGACCTGTGACGCACCAAGGCTGGGGCGTCACAGCCTTGTAACACCCCTGTGTGGGTGCGTCAGAGCAGACGCGTTCCCACCTTGTAACGCACCAGAGTTGGTCCGTTACAACCTGTGACGCACCGAGCGGGACGCGTCACAACTGGTTTCATTTTGTCTTGTGACGCATCAGGGCTGGCGCGTCACAGACTGTGACGCACTAGGGCTGGCGCGTCAAAGACCGTGACGCACCAGGGTAGGCGCGTCACAACCGGTTTGCACCGAGCATCTGACGGCCCTTTGTTGGTGCGTCAGAGTGGTTGTGACGGTCGAGGCTTGGACCGTCACAGACTGTGACGGCCCAAGGTTAGACCGTCAGGCTCTGTGTTGCGCCGAGGTGAGTTTTCGTGCTCTCCACCTTGTTCCGCGATGTGTGGATCCCCGGTCGACCCGGTTGGGACCTAGTGGTCGACCTACGATCTCGTGAGTGCCCCAAACACCCGTGGTATTCTGTGTCCGTGTTTTGAGGGTGTTGGGAGGACCGTGCTACCTCGTTTAGCGTGCCCATGGGTTTGAGAGTATGGGTGACTACCTCGTTGACCGTGTCTGAATCTCCGCCTGGGGCGTGGTAGCTAGACACTTGTGACGCGGTGTAAGACGTCAGGGGACGCATCCGGTCGTTCTTCTAGTGGGTGGTGCTTCTATCACGAGACGTGAGTCGTCGTGTACCGGGTTTTGTTTCCGTCCGCGAGACGGGACTTCGTGAGTGGTTTCGGGAGTGTTCCTAGAGTCGAGGTTTGGGGTTTCTGGTGAGCGTCACCGAGGGCCTTTCCCAGACAGCGTGGTGTTCACGACGGTGAGGTCGTGACTGTGTTCCCTGACCGTGTGGTTTTGGCTCGGGCCCTTTTGGTGAGGGTAGGCCTCCGCTACGGAGGTATCGTGGCGTTTTCCTAGTAGCGTGGCTAGGGTGGTTCGTGTCTGGTGGTCCCCGATTATGGAATCAGGAAGTCGGGTGCGTGGCTTGGTTGTCCCCCGACGGGAGACTAGGTCATGTTTTCTGGTACAGTAGGAGTAGCTGTAGAGCCGAGGTTTTGCCGGCCACCGTAGTTACTTTCCTGCTTTCGTAGTTACTTCTTTCTGTGCCGCCGTTGTTTCTCAGTTGGGGTTCTGCGGGATCCCTACTGGGCCAGTGACAGGAGGCTCACCCCTACGTTTCAGGTGCGGCGGTTCTTCCTCGAGGTTCGAGGGCGTTGCGTGGAGGTTATTAGTTGCCAGCTTGCCGGGCCGAGTGTACACTTGGCATGTGGTACGTTTTACTACTTTGGACTGTACTTTCTGTTGGACTGGACTCTGTTGTAGTTGTTCATTTATTTCTGTTAATTGTTGAATTATCCTGCATTATTTCCTATTTCTCTGTACCTCCACACTCCTTTTTAGCCCATCCGAGTCCTCCCGGCTCGTGGGCGGTGGTTCGAGTCTCGGGTTATCGGGCCTTCCCGGTAACCGGATTCTCGGGTCATCACAAAGCGCGTACCTCCACGCCTAGGCGTGGGGAAGAATTCCCGGCCGAGTCCGAACAACCCAATACACACAAGTGTTCAGTTTACAATTTCAGAACTTAATGCCCACTCCACGCAGGGAGGTATAGGGTTACAATGGCCAAATTTGGGGTTGCTGGAACCCGGGTTGACGGGCCACACTCGCAGGAGGCGAGGAACGCGAGTCGGAGCCGCTCGGGTACGCCGATGGGAAGCCGACCCGGTTCTGTCCACGCTGGTCACCCTGCGCAGCAAACTTGCGGAGGCCGGTACGTCCAGATCCGATGCCTGATAGAAGCACCGTTTGTTGGAGAATGATGGCGACTAGATGTAGTTTGTCCACTCCAAAGGGCGTGATCAGATCCTTTCAGATCTGGGCGCAGCAGCGACTTGATTCAGCTTCTAGTTCTGTGCTCACAGAACTGCACAGAGACACGAGTAATTAATGGAAAATTAGTTGCCGATGTCGGATCGAGACTCCGTTTGTGGGAGATCGTTGGCGACGTCCAGAGAAAGATGTAGTTCAAAGGGCTCGCTCAGATCTCGAACGGAAGAGGCAGGACAGTCTCTGAAAGTCGGCTCTGGATCTAAGCCGGGTCTGCTCAGGTCAGCTCGCGCGATCCCACGAGAATCACCCCCACGAACAGCACGGATCTTGAATCGAGACGAGACTGGTGGCAATGCGAAGAGGACTCAAAATCCTTCAAACACTTCAAAAATCAGCTCCATAAGACTTGAGAGGCGATCTGGGGAAGTTAATAAGCAGGAAACTTTAGATCTGGGCAGCTGGTTGGGGCAGATCCGCGCGCCGTCACGAGAAAAATCACCACCGGCGATCCCAAACTCCGATCGACGTGAAACCACCTCTCAGTTCTTCCTAGCTTATAGAGGTATCAAGGATAATTTTGGTGGAAGTAGATGGTAAGGGGATGGAGGAGATATGGGGGAGAATCACACACCCTACTTCTGTCCAGTCACAGGACTGAACAAGGGCTTCACACCCAAGAAGGAAGGAAGAGAATCACTCTCTTAATGCAAATCTCACTCAACAAAATTTCATTAACTTCTAATCAAACACTATACATGCCCTTATATAGGGTTTAGCAAGGGGAGGGGGTTGGGGAGGACGTGGGATCCAAAGGGGAGGGGGTGGGTGCGCATGGATCTAGAAAGGGGGAAAGAAGGGGGGACAAGGTGACATAAACTCACCTAACTTTGAAATTCTAGTAAAGGGGGGGTAGGTGGCAGCCATTTCCCCTTGACCAGCAGCCATTCTAATGTCCCATGTGGTAAATGGAGAATGAAAGTAAAGAAAACAAAAATTCTAGCCTAATACAACAAAATAGGGGGCGCACCCTTTCTTAGGCCTTGAATGGGCCAAGTTTGGCCATTTAAGGGCCTTACAAGTAGCCCAATATGAAAACACAACTATAAAGACCATTACAAGCCCAATGTTCATGCAAAAAGTATCCAAATTGAAGCCAAATTGTCCCCATTTGAGATGGAAGCCGATATAGTCTAATTGGTGCTCCGCGTGTGGTACCGTCGGTTCGCCGACGCGTGCTATTCGCTCGCTCCGGTGTCCGCACCAATTCTCCCTGGGTGGGAGGAACTAGACCCCGTCGAGTATGGGTCCTGAGGCTTGAACTCTCTGCATGTGATCGAGGCGTTGTTCATCGTGGGGCATCCTCGCCAATGCATTATGACGTGTTGGTAGGGTCCGTTCCTGGTGGTGATCACCTGCTCATCCAGTATAAAATCTATATGCGTGCGTTGAGGCTGGAAGAGGTGGACTCTCGGGTAGTGTGTCACTCACAATAGAAGGATAAAGCTTGAAACTCACTAGGGATCACCGCGGGTTCCAATATGCTACCAAATCAGAAACATGGAACTTCGAACTGTCACCATAGTCATCCGGTAGTTCAATAACGTACGCATTTGAACCCACTTGTTTCGTGACTCGGGAAGGGCAGGTATCGCGGGTCTAGAGTTGCTTTACGGCCCCAAGAGGAACCGTTCAGGTATGACCCTGATCATGACGTACTCTCCCTTTTGAACTCACGGACGTATAGCATGAATCAGCTAATTCCTTATGCGCGCATGGCTGGCCTTTGATTGGGACACGACTTAATGCAAACCATATGCATAAACGAAAACAAACTCGAGAGACAAACAGACACATACATGACCTTAGACAAACCTAGACACAGACATACGGGGCGACAAAGCCTAACGACTTCCTAGGACTGAGGTCATGCCCACGAGACGCTCTAAAGACAAGTTGGACACCATCTGCATACTCCAAGTGGAAAGATAGACTCACCCACAATTTGATGTTGTGAGTCTCACCCCTCGTCAACCATCTCCGATTTGAGAAGACTCGTCCTCGGGTATGGAAGTGTAAGAGGATCAAGAGGCGGGTGATGAGAAAGTAATCCGGACGTCGGGTGTGGCACTCACAAAAGGGTAAATCCGGATATTGTCTCTCGTATGCATGGTAGAAGTCAAACCATACCACGTCAACATAGAGTGCCGACAATGGTACGGTAGTCACTAGCGGTTGCGCTACCGTAGGAGAGACGGGTAGTAGTGGGAGGGTGGTGTCGGTAGATGGCACATCCACCGAGGACAAAGTGGACGGGATGGACAAGTCCGAGATGACCGGTGGGATTGGGGTGACTAATAGACCCTGGCCCTCTATTGGGTCACTCTCTAACCCCTCAACATCAGCGAGATAATCATCGGCCAACTCTTGGTCGGCCTCATAACTCACTTGAATAAGCCCGGGTGGGACATCCTCCGAATGTGTGTCCTCTAAGATTGGTGAATGTGAAGGACACTGGTCGGAGATATGGCAAACATGGGCGGGCACCGGGAGTGGTGGCGGGCGTGACTCCGGAGGTGGAGCTAACCGTTGGGATTGGGTGGCTGGTGATGTGGTGGTGGTCGGTCGAATGCCGTCGTGGATGATGAACTCGCCGGGTAGGTGAGGTGGATGTAAGGTGCAAGTCCTCCTATCCCGGTCAAAGGTCGCTCTCCTCTCTTCCAACCAATTTTTCCCTAAAATAATGCATGGGCCGGCAAGTGTGTCGACCTTGCACCATGCTCCATCATCATAAAGAACGGGGCCGAACCTCCATTGGAACTCTACGAATGCAAAGCCACCATTGAGAACAATCTCCCCGGTCTTTGAGAGCGACTCAACTATGTCTTGTGAGACACAGTTAGACGACACCCTACTAATGAAGTCGATCTCCATATGCAACCCATTTGGTAGGATGGCAATGGACACTATAGGTCGCTGGAACGGCACATGGTCTCGGGGGATGGCCATGGGGGTGGCAGGTTGTGGACATGCTGACACACGGTGACAAGACTCTCTTGGACTAGACACAACCCTGCAATGCGATGCAAAGACACAAAGATCGGAATGCACTACGAAGGCAAGCTGAGGAACCTAGACTTAACCCACTATTCGGTACTAGGCGGAGATAATCGATCCGAAGATCACTCGCGCAAGTGTGCGGTCTTCCCGATAGGCGTAGCCTAACGTTCGTGTCACACCTTTTGATATACCGAGTAGAGGAATGCAAATGCAACCTTAGACTTATATGACCCTAGGCTAGAATGTCGCTCTGATACCAATTTGATGCGGGACGGATGACGACCGAGCTAAGACGTACGACGGACTCGAAGTGCGGCCAGCACTAACACTCTAAAGGCAAGCTGGGCGGCTGACCACCGTGGTATTCTCCGGGTGGAGACGTCTCTCAACAGCACTCTAGCTAGCCCGACGATCATCCCTTGCGAGGGAAACGTGGGGATCGCAGCGGTTAAGGAACCACTGTCGCCTAGGGTGGTGCAGTCCGAGCTCGGTGCTCGACTGGAGCTAAGGAACGGGCGCTCACAACTCACAATCGCGGTGATTTGCAGCTAGCTAACGGCCCTAATCTCACAAACGCAGCATGATAGACAATATACTAAATCAGCAAGTGAGAAAGGAATCGAAGCGCGTACCTCCACGCCTAGGCGTGGGGAAGAATTCCCGGCCGAGTCCGAACAACCCAATACACACAAGTGTTCAGTTTACAATTTCAGAACTTAATGCCCACTCCACGCAGGGAGGTATAGGGTTACAATGGCCAAATTTGGGATTGCTGAAACCCGGGTTGACGGGCCACACTCGCAGGAGGCGAGGAACGCGAGTCGGAGCCGCTCGGGTACGTCGATGGGAAGCCGACCCGGTTCTATCCACGCTGGTCACCCTGCGCAGCGAACTTGCGGAGGCCGGTACGGCCAGATCCGATGCCCGATCGAAGCGCCGTTTGTTGGAGAACGATAACGACTAGATGTAGTTCGTCCACTCCGAAGGGCATGATCAGATCCTTTCAGATTATGGCGCAGCAGCGACTTGATTCAGCTTCTGGTTCTGTGCTCACAGAACTACACAGAGACACGAGTAATTAATGGAAAATTAGTTGCCGATGTCGGATCGAGGCTCCGTTTATGGGAGATCGTTGGCGACGTCCAGAGAAAGACGTAGTTCAAAGGGCTCGCTCAGATCTCGAACGGAAGAGGCGGGACATTCTCTGAAAGTCAGCTCTGGATCTGAGCCTAGTCTGCTCAGGTCAGCTCGCGCGATCCCACGAGAATCACCGCCACGAACAGAACGGATCTCGGATCGAGACAAGACTAGTGGCAACGTGAAGAGGACTCAAAATCCTTCAAACACTCCGAAAATCAGCTCCATAAGGATTGAGAGGCGATCTGGGGAAATTAATAAGTAGAAAACTTCAGATCTGGGCAGCTGGTTGGGGCAGATCCGCGCGCCGTCACGAGAAAAATCACCACCGGCGATCCCGAACTCCGATTGACGTAAAACAACCTCTCAATTATTTCTAACTCGTAGAGGTATCGAGAATAATTTTCGTGGAAGCAGATGGTAAGGGGATGGAGGAGATACGGGGGCTAGTCACACGCCCTACTTCTGTCCCATCACAGGACTGAACAAGGGCTTCACACCTAAGAAGGAAGGAAGAGAATCACTCTCTTAATGCAAATCTCACTCAAAAAAATTTCATTAACTTCTAATCAAACACTATACATGCCCTTATATAGGGTTTAGCAAGGGGAGGGGGTTGGGGAGGACATGGGATCCAAAGGGGAGGGGGTGGCTGCGCATGGATCTAGAAAGGGGGAAAGAAGGGGGGACAAGGTGACATAACTCACCTAACTTTGAAATTCTAGTAAAGGGGGGGTAGGTGGCAGCCATTTCCCCTTGACCAGCAGCCATTCTAATGTCCTATGTGGTAAATGGAGAATAGAAGAAAAGAAAACAAAAATTCTAGCCTAATACAACAAAATAGGGGGCGCCCCCCTTCTTGGGCCTTGAATGGGCCAAGTTTGGCCATTTAAGGGCCTTACAAGCAGCCCAATATGAAAACACAACTATAAAGACCATTACAAGCCCAATGTTCATGCAAAAAGTATCCAATTTGAAGTCAAATTATCCCCATTTGAGATGGAAGCCGATGTAGTCTAATTGGTGCTCCGCGTGTGGTACCGTCGGTTCGCCGACGCATGCTATTCGCTCGCTCCGGTGTCCGCACCATGGGGTCTCCCCCGCATGCCGTGAGTTTTCCTAAAAGATGATTCCCGAGTGGGCCATGTGTTTGGCCTTGGACTGTGAGTCCAGTTATCGGCGTGGCAGCTTGTTCGTTGCCCTGGGAATCATGCTTATATGCTTTCCGCGTGGGCCATACGTGTGGCCTTCGACTACGAGTCTAGTTGCCCAGCCTTGGGCTAGAGGGTTCCCGCCTTTCCCTGAGAGTGGGATTTGGTTTGGCGGCCTGTGAGCTACCTTGGGAACCGTGTTTCAACGTTTCTGCGTGGCCGAGCCTGCGGCCCGTGGACTGTGAGTCCCGTTTCTTTTCCGACTGTGGTCACCGTGCGACGGTGCTGGTACGTGGGACGGTCCCCGTACTTCGTCGGGTTCAGAAGTTATTTTCCGTTATCTTGAGAGTCTACTCTCTCAGTGACCCTCCACTAGTCGTAGCCTGCTTACACGCGTGTGGTCCCACCAGGGAGTGGTGGAGAGGCTACCCTTAGAGACAGTTTGTGGACCGGTTTCCGTCAGGCCCCGCGTCTAGCAGCCAGAGTCCGACTGAGGGGAAAACCGGTCAGAGGGCCAGACCAGGGACGGACGATCTGTGTGTGCACACGTGGTTGGGGGGGGTTGGACCCACATCGACGGGCGTGACCCCAGCTAGTAACTTGTTTGTGGTTACTTGTACGGTGTCTCAGTTCCTGCTGGGCCGGAGGGAGACACCGGAGATACGGACTAAGACATCAGTGGACGCATTCGGCCTTGCTTCTAGTGGGAGATACTCCTGTCGAGTCGGGAGTGATGGACTGTCAGTTTCCGTGACTTTGACCTTCGGGTTTTCGGTCATGTTGACCGTTGAGTTTCGGTTGTTTCGCCGTGGCGCGTGTGTCGATTTTCGCGCCATGAGACTAGTGCTAATGGCCTTACCGAGGTTGTGTCTTGTTGTGCGGTACTCGTGACCAGGTGGTCAGGGTTGCACCTTGGACAACATGTCCAGGTTGGCCGTGTCCTGGGAGGTAGGCCTCTACGGCGTGGTTGCCGTGGGTTTTTACTTCAGTAAGCGGTACTAGTGTACTTCGGTAGCCCCCGTCCGTGAGTCCGGGGTGTGTTTCTGGTACAGTAGGAGTAGCTGTAGTGCCGAGTTTAGACTGGCCACCGGTTCGCTGTTCCTGCTGTAGTTGTAGCTCTCCTTTCCGCTACCGTCATTGTTTCCGGTTGGGGTTCCGCAGGGTCCCTGCTGAGTCTTTATTTTGGAGACTCATTCCCTACTTTTCAGGTGTGACAGTTCTTCTTCCTCGAGGTTCGAGGGCGCAGTGCAGAGGTTCTCAGTTGCCAACTCACCGGGCCGAGTGTTCACTCTGCATGTGGTACGTTTTTACTGCTTTAGACTGTACTTTCTGTTGGACTAGACTCTGTTGTAGCTATAGTTATTTATTTATTTCTGTTAATTGTCCTGCTTTATTTTCTATTTCTTTGTGCCTCCACACTCCTTTTAGCCCTTCCGAGCCCTCCCGGTTCGTGGGCGGCGGTTCGAGTCTCGGGTTATCGGGCCTCTCCCGATAATCAGATTCTCAGGTCGTTACACGAGAGCTTTCAATATCCTTTTTATAGGAATGGGTTCGGCAGTTGTGTGCTGCTTAATGATTCTTTTGACCATGGTTTTGACTCTAAGGCTAGAATTACTTGACGGCGTGGAGGCATATTGCATGACGGTCTTGGCCTGAGTCGCGTGACTCAAGAGCCATTGGATTAGCGGGTCTAGCCAGTTGTCCTAAGATTAGTGACATTGTTTCACTTCGTGTTCTGAGTTACTTGCGACGGGCACGTGTGTAGCCTGTCAGTACTCCGATATTTTCCTTTGAGAGTTCTATGTCGAGTGACCCCCACTAGTCATCGTCTTTTACGACACGCGGGTGTTGACCTACTTGGAGTGGTAGTGTGGCTTTCTCAGAGAGACGATTTTTAAGCTGGTTACCGTAGGGCCCCTTTTCTTTGCAGCCTGAGTCCGTTTGGGGGGGAAACTAGTTAGAGGACCTGACCTAGAGCAGTTGGTCTGTGTGTGCATACTTGGTTGGGGGGCAGTGGACACGTGCTGACAAACACGACCTTGACTAGTCCTTGTTCAGTGTTACTTGTACGGTGTCTCAGTTTTCATCTGGGGCGAGTAGGGAGACACCTGAGGTGTGGACTAAGTCGTCAGTAGACGCATCCAGCCTTGCTTCTAGTGGGTCAGTTCTCCCATCACATGACATGTGATACTCTTGACTCGTTATTCTAGGTTTAGTTGCCCGTCTGTGCTGATATGGTTCTTCGAGTGGTTTTGTGTGTCCTTTCGACACTGAGGTCTAGGGTTTCCGGTTGAGTTACCGATGTTTCACCTATAGATAGTGTAGAGTACACGATGGTGAGGTCGTGTCTGTACTCTTGGACCGTGTGGTCTTGCGTTGGACTTTTGTCAGTGAGGACGAGCCTTCACGACAGAGGTGTTGTGATATTTCTTGGTAGTGTAACCAAAGTTTCTCCTTGGTTCGACGATTCCCGACTGTGAGGACGAGATTTATGTTTCATTGCCGTTAGGAGTAGCTTAGAGAGCCACGGTTCTATCGGCTGTCGTTGTTCTGGCTGTTAGTTATGTTGCTGTTACTCTTGCTACTGTTGTTATTGTTATCGCTGTTGTTTGCCGCCGTTGTTTTGTGGTGGGGATCTGCGGGACCCCTACTGAGCCAATGAGATGAGGCTCGTCCCTTTCTTTTCAAGTGTAGCGGTTCCTCCTCGTGGTTTGGAGGTGCAGTGCAGAGGTTCCTAGTGCCAGCTTGCCAGGGTCGGGAGCTCACCCGTTACTTGAGTACATTTCTTTCCTTGTAGACTGTACTTAGTTGGACGAGACTATGTAGTTAGAATCTGCAGTTAATTTATTAATTGAAAATGTGATTTTATTTCCTGTCATTTAAACTGTTAATTATATAGTTGTTCATGTATTATTTTAAATTTTAATATACCTTCACACACCTTAATAACCCTTCCGAGCCTTTCCACTTGTAGGTGGCATCTCAGGGTCCAAGTGATATCAGGTTCTCCTAGTATCCGGGTTCTAGGTCATTACAATCACAACCTCAGGGGGGATGCCAAGGAGCTCACCCTTAGACTAGGTGAACACATCCTGGTTGGCTTCTAGGAAGCACCGATAGGCTTCTCATTCTTCCTCGGACAGGAGGGAGCCGACGCAGAGCACGCGACCGGGGTCTACGCCGATCTGAACGAGGAAAAGGTCCTCGGCGAAGGTCCCTCCACTAGGTCTGGGCTCGTCCTCGTGTAGTTTCTTTTCAGGCGGGCTCGACGGATCTCTCCCGTGTGGAGATGAAGTAACAACATCGGGACTCCCACTAGTCTCCTCTGGCCTCCCCCACTCCCTGTGGCGTGGGGAACTTCACCTTATGATGGTAAGAGGAGGGTACTCCTTTAATCACCCCCAGGATTCCTCGACCGATTATGGCGTTGTACCCTACCATCCCTCTTACGACTGTAAAATCGGCCATGAAGGTCACTTGGCGCGGGGTGGTACCAAGGGAGATCGGTAGGGAGATCCGGCCCTCGGGGTATACGGTCAATCCGGAGAACTTGAATTGAGGGGCGTGAAGGGGAGAGATGTGAGAAAGAACCACATCCATAAGAAGGAGATAATCGTACGAAATAACATTAGGATCATGGAGAGGGGGATTCCTGCAGCCCACTCAAAGAGCAGACCCAACTAGGCCCAACGAGGCAAGCTCGTCCAAGTGACAGCCCACAGGGCCCACTCGAAAAAGCCCAATAAAACAATGCTCGAGAAAATGACTCTCCTAGGCGGCCCCAAGGCTCGGAGAGCCCGAGCCTCGGTCAGGTCACAGGAAGACCCGCGCACGAGCTATCCCTCCGCACGAAGGGGGGAAGCGCTAGCCGGTCTGTCCGACCCATCTCCTCACCGAGCTAGGCCTATCGCCCGATAGGGCCGGCCCCCCTAAGCTCGGTACGACCGATAAAACGTTCATCACTGCAGCCGTTAGAGTCCACAGCGGGTCGGACACTAAGAAGTCCAGGAGCTCCGGCTTCCCCGCGAGGATAACGCCCCCACGATGAGGCCATAAAAGCCCACGACGAGGACGTAACCTCCACCGGAGACCTCTCATCTTGCAGGACTCCAGAGGGCGGCACACTATTTAAACCTAGGATACCCTCCGGCGAAAGGTAAGTCCAAAAGGGCATTGTTCCACCCCCAACTCCTGAGCAAGGATCACTTCACCCCATTGGTGGAGAGGGATCTCGCGCCTTCACCTTCTCCTCCCTATCGCTGCTCCCACCATTGCTCTACTGACTTGAGCGTCGGAGGGTTTTGCCCCAGGGAATCCCCCTGGGCCCTCTGACCCGTTTCCCTGTCTTGCAGTTCATTATCTTGGTGATTACTAGCCAGCTCAGGAACCAGCGCGAGATTTCGCCTCTTCATCTGGCGCCGTCTGTGGGAAACGCACGATGACGCCCTCGTAATCTCGGCCACTATAAACCATTGTAACGTAGATCGGATTCTTGTGGACAATGGAAGTGCCCCTGATGTATTGTCTTATGACTGTTTCCTCAAAATGGGAAAGGATCCATCCAAACTCTGCCCGATCCGAACGCCCCTCTGTGGGTTCAACGGCCTGGCCACTCTCCCCGAAGGAGCCCTAAGCCTGTCGGTTACCCTCGGCACCCCACCCAAAATCGTTACGGTCATGGTGGACTTCATGGTGATCAAAGGGATGATAGCGTACAACGCCATCTTCGACCGGGGAATCCTCAGCCGGATCAAGGCGGTACCGTCTACCTATCACCAAAAAATGAAGTTCCCCACCAAAAACGGGGTAGGGGAAATCCGAGGTAACCAGGCCACAGCCCGAAGGTGCTATAATATCTCGGTGGAGGCCACGAGGCCGGGCGGGAATGATAAGGGCCCCCGGGAAGTCGAGGAAAAAACCGCAACTACTGAGCCAGGTGGCGAGTTGCTGACAATTTTTCTAAACGACGACCCGACCCTAGGAGTAAGGATCGGGGCCGACCTACCACCCGAGGAACAGCAGCAATATAAGAAATTTCTTTTTGAGTACATCCGAGTCTTCGCCTGGTCTGACGATCAGCTCCCTGGGATACCAGAGGAGACCGTGATGCACAGACTCAACCTCAACCCCACCATGAAGCCCGTGCAGCAGCGTCGAAGGAAGCACGCACCAGAGAAACAGACGATTATCAAGGCGCAGGTCACCAAGGGGCAAGAGACTGGTCTTTTTAGACCGATCCTGTACCCGACGTGGCTAGCCAATGTCGTCCTGGTACCAAAGGCTTCCGGCGAGTGGCAGATGTGCGTGGACTTCACCGACTTGAATAAGGCGACCCCTAAGGACTGCTATCCCTTGCCCAGCATCGACCAACTGGTCGACTCGACATCGGGCAACGAGATGCTCAGCTTCCTGGACGCCTATTTGGGTTACCATCAGATCAGAATGAATTCTGAAGACGTCGAGAAGACCGCCTTCATCATCGACTACGGCGTGTACTGCTATACCCGGATGCCTTTCGGGTTGAAGAACGCCGGAGCCACATACCAAAGACCGGTCAATCTCATGTTCGAGGAGCAGCTAGGTCGGAACGTCGAGGCCTACATTGACGACATGCTCATCAAGACCCCCAAGGCCCAGGACCACTTCACCAACCTCGCCGAAACCTTTGGCGTCCTCCTGAAGTACAACATGAAGCTCAATCCATCCAAGTGCGCCTTCGGAGTAAGATCCGGGAAGTTCCTGGGTTTCCTGGTCACTCAGCGTGGGATCGAAGCTAACCCCGACAAGGTCCAGGCCATCCTGGACATGCGCCCGCCCGCCTGCATTAAGGACGTCTGGCGTCTGACAGGGCGTGTCGCCGCTCTCAGCCGTTTCCTATCCCGTGCGGTCGAACGATGCTTGCCCTTTTTTAAACTGTTGAGGGGGCCCAAGTTGGCATCTGCTACGTTCGCATGGGATGAGGAATGCCAGAAAGCGTTCGCTGAGCTCAAGGAGTTCCTGGCTTCGCCCCCGGTGCTCTCCAAGCCCGTGCCGGGCGAAGCCTTGCTACTCTATCTCTCGGCGACGTCATCAACGGTCAGCTCGGTCCTAGTCAGAAATGACTCGGGAAATGAAAGACCAGTCTACTACACTAGGAAGGTGCTTAATGAGGCCGAGAGGAGGTACCCCACAACCGAGAAGCTCGTGCTAGCGCTGGTTACCTCCGCGAAACGCCTCCGACCCTACTTCCAGGGGCACCCCATCACCGTGCTAACCGGCGAGCCGTTGAAGAAGATTTTGGCCCACCCCGAGGCCTCGGGGCGACTCGTCAAATGGGACCTTATGCTTGGGGCCTACGACATCTCGTATCGCCCACGCTCAGCTATAAAAGGTCAAGCGCTCGCCGACTTCATCGCCGAGAGCACCATCCCGACCGAAGGGAGGCTACTGACCATGCCCAGGCCAACCTGGGAACTGTACATCGACGGTTCTTCCAATTCGGTCGGTAGCGGTGCTGGGATCCTCCTAAGATCCCCCGAGGGAGTGGAGCTGCAGTACGCCTTGAAATTCAACTTTCAGGCGTCCAACAATGCTTCCGAGTACGAGGCCCTTATATCAGGAGCACGCATGGCCCGGCGGTTGGGGGCTGAACGAGTCAGGATCCACACCGACTCTCAGCTGGTCGCGAGCCAGGTCAACGGCGAGTACGAAGCCCGAGAGGCACCCATGATCAAATACCTCCAACTGGTCAGGAGCTTGGCCCAAAAATTTGAGGGATTCGAGGTAGTCCGAATAGCCCGGGAAGAAAGCTCCCGAGCGGATGCCCTCTCTCGATTGGCCTCCTCCCTAGACCCAGAAGGTACCCGATCGGTCCTCCTCGAAGAGCTAGAGCGCCCGAGCATTGACTCGGAGCTCCTCGCTGTTGACTCGGCCATCCCGAGTGACTGGCGCACCCCCTACCTGTCTTGGCTTCAAGACTCCAAAGAGCCCTCCGACCCTCGGGAAGCACGCCGAATGAAGTACCAAGCCCGGCGCTTCGTCGTCCTGGACGACACACTCTACCGAAGGTCTTTCGCCGGCCCTCTCCTGAAGTGCCTCGGCCCCGACGACGCCAGCCGAGCCATTCGAGAGGTTCATGAAGGACTGTGCGGAGCGCACTCAGGGGCAAGGTCACTGGCCAGAATCCTGTTAGACAGGGGTACTGGTGGCCCACCCTGCAGCGCGACTGCTCGTCCTATGCTCAACAGTGCGACCGATGCCAGTGGATCGACCACTTGGTCCATCGGCCGGCCACAGAACTCGTCACCCTCGCCGAGCCTTATCCCTTCGCTCGGTGGGGGATCGACATTCTCGGACCATTCCCCACGGCTCAGTCCCAGAAAAAGTTCATCATCGTCGCCATCGACTACTTCACTAAATGGATCGAGGCCGAAGCCACTGCAAGGATCACCGAGACAGTCGTCTGGAGTTTCGTCTGGAAATCGATCATTTGTCGCTTCGGCATCCCCCGAGTGATAGTGAGCGATAACGGTCGACAATTCGATTCTTGATATTTCCGAGACAGATGCGCCGACCTAAACATCCGCAACCACTTCACTTCGGTCGCCCACCCTCAGGCCAACGGGCTGGTCGAAAATGCCAACAAGACTATCTTGAAAGGCATAAAGACTAGACTCGGCAAAGCCAAGGGTAGTTGGCTCGAGGAATTGCCTAGCGTACTGTGGTCACACCGAACGACTCCCAGGACGGCAACCGGTGAAAGTCCTTTTCAGTTGGTGTACGGCACTGAGGCCGTCATTCCATTAGAGATCGCCAACCCGTCTCTCCGAGTCATCCGCTACTCGACCGAGGAAAACAACCAAAAGTTACTCGAGAACCTTGACCTAGCCGATGAACTCCGGGATATTGCCAGGATCCGAGCGACGGAATACCAGCGACGCCCCACTCGGTACTACAACGCCAGAATCTGAAGCAGACACTTCCAACCGGGAGACTTCGTCCTCAGAAAAGCTGAAGCCTCTCGACCACTAGAGGCGGCGGGCAAGCTGTCCCCTAACTGGGAAGGCCCCTACCGAGTGGTCGAGATGCTCGGGAAAGGTGCGTACAGGTTAGCAACAATGGAAGGGGATCCCATTCCTCGGACATGGAACGCAGTCGCACTACGCAAATTCTATTTTTAAAATTGTACAACAAGAAGGATGAAATAAATTCCTTTTCATTCAAAACTATTGATACATCAGAAAGGCAAAGGCCAGTACATTGCATGACAAAAAGCAAGAAAATCTGTCTAACACCGTTGCAAGGGGTCATCACTCGGTTGACTCGATCTCGATCTCCTCGCGTCCAGCCACTGACTTTGCCTCGCGTAGAAACTGGCTCGGACAAGAGGGGGCCGATCCAGTTGGCTCAGATGACCCCTGACAAAGGTGACAGAGGGACTGCAGAGAAAGATAACCACCTTCTAAAGTTGGGGAAGGCTACCTTCCAAGTTGATAGAGGCTAGGGAGAAGGAGCGCCGTAAAGACCCCTTTTTTCCCAACCTTCCAACTCCTTGGAAGGGAACAGAGAGCAAGCAGCCTCCGAAGAGTGAAAGAAATGAAGAGCAGAAGAGGGAAAAAGAGGTTGCAGACGGAGGAAGGCTTCGGTGAGGAGGGAACTTGATGCGCGCCCCCCCCCCCCCCCCCATGCGGAGGGGGAGTGGCGGCAGGCGTCCCTGATACCCCCATCCGTCCTCCGCCTCGGTGCCCGCCTAGAAGCCACGCCGGAACTGAGAAAGGGCAAGAGCCGTGCCCTCGCACGTCGAAGCCCTCTCCAGATCTGCGCGGCGACCGTCGGACCCGTCTCAAACCCGCGTGGCGACCGTGGGACCCGTCCATCAAGCCAGGACAGCAAGAGCTCTCTGCTCCCCGTCGTCAGCGGCGTCACCCTCCGAAGGATCCTCCATGCAACGGCACAGCGCAGAGTGAAGAAGAAGGAGTGAGGGAAGACTGTTAGAGAAAATCCCAAGCGGTAAAGAGGAAGGGGCGCCCTTCGGTCCTTCTTATAGGCCAAGGGAGGCTACGCGCCTTAAATGACTCCCCCCTGAAAAACACGCCAAAGGATTTCTCCCCTGAATGGTCACCTCCAACTCCTCGTTTCCCGCCCTAGCGGGAGTCACGAAGCAGCCTGGCATTCAAAGCGTGAGGGAACGGAAAGACGCCCCGTCAGAAGCCTACCAAATCAGCATGCGAAAATCACGCAGGACATATCGGCACTTTTCAACTACTTCAGATATGACAGCCAAATCACGGCAAGGATGGCGATCAAACAAGTAAGTCATTCATTATCGCATAAAGAGGAAACTCTCTAAAGAAGGAAAGAGAGACAAACAGGAGAAAGGGGCAAAATAAGGCAAAATACATCAGGCCTCGGGCCCACTTTGAAGCTCGGGAGCGGCGGAAGTAGGCGCGTCACCCCCGGCACCCTCGGTGACGGCCGACCCGGGCACTGACCTTGCCTGTGCGAGAATTGTCTCGGTCGCGAGCCCTCCCGAGACGTCCGGAGTTGGTGACCCAGCCGGAGGAGACTCCTCCGGATCTTCCCCGCTCGACGCAGAGGAGCTAGAAACTGACTCATCCGAGTCATAGCTCTAGCCCAAAGGGAACTCGATCCCGGAGTCCTGATCGAAGGCGTAGTCCACCGCCCGACGATAACCATGCTTAAACCCCTTTCGGGCGCCCCGGCGAAGCGCTACCTCGTAATATGGTAGGGCGGCTCTCTCCAGGTCGACTGAGTAAGCGTCCGAGCTTCTATACCGCTCGATCGCCTCCGCCCCGATCTGCTCCGTCCTTCCAACGAGCTCGACCCGAGCCCGCTCCGCCTCGGCCGCACGCTCCTCTGCTCCCGCCAGGCGTTCCTCTACCGTGACCATCCCTCGCTCGGCTTCGCTCGACCGCCTCTCCGCCCGGACTCGGTCCACCTCGGCCACGGAACGAAGGCGCTCCGCTACCTCCGCCCGGTCTAGTAGCTCGGCACGTTCGAGCTCCCAGCGACCGTCTAGCTCGAGGTGACGCAGGCGCTCCTCTTCCAAGAGTTTGCCCTTCCTCTCGAGCGACTCCCGGGCCTTAGCCAACTGCTCAGTCAGCGCCTCGATTTCTAGCCGGCTCGCCCGTGCCAAGTCCCTGATCGCGGAGAACTCCCGTCGGAGCCCCTCATGCTCCTCGCTGAGGCGGGCCAGTTTCCTCTCGCACCCCCCGAGGGCCCAGGCGAGATTCGACCACTCCGCCTCCGTCCGAGCGTACGTCTCCGCCATCAAGGCCGCCGACCGAGCCATGACTAGGCCGCCCTCCATGAGGACGTCGAGGACTCCGGGGGGGAGTGGCGCTTGTCTCCCCCCCTCGTCTTTGTGGCAACCTCTCGGCAAACCCGGTAGAGGTCGCCCGAAACACCGAGCCTTTCCAAGGCCTCCGGCATGGAGATCCGCTCCCCACCGGACGCCCCGCCAGAAGGTTCGTCTCGAGCAATGGGGCCGACCGCCCCACGCGCCGCGGTCGGTTGGGGTTGCGACGCCTCCCCGGGTGAACCCCCAACCTCGACTGACGCCACGGGATCGATCGCACCAGAAACTTCGAGCACCTGGGGGTGCGACGCCCTCGCGGGTGAACCCCCATCCCTATCTGTCTCGGCCCGCGCCTCGCCTCCCGAGACAGCGCCGACCTCGACCGGTCTTCCGGTCTCGACGCCGGCTGCTTCAGCACCGGTCCCCTCCGTCCCCGGGGAGGGGAGAACCGACCCATCTCCGCCCTCTGAGGGGCCCCTGGTCTCCTCGGCCCCCTCTCACCTGGCAGGTGGGGGAGCTGGCCCGGAAGGGTTGGCCCCATCTTGCCCCCGAGAGGGGAGCGCAGCCGAGCCAGAATCGCCCCCGGCAGCGGTAGGATGGCCGGCCTTCTTGGCCCGTTTCTTGGCCTTCGCGGCTTCCCGCAATCTCCCCTCCAGGGGATCCTTGCGCTTCGCCCCGCTTGACCGCGAATATCCCTCAGAGGCCGCCCCCTTGCCCTTATCCCGGGCTTGGGAACGACCCGCGGGAGCGACAGGCTCATCGGCCGCCGAGTCATCCCCAAGATCGACGACCTCGGTGACCTCTTCCAAGGGCTCCCGCCGGATGTCTGCAATGAAGAAGAAGGCTCGGTTAGGAAGCGAAAAGGTGACCCTCTGACCCCGCAGAAGAATCCGAAGAATGGTACCTGATGGCTTGAGCTGTGTAAGCAGATACCGCTCCACGTTCTCCAGCGTCACCAGCTCCTCAGTTGACCGGCGATTTGTCAACAAACGAGCGGCGTACTCTTCCACGTTGGCGGGGAACTCCTCCTGCCGCGGGGGAAGATTCGGATGGAAGTTGGGCATAACCTGGCACCTCCAGGACTCATCCACTGCTTCCGCCTTCACCCAGAAAAAGTGTCTCTTCCACCCTTTGTGCGAAGAGTCCTTCGTCGCCAGCGGAGTACAGCTCCGATTCCTGCGCGCCTGAATAAAATAGAAGCCTTTCCCCGCCGACGGATGTGCCTTTAGCTCGAAGAAATAATGAAAAAGATCCAGCAACGGGGGAACCCCCTGCAGGCGGTAGAGGATCCGAAAGGCAGACAGCAGAAGGTATGAGTTGGCCACCAGCTGAACAGGCGCCAACACGAAAAAATTGAGAAGCTTGAAGACGAAAGGCTCGAAGGGGAGGCAGAATCCGCTCTTCCACGCCAGGAGAAAAGTACAAATATGGCTCGTGCGGCTATCCAAGCTCGTCTCGTATGGGGCAGTGGCTACAAAGCTATATCGGAGAGGCAGGCGAAACCGATGCTCCAGTTTCTTCACATCAACCTCCCCCAACTCACTGCGATTGAGGACGGGCTCCCGCCTCACCTGCTCGATTTCCGAGCGCAGATCCGCCATCGAGCTGGAAGAAGAACCTTCACTAGAGCCCGAAGACTCCGGGGGAGAAGGAAGCTATCGGATCGCCTCCGCGGTTATACGCGCCAGCTCCTCAAATGCCGCCGCAAGAGCTTGCTCCCCCGCTGTATCTTCACGGCGCATCAAGGAGCCCCAGAAGCAAAGAAATGGAGGAAAGGCCAAAAACCCGAAACAGACTGGGAGGAACGAGTAGCGCCCTACGCCTATAAATCCTCGCGGGAGGCGGCGCGTCGTTTCAACCTCCGAGAAAAAGGGGGCCCCTTCATTTCAAATCCGTCAGGATCATTATTACTACAGGCCCAGGCGACCACTACACGTGGCTTCATAACGCCAACAGGATTCCACCCACCCGAGCCACACCGGTCCAAAGCCTCGAAAAACTACTCAACCGAGCCTCCTTGGCTCGGGAGTAGGAGGGGGACAAGTGGAGAGGGGGATTCCTGCAGCCCACTCAAAGAGCAGACCCAACTAGGCCCAACGAGGCCCAACGAGGCAAGCTCGTCCAAGTGACAGCCCACAGGGCCCACTCGGAAAAGTCCAATAAAACAATGCTTGAGGAAATGACTCTCCTAGGCGGCCCCAAGGCTCGGAGAGCCCGAGCCTCGGTCAGGTCACAGGAAGACCCGCGCATGAGCTATCCCTCCGCACGAAGGGGGGAAGCGCTAGCCGGTCTGTCCGACCCATCTCCTCACCGAGCTAGGCCTATCGCCCGATAGGGCCGGCCCCCCTAAGCTCGGTACGACCGATAAAACGTTCATCACTGCAGCCGTTAGAGTCCACAGCGGGCCGGACGCTAAGAAGTCCAGGAGCTCCGGCTTCCCCGCGAGGATAACGCCCCCACGACGAGGCCATAAAAGCCCACGACGAGGACGTAACCTCCACCGGAGACCTCTCAGCTTGCAGGACTCCAGAGGGCGACGCACTATTTAAACCTAGGATACCCTCCGGCGAAAGGTAAGTCCAAAAGGGCATTGTTCCACCCCCAACTCCTGAGCAAGGATCACTTCACCCCATTGGTGGAGAGGGATCTCGCGCCTTCACCTTCTCCTCCCTATCGCTGCTCCCACCATTGCTCTACTGACTTGAGCGTCGGAGGGTTTTGCCCCAGGGAATCCCCCTGGGCCCTCTGACCCGTTTCCCTGTCTTGCAGTTCATTATCTTGGTGATTACCAGCAAGCTCAGGAACCAGCGCGAGATTTCACCTCTTCAGATCACTACTATTGTCAACTAAGATACGACATACAGTATATTAATTTGATTGTCATAGAAATGACCAATGCGTCAATGTGAGAGGTGGTCAGGATGGTCAAGTCCTCATCCGACGCTTGATTGGCTGCTCTCATGAACAATTTATCCTTGATTGGCCTTTTTCCCATCCTGCCCCTCTCTCCTCCCGAGAACGCCCTGTCGCCTCGTCCTCGATCCTCCTCCCCTTGAGGCTAGCATCCTTCTCTCGAATCTGGGTAGCTCACTCCCCGGGCGACAACCACCTGCGACTGTGATCGACGTCGAGATGGTGCCCGCTGGAGAACCACCAGATGAACCCGCCCTCGCCAGGACGATGACACGGTGCTTCCATAAGATGAGAGGAAGAGCTTCCAATTCCTCCCGGTTCCAATCTTCAGGCTCTGGCTCCAGAGTGAAGGTATCGGAAGAACAGAATTCCCTGCAAGAACTCAACGCACACTTCTGAACAGAAAGGGAACAACTAAAGCACAACACTAAAGCATAACAGGTTGGTATAAAGGTCATGATCCTTCTTCCGATCAGACCATCTCCTTTTATAAGGCTCGTAGCCAATTTCTGTTTACATATTACAGGTGGATATTGTGCCACCTCATCCCATATATTTCTTGCTATCAAAATTATTAAAAGAAACACAAAATTGCCACTAATATAACAACCATGTTACAGACATTAGCTAATGGCTTATAACAGTCGCCCTTCATCTATAGTTATTCTGTTACAACTCCTCCCCCCGTTCGAAGAGACCTTATCCTCAAGGTCAAAGAAGGGATACGACAGTATGAATTGGTCATAGTCTTCCCATGTAGCTTCTGTCGAAGATTGACCTTGCCACTGAATGAGGAGTTCTGTTCAAGCAACATTGCCCTTCTTCACAAGTCTTATACCCAACAATTGTGCAGGCTGCTTAAGTAATGTGTGGAAGTTGTCCGATAATGGCCATGCTTGTGTTGCTTTGCTGCCCAATTTTGCTTTCAGTTGGGATATGTGATGAGGACATCATGAGCTTATGGGATGAGTATTAGTGTGTAATAGCTTGTATAGGTGTGTATTATGGGTTGTATTGGCTTGAAAGTGTGTAATTTTTGATTTCTTTCATTTAGGCTCTCTTTGTAAGGCTTCATTAAGCTATTGGGCCACATTTCTAGGAAGAGTCCATTACTAGGTTGCCTTTGTAGAGTCCATTAGGAGTGATTATCATATTGGACCTTATGCCACCCTTATGGACCATAATAGCCATTTAAGGCCCAATTGGGCCACTCCCTCTCATGGGCTATCTAGATGGGAGAATCCATGGGCCAAGTATGGGTTGTGGATTGGGTTGGCTGGCCTTGGACCAGCCTAGGCCCAAGAGAGGCCCATGAAGGGGGCGCCCCCTCTTTTGGCCTTATTAGGCTTGGTTGGTGTGTATTAGGTGGAGTTGGAATGGAATTAGTCTAAGGTTGAATGGAGATGGTCAAGTTAGATTAAAAAATTATATTTGGTGTGTTATTCACACTTCATCTCAGCCATTCAATCCCCAACCCTTGATCCAAGGGTCCACAATAGATTTGGTTGGAGTCATATATAACCTTGTATTTTCATATGAAATTCAATGAAAAATCAGAAAATTTGTGAGTGTTCTTGGAGCTTGGTGTGCCCCCTTCCTCTCTCCCCCTGGTTTCCTTCTCCCCAATCCCAGATCTAGAGTGTATCCCCCTTCTATCATCCCCTCTCAACCTCCGGTGATCGTTTGTGCCGCCGCCGCCGCCGTTCGTGCCGCCTTCGAGCCGCTACGGGATCGTCTTCGATTTTCTGTCCTATTGGACAGAGGTGTAGTTCGTGAATTCCTGAAGCCAGCCACGAGCTCAGATCGATTTGAACTTTTGAGGGTTGGTTCCTATATTCTATCCCATTCTCCAAAAAAAAATCCAGATTCAAAAGCCACCGTTTCATATTTTTACCATTTCGTTGAACCCTCTATCTCAGATCTGTTCTATCACTGTCTATAGTGATAGTAGCTTTGAGCTCTCCACCTTCGACCACCCTTTTGATTTATGTTAGAACTCCCAATTTAACTGGGTGTTCTTTCCATTGTCCCCTACCACCACAATTTTTCTTAAATTTTTATCGTCCTTCTACCTATTTTTAATAATTCATGTTCTACCGGAGCTACAGTACTTTCAGTCAGATCCCAGATCCGACCTTCATCCAGTAAACAAATCACAGAAAATCATAGACACATCTAAACGTTTCCAAATAATTTTTCTGTCTTCCCAACTCCATTTCCAACAACTTATCTGAAGAACACAACCCCAGATTCGGACGTCTACTTCACGGTCAAAGGTAATCCATAGTCAAGTTCTCTGCAGGTCTGAGTCTTTGGTTACTGTACAACAAGAGATTGAAAATTCCATAAGTCAAGATCCGAGTAGATCCAGGCCAGATCTTTGGGCCTAGGTTGAAGAGCTTCAAGCTAGCTTTCCAACGGCGCCAGTCTCTTGTCGATCCGACATCGGGGCTGATCGCAGCGCCCATTCTCGCTGGAGCGCGCGCCGAAATACAGAACCGGCAGATTTCCGATCGGGTTTTCCGACCGGTGCCGAACGGAGCCGCCGGGCCTCCGGCCGGCGAACCAGAGTGCCGCCATCCCAAGGAGCGACCCTCCGGGCATCCACCATTACAGCGGTGCCACCGGGTCCCACACGGCCCCTCCGGACAGCACGTGGGCCCCACCGTCACGTGTTCGGGTGTTGCCGAATCAACGCGAGAAGCCGCCCGTCAACCCGAATTCGGTCCTCCCGGACCCCATTGTGTAGCCCTTTACCTCCCTGCGTGGAGTGGGCAGCGAGTTGCATTTCTGTAATATCCGTGTATAATTGTTCCGGGAGTACGACTTCGGCCGAGTCCGTCGTCCCCACGCCGAGCGCGTGGAGGTATCGTCTTCGCTCCTACACTTGGCATTTCGCTTATTTCATATATGCTTGTTTATGCCGCTGCTAGAGAGCATGTGTAGGGATATCTAGCTCGATATATTTTCATATCACCGCTGCTGCGAGAGAGAGTGAAGCCGTCCCGTGACCCGATCCGGGCACGAAAGTGCGAGCCGACCACCCTAGCTCTTGCCGGTTTCTCAACCGCGCACGTCCGACGCTTCCCTCGTTAAGGGACGATCGCGAGCTTGTCGTGTCCGTGGTCTCGTCCCGCATCAATTTGGTATCAGAGCGAGTTGAGTCTAGGGTGTAACGACCCGAGAATCCGATTACAGGGATGGCCCGATAACCCGAGACTCGCACCGCCGTCCACGAGCCGGGAGGGCTCGGAAGGGCTAAAAGGAGTGTGGAGGCACAAAGAAATAGGAAATAAAGCAGGACAATTCAACAATTAACAAAAATAAATAAACAACTACAACAGAGTCCAGTCCGACAGAAAGTACAGTCTAAAGCAGTAAAGCGTACCACATGCCAAGTGAACACTCAGCCCGGCAAGCTGGCAACTGAGAACCTCCGCTCTGCACCCTCGAACCGTGAGGAAGAACCGCTACACCTGAAAAGCAAGGAATGAGTCTCCAAAATAGAGACTCAGCAGGGATCCCGCGAAACCCCAACCGGAAACAACGGCGGTAGCGGAAAGGAGAGCTACAACTACAGCAGGAACAACAAACCGGTGGCCGGTCAAAAACTCGGCACTACAGCTACTCCTACTGCCAGAAGGCACACCTCGATCACGAAGTCGAAGCTACCAAACCACGCTAGTACCACCTACCGAAGTAAGAACACACGGCAACCACGCCGTAGAGGCCTGTCCCCCGGACAGCGCCGACCTGGACACGCTGTCCAAGGTGCAACCCCGACCATCCGATCACGGGTACCGCACAACAAGACCCAACCTCGGTAAAGCCACTAGCACTAATCTCACGGCACAAGAACCGACACACGCGCCAAGGTGAAACAACCGAACTCACCGGTCAACACGACCAGATACCCGAAGGTCAAAGACACATAGACTGACAGTCTGTCACTCCGTACTCGATAGGAGTACCACCCACTAGAAGCACAGCCGGTAGCGTCCTCTGACTTCTTACACCGCACCGCAGGTGAACCGCCTGACGTGGTAGGTCCTACCCGAGGCGCGAACACCGTACAAGTAACCACAAACAAGTGACTAGCTGGGGTCACGCCCGTCGACGTGCGTCCACTGTCCCCAACCACGTGTGCACACACAGACCACGCGTTCTAGGTCTGGCCCTCTGACTGGTTTTCCCCCGCAGCCGGACTCTGGCTACGACGAGGGGCCCGACGGAAACCAGTCTAACCGTCCTCAGGGTAAGCCCGTACACCACTCCCTAGTGCGACCAGCATACGCGTACTGGTAGGCTACGACTAGTGGAGGGTCACTGAAGGAGTAGACTCTCAACTCAACGGAAAAGAACGTCCGAATCCGACGACGTACGAGGACCACCCCACGTACCGGCCCCGTCGCACGGTGACCACAGTCAGAGAAGAAACGGGACTCACAGTCCACGACCACGCACGCACCGTGCACGAGAGTCGAGAAAACTCAAGTGGCGCTAAGCCACTGGACTCTGGACAGTCCTCTAGACGCACGACACCCAACGGTCCTTAAGTCACAAGACTCGGGGTCAAGACCATTGTACGCAACAGCACAAGGCCGTCAATCTAGTCCAATCTCTAGGTCTAAAACCACGGTAGCACGAGTACCGAGACAGCTCACGAGCCGTCAAGACCACTCTCTCGGAAAGGGAATGCAAAGGACTAAGGCCACTCATACGGGCCACACGAAAATAACACAGAAGCATGATTCCCAAGGCAGCACGCAAGCCGCCACGATGATTTCCCATCTTGAAGCAAGCGGGAAACCTCCAGCCCCAGGCCGGACAACTGGACTCACTGTCCAAGGCCAAACACATGGCCCACACGGGAATCGCCTTCCAAAGGAACCCACGATATGCGGGGGAGACCCCACCGCACACACACCGACACACGGTGACTCGATCAAGCGTAACACGAAAGCCCGGAATACATGGGGTCACCCGGACCCACCACACCGACGGGCACGCGAATCGAGGTAACACGGTCCCTCCCGACACCCCAAAAATAAGGACACAGAACCCATGGGGTGTCCAGGATACTCACAAGGCCGGAGGTCGACCACTGGGTCCCAACCGGGTCGACCGGAGACCAACACAATGCGAACGGACGCTAGAAGATCACCCGGACCCTTAAGCGTACGGGCACGTAAAACGAGGTAAACGGAACCTCCAGACACCCCAAAACACGGTCACGGAACTCCACTGGGTGTCCAAGGCACACACGGCCCAAGGGGAGCACGATCAGCCGCAGACCGCCTGCCCCGGGCAGCCCGGCTGATCCCTCCAAGAACGCGCTACACGTGCATAGCGCGTTCAGCCAGAACGCGCTGTACGTGCCTAGCGCGTTCAACACGAACGCGCTACATGACCATAGCGCGACCAGGCCAGGTCGCGCTATGATCCTATAGCGCGACAACCAGAACGCGCTGGGGCCGTAAGGCGCGACCCAAACCGCCTTACTGTTCGTCTTCTCCGATGAACGCGCCCTGTCGGGGCAGCGCGACCTTCAAGAACGCGCTACCCAAGGCTAGCGCGTTCTCAGTCCGTGCCCGAAAACGGTGGAAACCACAGGAAAAGCCATGCCACGCCCCGTTCACCCCCAGGTGAAGGGGAAACAAAAGGGGAAACCTTCCCCAAGCCCCTAGGCATGCATCTAAACCCCTGGATCGTCCAAAAACACCATAAAACGGGAGATCCGGCTCACACCCCAAAAATATGCATTTTGCCCAAAACGCCCCGTTTAGCTCGCTCGGCTCACCACGGCCTACGAAACTCGCGGGAAAGGAAGTACACGGGCTGAGGGTCCATCTCCCTACCTCCACCGAAGATTACGTGCACCGTGGACGCCGATCAACGAAGAAAACGCCGTTGAAGCCTCGTCGTTCCACGAACTCACGGCCAAGCTTCCACGCGCCTCCACTGCCTCGATCCTCATCCATCCTCGCCCGTGCCTCGCCCACGCCGTCCCCGCCTCGCCCGTACTCCGCCCCGTCGGCCGTCGGAGAGAGAGGGAGAGAGGAGAGAGCGTGAGAAGAGATAGGGAGAGAAATGAGAAATGAGAGGGGGAGAGAGAAAAGGCTTATATATAGGAAAATCCAGAAATTCGGAAAAATCCAGAAAAATAGAAAATTACACCCTCGCGATCCTCGGAGCGCACCGATCGCAACGGTATCACTCGCGCCCTGGTGAACGGCCCGGTTCACCCGCAACGAGGTTCCGAAGGGAAAGCCGAAACCCACGTCGGGAATCGGAAAACACACGCGGAAAAAGTCGCGGAACGCCTCCGGGCCTCCGAAACGACTCCGGATCGCGCCGATCCGAACACGAAAGATGTCCGAAACGAAATTTCGGACACAACGGAGTCAGACGCTCCAAGAAACCGGATCCGGGACCCACGGAGAAGGATCCGAAAAATCCGGGGCATTACAGCCCTCCCCCCTTAAAGAAATTTCGTCCTCGAAATTCAGGA
The DNA here is from genome assembly GCA_022559845.1 of Amorphophallus konjac. Lineage (NCBI taxonomy): Eukaryota > Viridiplantae > Streptophyta > Magnoliopsida > Alismatales > Araceae > Amorphophallus > Amorphophallus konjac. Next base: position 24,859,968 of record CM040120.1, read on the forward strand.
CCTAGCACAAAGTCACAGGGGAAGAACGCTGAACCAACTGACACGCTGTTAGAGCCCCAGCACAGAAAACCTCGATTCTCGCGAAAAAAACCGATCTGAGGGACACCGCCAGACTTACAATCACAAGCAACACCTCGCTCCTCGCGCCGAGCACACAGGCCAACAGAGCAGGCATATAGCAAAGGACACAGTCCGGCATCACCTCAGACAACGCGAGAATCCACCATGGCGCCGCAGCCACGATCTCGCTCACCGAGGAATCACAACCCTCGACACGAGCAACAGCTACCGATCCAACCTATGGTCGGCAAACAAATTGCACAACAGCTTCGCAGCCAGCTGACAGATCGCATACCCTCCTCAAGGGAGCAACCAAAACAGAGCCTCCACCAGCTCAAGCAGTCATCTCAGCAGACCGCAACCAGCTCATCGGCTCAACACCAAGAAACACCTCACACATGGCAAGCCGAAAGCCGGACACAACACAGAAACGACCACCAAAGGTCTCGCTGGCACACGGCTCTCGCCACGCTCGAGCCCCAACAACCAGCATCTTTTGTCTCTGAAAAGACCATCCACTGGTCACTAACTGCTCGTCAACGGGAAACCTCCGCTTGCTCAGCTTCTTCCTTCTTTCCTGGTCCTCGACCGGGTCCAAAGGAAACATTCCAAACCTCGGCAAGCCATCCGTCAACTCACACACAGACTGAAGCCGCATCTCGAGCAGCACTCCTCTCGGACACTGCATCCGAGCTCGAACATCGCTCCAACTCGACCCTCTCGGGGAGCACGACGAAACCGAATGACGGATCCTGGTGTCTTCAATCATCACCTCACAAGACTCAGACTCACAGGGGAACCATCCCACGCTGGTCACCAAACCAGGGATAACAATTGCGACACCAACGTCCTATCAAGGACCATCCTCCGACGCCCATCTCACAAAAGGCCTCCACCCACAGGCGTCACTCATCCATCTGGTCTCATCAAATCCTTCGATCAATGCAAGTGGACACCCGCCAATACCGATTCCGCCCTTACCACAGAGCCACGGGACAACACCTGAACAATGCTCACGGGTCCCTAAGCAATAACCATCTCACCGCCACAATCCGACAAGACCGTAGAACCAACAGACACTGCTATGGTCGGTCACACGGTTAGGCTCACCAGCCACTCATACCATCAACCGGGACCCATAGTCTGCCAGAGACCACTTCCTTAAAGCACGATCTCAACCGAGGACACGACTGGGAACACAAGTCGGGCGCCAAGCCACCGACTCTGACCAACACGTCCTCACCCATCGTCAGGCGACATCCTCAACAACCTCATCCAGGTCCAACATCGACGCCTGACACGACTTCCATCACAGGAACATGGTACTCATGCGGCGCACTAGCCATCACTTTTTCCAACACTCCAACTTGCCAGTGCCAACAACCATAATACCTCGAGCAACGGCACGGCAACAACACGTTTCACACCGAGGAACCAATCCTCCGATGCTCAACGTGAACTCAGGAATCCGCCCGTAGCAACCAACGCTACAATCCTGAACCAGTGGGTTATGGGCCCACCACGCTTCCGCTGCGCACTCAAATCCGCGCGCACAGCCGAGAAAGCAAACACCGCCCAACCAGCACTCGTCCTTCCGGAACAACGCCAGCACCCTCACACAACAAGGGAATGGGCACGACTTCTCACAGGCAACCGCCTTGCCAAGACAAGGAGCACGTCTCGCACGGACTTCATGGCACACAAGGCCAACCAATCCGAACACACAATGCAAGACGACGATCCTTAGCCGAACGCAATCTCTCCAACCAAAGGAGAAACCAGCGCACTTTCGACCAACGGAAGAACTCCACGCTCGACCTGACCTCGAACCTCGCGCACGCTGGAAACGGCACCATCCAGCACCAAGGAAAACCATCGCTTTCATCAGGTCAGCGCCTCCGACACACTCGACGAGTGTCACGTCGGACCACAATCACAGCATCTCTCGATGCATCACCGCTGCAATTCCTCGAACTACAACACGGCATGCCAAGAGCCGCAACACGAGCCATAACCGGCAACCGCCAACGCTCATCATCGAGTCCCGAACTCGCCGCGGAGCCTTCACATCTCAAGCCAACTCCAGGGTGAACACAACCCATCCACTGACAGGAACGCGGGAGCAAAGACTTACTGGGACACCACAGCCCAATCCCGCCTCGAAATCCATAAAACAATCGGGACCGACACGTCATTTCTGACGCCACAGAGCACGACAAGGACATCAGGCTCGACGAAACAGCAGCTCACTGAGAAGACATTCCGCTCACCAGAGCACACTTCTCGATCAGAACGCCTCAGGAGCTGGACAAACCTCAAGCTGGAGTGACCAAAAACTGACAGCATCTCCCTCAAAGCACGCTCACGGCCACTTAACCAAGAACAGTCCGCACCAGCCACCTGACCACGCTGCAGATTCCTCGAACGCAGCACCGCGAGCTCACGCCTGCCAGCAACCTCTGCCCAACGCAGCAAAACCAGAGCCACCACCGATGAGGGAGAAGGCTCTCGACCTCGATCCTTAGACCCCATGCTGGCACGAAAGCCGCGGACAGCAACCACCTTCACAGCGCCGCACAGCGCACTCAAGCTCTCAAGCGAGAAACAAGGCGGAAAGCGAACACAAAACCCTAAGCCAGCTGCCGACTGTACTGGACCTTATGGACTCTGATCACTGCAATATTTCGAATTCCTATGTACGTCCACAATCACCGCTCTGATACCAGCTGTAACGACCCAAGAATCCGATTACCGGGAAGGCCCGATAACCCGAGACTCGCACCGCCGCCCACGAGCCGGGAGGACTCGGAAGGGCTAAAAGGAGTGTGGAGGCACAAAGAAATAGGAAATAAAGCAGGACAATTCAACAATTAACAGAAATAAATAAACAACTACAACAGAGTCCAGTCCGACAGAAAGTATAGTCTAAAGCAGTAAAGCGTACCACATGCCAAGTGAACACTCGGCCCGGCAAGCTGGCAACTAAGAACCTCCGCTCTGCACCCTCGAACCGCGAGGAAGAACCGCTACACCTGAAAAGTAAGGAATGAGTCTCCAAAATAGAGACTCAGCAGGGATCCCGCGGAACCCCAACCGGAAACAACGGCGGTAGCGGAAAGGAGAGCTACAACTACAGCAGGAACAGCAAACCGGTGGCCGGTCAAAAACTCGGCACTACAGCTACTCCTACTGCCAGAAGGCACACCTCGATCACGAAGTCGAAGCTACCAAACCACGCTAGTACCACCTACCGAAGTAAGAACACACGGCAACCACGCCGTAGAGGCCTGTCCCCCGGACAGCGCCGACCTGGACACGCTGTCCAAGGTGCAACCCCGACCATCCGATCGCGGGTACCGCACAACAAGACCCAACCTCGGTAAAGCCACTAGCACTAATCTCACGGCACAAGAACCGACACACGCGCCAAGGTGAAACAACCGAACTCACCGGTCAACACGACCAAATACCCGAAGGTCAAAGACACAGAGACTGACAGTCTGTCACTCCGTATTCGACAGGAGTACCACCCACTAGAAGCACAGCCGGTAGCGTCCTCTGACGTCTTACACCGCACCGCAGGTGAACCGCCTGACGTGGTAGGTCCTACCCGAGGCGCGAACACCGTACAAGTAACCACAAACAAGTGACTAGCTGGGGTCACGCCCGTCGACGTGCGTCCACTGTCCCCAACCACGTGTGCACACACAGACCACGCGTCCTAGGTCTGGCCCTCTGACTGGTTTTCCCCCGCAGCCGGACTCTGGCTACGACGAGGGGCCCGACGGAAACCAGTCTAACCGTCCTCAGGGTAAGCCCGTACACCACTCCCTGGTGCGACTAGCACACGCGTACTGGTAGGCTACGACTAGTGGAGGGTCACTGAAGGAGTAGACTCTCAACTCAACGGAAAACAACGTCCGAATCCGACGACGTACGAGGACCACCCCACGTACCGGCCCCGTCGCACGGTGACCACAGTCGGAGAAGAAACGGGACTCACAGTCCACGACCACGCACGCACCATGTGCGAGAGTCGAGAAAACTCAAGTGGCGCTAAGCCACTGGACTCTGGACAGTCCTCTAGACGCACGACACCCAACGGTCCTTGAGTCACAAGACTCGGGGTCAAGACCGTTGTACGCAACAGCACAAGGCCGTCAATCTAGTCCAATCTCTAGGTCTAAAACCACGGTAGCACGAGTACCGAGACAGCTCACGAGCCGTCAAGATCACTCCCTCGGAAAGGAAATGCAAAGGACTAAGGCCACTCACACGGGCCACACGAAAATAACACAGAAGCACGATTCCCAAGGCAGCACGCAAGCCGCCACGATGATTTCCCATCTTGAAGCAAGCGGGAAACCTCCAGCCCCAGGCCGGACAACTGGACTCACTGTCCAAGGCCAAACACATGGCCCACACGGGAATCGCCTTCCAAAGGAACCCACGATATGCGGGGGAGACCCCACCGCACACACACCGACACATGGTGACTCGATCAAGCGTAACACGAAAGCCCGGAATACATGGGGTCACCCGGACCCACCACACCGATGGGCACGCGAATCGAGGTAACACGGTCCCTCCTGACACCCCAAAAACAAGGACACAGAACCCATGGGGTGTCCAGGATACTCACAAGGCCGGAGGTCGACCACTAGGTCCCAACCGGGTCGACCGGAGACCAACACAATGCGAACGGACGCTAAAAGGTCACCCGGACCCTTAAGCGCACAGGCACGTAAAACGAGGTAAACGGAACCTCCAGACACCCCAAAACACGGTCACGGAACTCCACTGGGTGTCCAAGGCACACACGGCCCAAAGGGAGCACGATCAGCCGCAGACCGCCCGCCCGGGGCAGCCCGGCTGATCCCTCCAAGAACGCGCTACACGTGCATAGCGCGTTCAGCCAGAACGCGATGTACGTGCCTAGCGCGTTCAACACGAACGCGCTACATGACCATAGCGTGACTAGGCCAGGTCGCGCTATGATCCTATAGCGCGACAACCAGAACGCGCTAGGGCCGTAAGGCGCGACCCAAACCGCCTTACTGTTCCTCTTCTCCGATGAACGCGCCCTATCGGGGCAGCGCGACCTTCAAGAACGCGCTACCCAAGGCTAGCGCGTTCTCAGTCCGTGCCCGAAAATGGTGGAAACCGCGGGAAAAGCCATGCCACGCCCCGTTCACCCCCAGGTGAAGGGGAAACAAAAGGGGAAACCTTCCCCAAGCCCCTAGGCATGCATCTAAACCCTTGGATCGCCCAAAAACACCATAAAACGGGAGATCCGGCTCACACCCCAAAAACATGCATTTTACCCAAAACGCCCCGTTTAGCCCGCTCGGCTCACCACGGCCTACGAAACTCGCGGGAAAGGAAGTACACGGGCTGAGGGTCCATTTTCCTACCTCCACCGAAGATTACGCGCACCGTGGACGCCGATCCACGAAGAAAACGCCGTTGAAGCCTCGCCGTTCCACGAACTCACGACCGAGCTTCCACGCGCCTCCACTGCCTCGATCCTCATCCATCCTCGCCCGTGCCTCACCCGCGCCGTCCCCGCCTCGCCCGTACTCCGCCTCGTCGGTCGCCGGAGAGAGAGGGAGAGAGGAGAGAGCGTGAGAAGAGAGAGGGAGAGAAATGAGAAATGAGAGGGGGAGAGAGAAAAGGCTTATATATAGGAAAATCCAGAAATTCAGAAAAAATCCAGAAAAATAGAAAATTACACCCTCGCGATCCTCAGAGCACACCGATCGTAACGGTACCACTCGCACCCTGGTGAACGGCCCGGTTCACCCGCAACGAGGTTCCGAAGGGAAAGCCGAAACCCACGCCGGGAATCGGAAAACACACGCGGAAAAAGCCACGGAACGCCTCCGGGCCTCCGAAACGACTCCGGATCGCGCCGATCTGAACACGAAAGATGTCCGAAACGAAATTTTGGACACAACGGAGTCGGACGCTCCGAGAAACCGGATCCGAGACCCACGGAGAAGGATCCGAAAAATTCGGGGCATTACATAGGGTGTTTGCATTCACAAAAAAAAGTGCCATTTACGTCTAGTCATTAGTCATTGTCTAAGTCGTGTTTAGGATCATCATTGTTTTAAAATAAAAAAAGTGCCTTTTGGGTCGCATTTGCATACCATTAGTCGGTATATAAAAAGGTGTTTTCCGAACATTAGGCTACGCCTATCGGGAAGGCCGCACACTTGCGCGAGTGATCTTCGGATCGATTAACTCCGCCCCGTACCGAGTCTTGGTGTCTTGTCCTTAGTGTGCATGCATTCCAACTTTGCATTACTTAGGGTCGTGTCTAGTGTTTTGTCCAAATGGCCTTGCATATCCATTCCTAGGGATCCATTCCCGTCTTTTTGCAACTATGGCCAACCCATGTCGACCCGTCCAAGCTGATAGGTCCGTGTCCGAGTACCTTCGGGCATATCATAAGTATTGGTTGGAACATGGCTTGGGAGAGGAGAGCAACACGGCCGCATTTCAGTTTCGGAGAGGTTTGCGCTTTCACTTCCAGTTAGAATGTCTTATCCACAATGTATTCTCTCTAGCGGAATCCTATACGGTCGCTCTAGTGGTCGAACCATTTGAGTCACACTTTTCTCGGTATGGTGGCTTTAGACAAGCATCTACCTCCCAGTCGCCTACACCATGGCCTTCACCACTCGAGAGAGTTCCAATGTCATCCATCTCTATTTCCGAATTTGATTCGGAGTCCTCTCATTTGGAACCACCAAGGCCCGAGCCACCCATATTTCTAACGGGTACGCTTTTCATAGCCGAGCCGCTTCTTAGTTGGCTCAAGGATGGCTTGGTCCCACCTCCCTTCCCATCAATGGACCCCACACTAACACTAGTGTCAAGCAACTCATTTCATACCACCTTCCGGTCTCGTCACTATGTGGACACATTGGACGACCTTCTTAAAGGGTTAGACCGGCAGTTGACCTTTACCCATTTATTGGCCCGAGGCTTCGAACAACCCACTAGTCGTAACTTCACCCATCTGGCCATAGGGTCCATTATCTCCGTATGTACCACGGGTTGTGTTACCACGGAGGTTCTTCTACTTCTCCCGCTACCGGATGAGCCCGACTTCATTACTTTTCTTCCGAGGGAGGAGTCATATCTCCTATAGATGGTCCCATCTATCACAATGGATGGAGGTGACCCTCACCTTCATGAATTCCAAACATGGGACTATGTAACGGAGGGGCCGAGGGGTCACGCTTTCTTTGACCCATTCGACCCCTACTCTAGTGGGCCCCATGACCCATCACTTCCTTCATACCTTATCGGGGAAGTCCACTTTCACACCCCTTTCCCACCGGTCGGGTCATCTACATCAACCAAGCCCGTCCACGATACACCTACACCCGGTTCTTCCACACCCGGCTTCCCTAGCCCTCCCAAGTCTCCCAAATCCAAAGAGTCATCCACGCATGACTGGGTCATACTTGGACATTTAGGTGTACCCCATGCCACCCATCTCCGGTTACGTCAAATGCATGCATGGCACACATTCGGGTGTCCTGGTCCGCCGTCGCCCATGTACGGGTCGGACTAACATTAGGTGTGTCTAGGGTCATAGATGAGTCGGTGTGTTTTCTTTGTGTGGTTTGTTTTGTGTGGTTTGTTTGCATGGTTTGTGTGTCGTTTGTTTGTCTGCATGCGTCTTGTGCAAGCTCGTTGTCGTTCTCTTATGAGTAAGAGGCGAGTGGACTCACTCGATGAGTATGGGATCGGTTCCACATCTATACCCGGATCAGTCACTTATAGGGACTCAGCGGTGATTCCTAGTGAGTCTTCGAGCTGCTTCCTTCCCTTTCAGAGTGCCCCACCCGGAGTGTCCACCTCTAGCCCATGGCAGCTTGCGCATATCGAGGATATATGGAATGAGCAGGTGACGATCACTTGGAGTGGAGCGTACCCGCGTTACTTGGCACGGTGACGGATCCGCCGGAGTACTCGAGCATCCATACCCCTACTCGACGGGGTCGAGTTTCTCCCACCCGGGGAGAATTGATGAGGACATAATGAGCTTATGGGATGAGTATTAGTGTGTAATAGCTTGTATAGGTGTGTATTATGGGTTGTATTGGCTTGAAAGTGTGTAATTTTTGATTTCTTTTATTTAGGCTCTCTTTGTAAGGCTTCATTAAGCCATTGGGCCACATTTCTAGGAAGAGTCCATTACTAGGTTGCCTTTGTAGAGTCCATTAGGAGTGATTATCATATTGGACCTTATGCCACCCTTATGGACCATAATAGCCATTTAAGGCCCAATTGGGCCACTCCCTCTCATGGGCTATCTAGATGGGAGAATCCATGGACCAAGCATGGGTTGTGGATTGGGTTGGCTGGCCTTGGACCAGCCTAGGCCCAAGAGAGGCCCATGAAGGGGGCCCCCCCTCTTTTGGCCTTATTAGGCTTGGTTGGTATGTATTAGGTGGAGTTGGAATGGAATTAGTCTAAGGTTGAATGGAGATGGTCAAGTTAGATTAAAAAATTATATTTGGTGTGTTATTCACACTTCATCTCAGCCATTCAATCCCCAACCCTTGATCCAAGGGTCCACAATAGATTTGGTTGGAGTCATATATAACCTTGTATTTTCATATGAAATTCAATGAAAAATCAGAAAATTTGTGAGTGTTCTTGGAGCTTGGTGCGCCCCCTTCCTCTCTCCCCCTGGTTTCCTCCTCCCCAACCCCAGATCTAGAGTGTATCCCCCTTCTATCATCCCCTCTCAACCTCTGGTGATCGTTTGTGCCGCCGCCGCCGTCGTTCGTGCCGCCTTCGAGCCGCCACAGGATCATCTTCGGTTTTCTGTCCTATTAGATAGAGGTGCAGTTCGTGAATTCCTGAAGCCAGCCACGAGCTCAGATCGATTTGAAATTTTGAGGGTTGGTTCCTATCTTCTATCCCATTCTCCACAAACAAATCCAGGTTCAAAAGCCACCGTTTCATATTTTTACCATTTCGTTCAACCCTCTATCTCAGATCTGTTCTGTCACTGTCTACAGTGATAGTAGCCCTGAGTTCTCCACCTTCAACCACCCTTTTGATTTATGTTAGACCTCCCAATTTAACTGGGTGTTCTGTCCATTGTCCCCTACCACCAAAATTGTTCTTAAATTTTTATCGTCCTTCTACCTATTTTTAATAATTCATGTTCTACCGGAGCTACAGTACTTTCAGTCAGATCCCAGATCCGACCTTCGTCCAGTAAACAAATCACAGAAAATCATAGACACATCTAAACGTTTCCAAAACAATTTTTCTGTCTTCCCAACTCCATTTCCAACAACTTATCTGAAGAACACAACCCCAGATTCGGACGTCTACCTCACGGTCAAAGGCAATCCATAGTCAAGTTCTCTGCAGGTCTGAGTCTTTGGTTACTGTACAACAGGAGATTGAAAATTCCATAAGTCAAGATCCGAGTAGATCCAGGCCAGATCTTTGGGCCTAGGTTGAAGAGCTTCAAGCTAGCTTTCCAACGGCACCAGTCTCGTGTCGATCCGACATCGGGGCTGATCGCAGCGCCCATTCTCGCCGGAGCGCGCGCCGAAATACAGAACCGGCAGATTTCCGATCGGGTTTTCCGACCGGTGCCGAACGGAGCCGCCGGGCCTCCGGCCTGCGAACCAGCGTGCCGCCATCCCAAGGAGCGACCCTCCGGGCATCCACCACTACAGCGGTGCCATCGGGTCCCACACGGCCCCTCCGGACAACACGTGGGCCCCACCGTCACGTGTTCGGGTGTTGCCGAATCAACGCGAGAAGCCGCCCGTCAACCCGAATTCAGTCCTCCCGGACCCCATTGTGTAGCCCTTTACCTCCCTGCGTGGAGTGGGCAGCGAGTTGCATTTCTGTAATATCCGTGTATAATTGTTCCGGGAGTACGACTTCGGCCGGGTCCGTCGTCCCCACGCCGAGCGCGTGGAGGTATCGTCTTCGCTCCTACACTTGGTATTTCACTTATTTCATATATGTTTGTTTATGCCGCTGCTAGAGAGCATGTGTAGGGATATCTAGCTCGATATATTTTCATATCACCGCTGCTGCGAGAGAGAGTGAAGCCGTCCCGTGACCCGATCCGGGCACGAAAGTGCGAGCCGACCACCCTAGCTCTTGCCGATTTCTCAACCGCGCACGTCCGACGCTTCCCTCGTTAAGGGACGATCGCGAGCTTGTCGTGTCCGTGGTCTCGTCCCACATCAATATGTGAAAAACTGGATGTATCTTAGAACCAACAGGTGGAGATAATCGGTAGGCAACAGCCCCAATTCTTTTTTCTATTTGATATGGGCCATAGCACCTTGCACTGAGTTTGTTGTTATCTCTGGTGACTACCGATTGCTGCCGATGGGGTTGCATTTTCAAATACACCCAATCTCCAACTTGATACTCTTTATCTGTCCTTTTCCTGTCAGCTAGACGCTTCATTCTGTGCTGGGCTTTAAGCAAGTGTGCTTTGAGCTCCTTCAATATATTATCACGCTTAAGCAATGTGTCACCTACCTCCTGCACTTGAGTAGTGCCTGGTACATAAGATAACAATGCAGGTGGAGGGGTTCCATAGACTGCCTCAAAAGGAGTTGTTCCAGTGGATGAATGGACAGAGGTATTATACCAATACTCTGCCCATGGAAGCCAATGTAACCATTGATTCTGTTGCTGAAAACATAAGCATCTCAAATATGTTTCCACACATTTATTCAAGGATTCTGCTTGCCCATCAGTTTGCGGATGGTAAGCAGAGCTCATCCTTAATTGAACCCCTTGTAGTCTGAATATTTCTGACCAAAATTTGCTAGTGAAAATGGCATCCCTCTCTGATATAATAGCATGTGGCAATCCATGCAATTCGACAACATTCTGTATAAATTCTTGTGCTACAATGACTGCTGTGTAGGGATGCTTTAGAGCAATAAAGTGAGCATACTTTGATAATCTATCAATAACCACCAAAATTGTAGATTTGTTGTGAGAAGGTGGTAGTGCATCAATAAAATCCATATGTATGTGAGTCCAGATATGCTCAGGAATTGGCAAAGGTTGCAATAAGCCAGCCGAATACTGTTGTACAGACTTGTTCTATTGACAGATATCACATTCTTTTACAAATTGTCTAACTGAATGATGCATATTTGGCCAGTAGAATGTCCTTCTTATCATGTGCAATGTTTTGTGGTATCCTGAATGTCCTCCTTCCGGGGTGGAATGATGGTCTTGTAAGATGGTAGGGATCAAATGGTGTGACTTATAAAGAAATATCCTCCCTTTGTAATATAAGATGCCCCCTTTCACAGAATATTTACTAGGGTTCAAGGTTCCTGCATTCCACTGAATTAATAATTCCTTAAAAGTGTCATCTGTGTTGTAAGAGGCCTGTATATTCTGAAACCAAGTAGGGATGAGTACTGAAATAGCATGATAGGTATATTCAATCTCTTCTTCAGGTACCCTTGATAAGGCATCAACTGCCTTATTATGACTTCCAGATTTATATTCAAGACTAAAATCATAACCCAATAATTTCACCAACCATCTTTGCTGGGCAGGTGTATGAACCTGTTGATTCAGCAAATATTTGAGACTTTGGTGGTCAGTCTTGATTAGATTGTGTCTGCCCATCAAATATGGATGCCACTTCTGTACAGCAAAAATTATGGCCTCCATTTCTTTCTCATAGGCTGATTTGCCCAACTGGTTAATAGAAAATGCCTTGCTAATATATGCTATTGGTCTACCTTGTTGCATTAAAACTGCCCCCATGCCTGTTCCAGATGCATCACACTCTACCACAAATATCTGATTAAAATCAGGTAAGGCCAAAACTGGAGCTGCAGTAATGATGTGCTTAAGCTGTTGAAAAGCTTTGTCAACTTCAGATGTCCATAAGAATCTTTCCTTCTTCAATAATTGAGTCAGGGGTGCAGCCAAGAGTGCATACCCTTTTATAAATTTCCGGTAGTAGCCAGTTAAGCCAAGGAAAGCTCTTAAAGCTCTAACAGATTTAGGAGTGGGCCATGATAAAATGGCCTCAATTTTGCTATTCTCCATAGATACCCCTTTATCTGAAATAGTATGACCCAAGTATTCCACTTGTTGCACACTGAATGCACATTTAGCAATCTTAACATATAAACTGTTTTGTTGTAATGTTCTGAGTACTTGATCAAGGTGTTGTAAATGTAGCTCCCAAGAAGAGCTATATATTAAAATGTCATCAAAGAACACCAAAACAAATTTCCTCAAATATTTTCTGAAAATATCATTCATCAGGTTTTGAAATGTGGAAGGAGCATTAGAAAGCCCAAAAGGCATCACTAGAAACTCATAGTGCCCCTCATGAGTTTTGAAAGCAGTTTTTGAAATGTATGCAGGGTGCATACGGATTTGGTGATATCCAGATCTCAAATCCAATTTGTAAAAATTTTTGCTCCATACAATTCATCCAGCAAGTCATCTACCAAAGGAATGGGAAACTTATCTTTGATTGTATTCTGATTTAAGGTTCTGTAGTCAATACACATCCTCCAACTTCCATCTCTTTTCTGAACCAATAGAACTGGAGCTGAGAAAGGACTGTTGCTGGATCTGACATGGGTTTTTGAAAGAAGAGCTTCTGTCTCTTTCTCAATAATATCTTTTTGAAGTGGGGAATGCCTATAAGAAGACAATGTAATTGCTTTCGACTCATCTATCAAGGGTATCCGATGGTCATGCAGTCTACTAGGAGGCAATGATTGGAATTCAGAGAAAACTGCCTCATACTTATCTAGGATAGCAGCTAAATCAGCAGGATAGTTTTGTGTAATGAGGGGAGATGCAGTGGAAGATGTAGAGGCATCAATGGAATATAAGTGCAGGGAATATAATGCCCTTGCTTTAGGTAGGTCAGAGCAAAACTGTTTGGCAGATATTACATCAAGTGATGGTGGGGGCAAGCCTTTTAGAATAAATTCCTGTCCTTTGACAGAGAATTTCATGACCATTTGTGAGATATTCAAAGTTATGTCTCCTAAAAGCTGCAGGCAGGTATTGCCCAATACCACATCAATTGTTCCCAAAGGAAGGACCAAGAAATCTAGAGTAAAGGATATTCATGGTAGTTTGAGGGTGACTCCCTGACAATACCCTTGGGAAGCAATCTGTAAAACAGCAGCAATCTTTACTAAATGGGATGAGACATTTGTAATGCATAATCCCAATTTCTGTACTACTCTAGGGTCCAAGAAGTTATGAGTGCTACCATTATCAATTAACAATATAACAGAAAAACTGTCAATAAATCCCTGCAATCTGAGTGTCCCTGGGGATTGCATTTGAGAGACTGTATGAGAAGATAGTGATGGTTCCAGCTCATTGTGCATTTCCAAGGTCTCAACAGGTTCAGTCATATCTGACTGTTCATATTCATTGTCCTCTGGAATCAACTGCAATAAGAATAGTTTCTGAATTTGGCATTTGTGGCCAGGTACATATTTCTCATCACAATTATAGCAAAGGCCTTTAGCCCTTCTATCTTGTAACTGTTGAGTTGTTAACCTGCGCACAGGTGGGATGGTGGGTTTGAGAGGTTGTGGTTGTTGGGACTGTGTTGAAGGTTGAGAATTAGTGAAACTGAAATGAGGAGCAGTGCGGCGTCTAGACATAAACTTTTGTTCCTGAATCCGAGCTAGCTGCATGGCTTGTGACAGAGATTGAGGAAGAAAAGATCTAACCTCACAAGACAATTCTTCTTTTAACCCACTTAGGAAAATACCCAGTAAATGGTCCTCTGAAACACCTTGAACCTTGTTACTCAATAACTCAAACTGGCGCTGATACTCAGAAACAGAACCAAATTGTTTGAGTTTACTCAATTGTCCATGGTAATCAACCACAGAAACAGCTCCAAACCTTGAATCTAACCCTTTTAAGAAATCAGACCAAGAAACTGTATCCTTAGTATGAGTGAAATGTGAGAACCATTGTAGTGCTTCCCCTTCAAGATAAAATGATGCAAAAGAAACTTTATGATAATCCGGAACTTGATTATATAAGAAATATCTCTCTGCTTTGAACTTCCATTCACAAGGATCAGACCGGCCATCAGATTTAGGAAACTCATTATATTTCGACCGAAAAGAGCTAGTTACATCATGAGTGATATCTTTCGATCCCAAAGAATCAGGTGTTCTAGTCTCAAGATTATTTACTCTTTGATTCATAGAACCCAATTCATCATGTATAAGACTGATCTTGGATTGTAGATCTTGAAGGAGCGAAAGAACAGCATCATTCGAACTAGAAGCCATATTAGGAGAATTGGAGCTACCTGAAGGTGGCTCAGACATCAATTTGACACGGTGCTTCCAGAAGATGAGAGGAAGAGCTTCCAATTTCTCCCGGTTCCAATCTTCCGGCTCTGGCTCCAGAGTGAAGGTATCGGAAGAACATAATTCCCTGCAAGAATTCAACGCACACTTCTGAACAGAAAGGGAACAACTAAGCACAACAGGTTGGTATAAAGGTCATGATCCTTCTTCCGATCAGACCATCTCTTTTTATAAGGCTCGTAGTCAATTTCTGTTTACATATTACATGTGGATATTGTGCCACCTCATCCCATATATTTCTTGTTATCAAAATTATTAAAAGAAACATAAAATTACCACTAATATAACAACCCTGTTACATACATTAACTAACGGCTTATAACAGTCGCCCTTCATCTACAGTTATTCTGTTACAGACGACCTGCCGACGATGCCGGGCTCTGACGGCAGGATCTCTCGCTACGCCCTTCCCAGGATGGAGGATCTGGCGATGTAGGGTTCCGGTGGCTTCGAGTTTAAGCTTGTCAAGGGCCGATCGGGTTGTAGAGTTCTCTTTTTGTTTTTTTCCCCTGGTTTTCTCTGGTTGTTGTACTCGTACTGGTTAGGGTTTGGTGTGTAGTGAGGGAGGTGGAGGTGGGTTTGGTGAGGAGGGATGGCATCATCGAAGGGGGCCTACGGGGGGATCGGAACGGACTGTAGCGTGGGGACCATCGTCTGGATGCGTCGGAGGAACGGGTCCTGGGGGGATCTTGGGGCAGCACGAGCTGTTGGCGTCGCACCTCATGTCCCCAACATCTGGGAAGCCCATCAAGCTCCTTGGAACTTGGAAGGGAAGACGCCAGCATGTAAGTGTTCGAATGCCTGCTGCTCTTAGTTGGATTTTGCGCTCTCTATTTGTTCCCCTCTATTTTGATACATTCTCGTGCCATGTAGATTCGGGCTATTCTTTTAACATGCATCTAAGACATTCATGCTAGAGGATTAATTTTCACCTGCGTTCAGACTATAGCTCAATTTTGGTGACTGATTATGGTCAGGAGACTTGATTTATAGACAATGATTGTAAGGCATTGTGTGTGTTGAATTAGATAGTTTTTGAACGCCTTGCAGCTGCTGATCGTGGGTTGTCTATGTAGAGAATTCAAATATTATATTTTTTTTCTTTGGATAAATTTTTTGATTGATGCATAACATTTATGGATGATGAAACCATGATAGGCTAGCTCGTAGCATTTGAGGCTTGTCTATTTATTCGTGCAAGGAACTGTTCTGAGGTAAATGAGAGGCAAACAGACATTCAATACTAATAGTCAAGATAGTCAAGGTTCCTTGAAGCTGACAAGGATGAGACGCATAAGTTTCCTAGAATTATACTATTAAAAATGTCAATACATTACCTAGGGTTGAGTAGTGTGAGAATTATTTGCATTCTTAGAAATGGAAAGAAAAATTCCTTACAAGAAAGTTTTGATACATTTGTGAAGGCTGTGAAGGTCCTTTTTGATAAAATTTGATGTTTCTTGCCGACTTCATGATGTAATTATTTTTATTCCTCAATCCTTCTCATATTTCGAAAATCCATACATACATGTATATTGTTTCATGCAAGGCTTGCCGTCCCGACCGAACCGGCCGTCTCGGTCATGGCCCGAGACGAGATAGTACCGTATCGCACCACTCTGTATTGTTCCGTATCGCAAGGTGCCACTGTCACAATAGAAAAAGAGCCATTATATATATTATATATATAAATTAATACAAAAAATTCTTAACTTAATTGGTTAGGTGATTTGTGTGCTCTATTTAAGACGGCCTAAGATTGAATCTCGTAAATGTCTTTGGGATTTTGAGTTTTTTGATTGAAAATCTTAAAAAGAAACTAAAAAAAATTATACAACCGGTGGGTTTCGAATCCAGACCGCTCCCAACCGATGTAAACACTCAACCAACCTACCTATAAAATGTTTTATATTTAAAATAAAATATAAAATATATAAAGCGTCTCGGTTGCGTACCATAGGCCGGTCGTCCCGATCTGTGATTGGGACGGTTCGAGAAGGACGATTCAGGCCGTCCCGTCCCGGTTTGACAAACCCTAATTTCGTGGTCATGTTTTGTGACTTTAATGCATCCTTGTTCATGCCAAGGTGGTATTCCCTGCATCAATCTCTCACCCCCCCACCCATCCATCAGAAAACCCAAAAATGAGGAGTCTCATGGTATATATGGGGTATAAATAGACTCGACGTAAAACTACAAACTCCTGACAAAATAATATATACAAAAAAACCTTCTCAACAATCGGCAATCATAACCCTGCATTAGCCTGAAGTAACAGAATTGCGAAAATTAAATGTTGGGTCCCACAGTGTAGTGGCACGGATCCAGAGGGGGGGTGAATAGATCCCTCTCTAAAAATTATAGTCAATTAAAAATAACTTGAAAGGCTTCTCAATCAAACCTCACCGAACATGCAAGTGACACGATCACACACGGAGAAATGGCAATTTGAACTAGCATTATACGTTAACAAATTTAGCATCAATGCGCAAGATAATCAATAATCCATCCTGTGAATGGTGGTAGAAGATAAGGAACAAACACTCAACCAATCACACATGCACAATGATTTTTTAGGTGGTTCGGGACCACGACGGATACCCTACGTCCACCCCTCACCACCTCGGTGAGGCTTCACTAAAACGCTACACGAGGTAGCACACGGGGACTAACCCCAATACACCACACGTTGCTCGACGGCAGCAAACCACACACACACGAGCTCAACGCTCAACACGCTGCAGAGCAGCACAGACACGAGGGCGAACCCTCAACACGGTGCTCAGCACCA
Source organism: Amorphophallus konjac (assembly GCA_022559845.1). NCBI lineage: Eukaryota > Viridiplantae > Streptophyta > Magnoliopsida > Alismatales > Araceae > Amorphophallus > Amorphophallus konjac. Next base: position 24,877,233 of record CM040120.1, read on the forward strand.
CACACACACACCAAGACGGGGAACGCACCCCAACAGTCAATCCACACTCGGAGACACCGCTCCGAACACACACATAGTTTTTTTCAGTTTAAGAAGTGATCACAGATATACAAGCAAGCTCAATGAACATGAACTAGACAAAGGATAACCACAAGCAGGGACAGAAAATGGTTCAGAAGACTCCTTATCAAAATGATGGAACTGGGTTCTTGGGCAACTGGGTTTCTTCTTCTCTTCAGTCAGACTTTGGTTGAAGCACGCAGTAGAATCATCAACAGGTTCGTTGTTGTTGCAGCTTGAAAGATCAGCGATCGAGGTTCTTCTTCTATTCAATCTGGCTTCAGCTCATTGATCGTTTGGAGGAGATATAGCCGTGGAGCTTCAGCAAGACACCTTCAACTAGGTGGGATTTCATCATCTTCAGTCTTGAATCGCACCCAGCTCACCCTCGAGACGAAGGAGATGAAGCTTCATCCTCTGCTTCCTTTCTCCCTGCAAAACCCAAAAACGTATATAACATTGGATGCTTTCCCATCCTGCTTTCCCATCCTTTTTCAATAAACCCTATCTCTTCCAATTTATACCACAAGGGAATGAAGGGCCACGTAGAGGATATTATCCCCCAAGGACCAATCACAATCAGGCACTAAAAGAATAGATCGAGCTAGGGCACCCGCCGCCGCGCAAACTGGTGATTTTTTCGATCATCGGAAAGTGTCGACCCCTAAGGTCGACACTCGCGATCGAGCTAGACAGAACTACGCCCAAACAGAACCCAGCGTAGAAAGTGTCGACCCATGGGGTCGACACTTTCTACCTGTCGCATGGAAACAAGCCACGGCAGAAAGTCCCGGAATAAGTGTCGACCTTGTGGGTCGACACTTATGTCTAGGGTTCTGAAAAACGAACCCAGACAGAACCTACTGATAAAAAGGTCGACCCCGTGGGTCGACTTTTTATCCCCAAGTTCGAAGACATAAGAGGGCCGGCTTAGAACACCAGACCCTTGGACAAAGTGTCGACCCATGTGGTCGACACTTTTCCTAACATAATGCAAACTAAATAAAACATGCACAGGGGTAATTCAAAAAGGATGATACATTAAAGATGAATACAAGTAAGAGAGAAATGGGTATTAAGTACCCCAAATCAGAGATATACCAAGTAGAGATTGTTAGGGAATTATCTTAAGAGATGTCCATCCATTTTTCACAATTAAACCTCTTCCTACCATTCAACCAAAGTAACTTACCATTCAATACACACTTGAGATCCTTGTGTTGGTCCACATGCATGTGAAGATCCAATTGGAAGGTTTCCAATTGGTCTTTATATTCAATGCTTGTTCGATACACCTGTCACATTGCATACTGGAAGTTAGTCTTCCATATCACTCAATTTCAAAACATTGAAATCTATCTCTCATTATTCACTTAATTTCACACTTAAGATCCTGCTTCACAACCGTTAAGTGAATCAAATAGGGAAGAGTTAGAAGAGTTTCACCCAGTTCAGTCGGAAACTATTCTTTCTCACTAGCTCCTGTAAGCATATCAAAGCATGTCAGTTAACTTCATCAAATCAGTTGGCCGTGACATACACTAGTCCATTCATACAAAATGGAGTTTGCTTAGTTCATTTCAAATCCACAACAACATATGCAAATTGTTTACATGGAGGGCAGTCACATGGTATTTAGTTCATCATCAAAATTCCTTAAAACATGGTTATGCACGGGGTTCAACAATCTCCCCCTTTTTGATGATGACAAATGTTATATGCAATTAGGCAAAAAGGTGTTGACAGATAAAAAGATTTCAATGAACGTCTTCTCACATCTAGCATTCTAGGCGTGAAGCCATGCTTAACAATCGAATGACATCTTGTAGACCATTTGATAACACAATCAAGAATATGATGCATTCTAACCACAAATTAAAATACCATGCAGCATTAATGATGAATCATCCATCAAACATCCAAAAGTGTATTTCCAATCATAAGTGGAGACATTATCAGAATAGAAGCATAGGTGATCATTCCACATGATAAACACAAGTCCACAGAAATTTTCATTCACAAAATCAAGATAACTGATTAACTTCAGCATTGTTCATAAGACAACCACAACTACTATCTATATCTGGACAACCATGTCCACAAAATAAACAAGTCCAAGTCCTCCACAAAAGTAAACACAAGACACCCATGTCCACAAGATAAACATTAACACTAAGATACCAATTGTCACAAGACACATAACCATAACCAAAACATAAACATAAACCACAAAATGTCCACATAACAAGACACAACCATAACATCCACACATGGTAACATCCACACTTCATCTCCCCCTTTGTCATCAACAAAAAGAAGTGGTAAGGGGGGGAAAGTTAATTAGCTTGGTCATAAGAACTAGGGTGCTAGAGATCAAAGCCTCAAGGAGAGGTAGGAGGTGTGCGTGGACGCCTTAGAAAATCAGAGAGATCGTCAAACTTGGAGTTTTGAATGCCAATGGCAGAATGGAGCGAGTCAATGGAGTAGGTCATGGCAGCGAACTTCTGAAGATAAGTATCATGATGAAGCTTCAGTTCCTTGACTTCCCGTGTGAGGGCATCCACAGGTTCTTTAATATTGCACACTTCATTAGTTAGTTCATCGAATTTGATGCTTATTGATGGATCTGCTGAACATGTAGCATGTGGCACTCTGGTTCTGACAGTTCTGCTGATGGGTTCTTCATGATCTTCACCTTCATTCTGCCCAGACCCTGCTGCCGGGGCTTTACCTTTCTTTGACGGAAGTGTGCGAACAAGAACACCATTTATCAATTCATATCCCATGTTGGTGCAGATGGATGGGATAGTATAGATGTCGGCATCCTTAATTGGATGACTGACCTGCTGACTCAAGTCAATATGTAAGGACTGAAAAATTTGTGTTAAAGCGGCTCCATAAGGTAAATTTCGGTTCTTGGACTTCCTGCAGCTGGTTATGTACTCCATCATCACCACTGGGAAGTTAATCGGTTCTCCACTCATGATTTGAACAAATAGGAATTTGTGCATGTCAGTTACTTGTTCCCTAGACCCTGATCTTGGCAATAGAATAGTGGTCATCATGTGATGCAGAATTCTCTGAGGAGATGGGAATTCATTTGCATTGAGCTTCGATACACACCCTGGTGTTGCTACCTTATCCGTCATTAGTTCATATGCAAGTTCTTCAGAATAAATGGCTTCTTCATAAATCACCCCACTATCCCAAGGCAAATTCAGAGCTTTTCCTATCAATTGAGGAGTTAAAGGAACAGAAGGCCCATTGACCTCAGTGTACAGTTCATCATTTTTGACAACCATATTTGCATAGAATTGATGAACTAGGGAATGATAAACTCTCCGGTGATCTGACATGAAGGAAATTAAATTTGGCTGCTTCCTTAAGAGTTCGACTAACCTTGGTAGATTCTTTTCTATGCTCCTGAAATCAACCGCACGAGGGCGCAATACTTTCCTTTCAGCCAACATTTTCGTCTCAGAGGCTCTTTTCCTTCTTTCAACCTGGGCTTCCTTGTCTTTACGCCTTAGCTCAGTTTGGATGCGGGCTTCTTCTCGTTCTAGCACAGATCTTTTCTTGGGTGCCATGGATGAAGTTCGTATAGCTTCAAATAGATGCTGACACTGTCCGATCTTCACTGAATCAGGTGAATGAACTCTTGAGCAAGTGGAAGGAGACCGGTAGTAATACCCTCGAGCAGATGAAGGGCTTCCTCTGACTGGCTTGAGTTCACACCACAAGCAGCACCTTCTCCAACCGGATGTACTTTGAAGTAGGGCGCCGCGACTGCTTCCAGAGGAGGACGAAGAGCCAACGCCGCCGCCCGCCGAAGGGTGCTTTTAGAAGAGATGGGGTGGACGGAGAGAAACGAGGGCTGGAGGAGGAATGGAGAGGAGGAGCCGTGGAGGCTTGGGAAGAGGAGGGTCGCCCGTGGGAGGATGCGGATGGAGCGTTAGGGCAGAAGAAGATGGGGTGGTGAGTGGGTTTAAAGGAGAAGAGAGGGGTTTTGGGTTCGATGGGGTTCGACCAAAAGAGAGCCAGGCCAAAACGGGTTTGATCCAAAAGAGAAAGGGAGTAAGAAGTGAGCCCTACGGTCCGGTTCACAAGCCGGGTTCCGTGACAAAAGTGTCGACCTTGTGGGTCGACACATTTTGGAGACGATTCTGTCTGGCGAGAAACAGAGGGACACACGATAAGAGTGTCGACCTTAGGGGTCGACACTTCTTCTGCACTTTAAAAAATCAAGTGAAATGGAGTGAATTGAAGGCCAAATGAACCCAACTTGATATCCACGAAATGATAAACACAAAATGGGCAATATGTGGGTTGCTCAACTGAGAGAAGTTGATTTTGGAAAAGGGAAATCAAATACCCACACTTGGATGATCAATTCAATTAAACATGCAAGCTTTCATTTCTAATAACTAACACAAATCATCGAAACTGAATTGTTGTACAGAATTGACCAAATTTCAATTGAGCACACTTCATCCTCATGAATAGCAGTAAAGCCAGGATTGCTTACCTTATCTCCTTTCTTCTGAGCACTTCACTGAACTGAAGATTAAAACATGTTAAGGTCACCAAATGCAATCTAATAACCCTGTGCATCAGATTTCGTGGTTAATGAATTATGAGACAAAATCTTAGGAATGGACACAATGTCAGAGTAGTAACTCAACGCACAAAACATTTCAATCAAAATTTGTATTCCTTTTACCCATCACAATTTTTAGTTGGTCACATGGGAGTGTTTCTAACCGACTCAGTTCAACAATCAAACAAACATGGTTTTCTCTTCAGCAAAATCTATTTTAGAGGAAATTCAGGGAATATTAGTGGGATTGCAGATTCAAAGAGAGTTATGTACATCAATTGTGGGGGTTCAACAATTGAGTTCTTATAATGCATTTTAAGCATGCAGGCATACAAACAAGCATACATAGGTATAAAATCAAGCATGAAGGTCCCTCAGGGACGGGTATAGGAAGAATGCAATAGATTTGAGCAATCATGTCCATGAACCATATTAACATGGTTGTGCTTACAATTAGACGTACTGCTTGACCATTGATGATCAACTAATTCAGGAAATACATTCAAACAATCAAGCTCAGATTCAACATGTGAACGATGAAGAATGACTTTCAAAACAATATGGATAATCATATGTTCTAAGTAACACTAACAATAATCTCTCCTCCCTACATTTCAATACAAAATGCTCGGCTTTTGGTAGCTTCGCACAGTCCCATACAATTTTGTATTTATTTTAAATAGCAACATGACTAACCTTTTGACACGAGGCATGCCCTTTGTCTCAGGGGTAGTTCCCGGTTACTCGGTATCGTCATTTATGATTATGTGGATAAGACACTTTCCGATGCGAGTTTCCTCCTTTATTTCAGGGGGGATTCCCGATGTACTCGATGTAAAATCACACTTATTCAATTTTTGGTGGGACTGACAGCTTTTTCCTCATGAGTCACTTGACTTTAATGTAGGGGTTTAAGAATCCTTAAAAGTGTTTAGTGGAATAACATATATCCTTATTGAATGAAGTCAGTTGTATCAAGGTTCCATATGAAGTGAGTGATTGAACAGATAGTAGAACATGAATTAGCCTTTTCAAGGTTTTATCTCCCCCTAAGTGTATGCACGGTTGAAAACCAAAAAGACCTTGTTAACATGTGTCATGAGTCATTCATGCCTGAATCAATGCAAGTTTATTTAACAAGGTTGTTTGGTCGTAGAAGAGTTCAAAAAGAAACGGATGTAAATTATATACATTCAGGCAAGTCAAGATGATGTATTCAAGCAAGTTGATTACCGGTACGTGGCGAAGTACGTAGGTCCGAAGACCACACTCACGCATGATGAAAGCTTCTAGGTGGACTTAATCTACCTTTCCACTGACACCATTTTATATACCGGTTAATCATGGCATTCATGCACACGAATATGAGGTATAAGCAAGTCAGTACAACAAAGTGACAGATGACTGAATTTTTATTTGTATTCACAAGTGTTCAAAAAGGTGTGATGTGTATGGATGTAAGATGTGTGTGCTTTATGTGTAAAATTCAACTATGTGTAAAATTCAACTCTTATTCACAAAAACAGACGAGTGTAGCTAGAAGTAACTCTATGAACAGTTGCAAAATATTGTTATTCAAACGTGAAAGTAAAAGTGGAATGTATTACCACAATAGCTCATCAAATTTCTTGCCTTAGAGGAATTTTATTCTATTGACAGCTTCTTCCATCACAAGGCATTCCTGCAAGACAAAATCTTCACTTTGATGTTTTGGGAACCCAAGCCATCTTGGGTCCCTGGGGGTTAGGTGCACCACGATTTATGGTTCTCAACAATTTCCTTGCATTCATATCATCAAGGTGCGATAACGAGCAATCATTCATGACATGTCCCACATAACCACAGTAATGACAATACACACGTGGTTTCAATTTCTTTGGTTGAACATAAGCATTGGGCTTTTGAGCATGTATGGGGGGGTCTATAATTTTGAGTGTGCAATTTAGGTTCAACATTTAACAACCAACAGAATTTCTTAGTATGACCTATTTTCCCACAATGAAAGCATTCAACCTTCTTTTTCTGATGAACTTGAGATTTACTGTTATGCATCTTACAAGCATTCAACTCATCTTCTTTCATTAAGCTACAATCATGCATTAAATGTCCAAGCTCACCACAATAGTGACATTAAGTATTGTTGTGTTTTGGAACTTGGGATTTCACATCAAGTTTCTTTGCATGCATAATGGGCTTTTGTTTGACAGATGAAGAGGTATTTGGTGTACTTGAGGAACTAGAAGCATGCACAAACGAAGTTTTTGTTTTCAGATTAAATACTTCTTTTTTACTAGGATTGTATCCTAGACCTTCCCGTTGGAAGTTCACCTTAGTTCTCAAGAGTTTGTTTAGATTCTCTTCACCACTCACAAACTTGCCCAATGATTTGTTCAGGTCAACGATTTCACTTTGAAGTGAAGCAATTACAAGTTCACAAGATAGAATTTCATTTTCACAAGAAGTGACCTTTTCATTTAGAGTGGCATTTATCGTCTTGTAAGATTCTTGGAGAGGGGGATTTCTGTAGCCCACCCAAAGAGCAGCCCAACTGGACCCAACAAGGTCCAACGAGGCAAGCCCACCTGGGTGACAGCCCACAGGGCCCACTCAGGGAAGAAAAGCCCAATAAATAAACACTCGAGGAACCAACTCTCCCCGGCGGCCTCTAGGCTCGGAGGGCCCGAGTGATGGTCAGGTCATAAGGAAGGTCCGGCCCAAGCCGTTTCCCCGCCCGGGAGAGACAGGCATTAGCCGACCTATCCGACCCCTCTTTCACCGGGCTATGCTCATCGCCCAGACAGGGCTGGCATTTCAGGAGCTCGGCCAGACCAAATATCATCCGTTCAAGAGTCCCCAACGGATAGGGGAGTCAAGAAACCGCCGGACTTCAAGGCGATAACGTTCCCACGATAAGGCCATGAAAGCCCACGTTGAGGACGTAACTCTCGCCGGAGACCCCTCAGCTTGCAGGACTCCTGAAGGCGGCACACTATTTAAACCAGGGCTACCCTCCGACGGAAGGAGAGAGCCATTCAGGTACTCATATACCCAAACTCCTGAGCAATCCGCTTCACCCTCTAGTGGAGAGGAATCTCGCGCGCTAGCTTTTCTCCTCCCCATTATTGCTTCCACCACAGCTCTACTGACTTAGCCATCAGAGGGTTCTACCCCAGGGAAGCCCCCTGGGCCCTCTGATACGTTTCCCTGTCTTGTAGTTCATCTTCAGGTGATCCACAGCCCGCTCAGGATACAAGCGCGAGATTTTGCCTCTTCATCTGGCGCCATCTGTGGGAAACGCACGAAGAGCCGAGATGGTGAGAAGAAGCTCAGGGAGGAGATCCGCCGTCGAGAAGGGAAAGGCCGTGGTGGCGGCAGGAGATGGCCCCTCTAGGGCCTCACAGAACCCTCCCTCCAACGCCAGCGTCCCCACCAACGGACCGCCGCCCCCTCCGACGGCGACGGGGGCACCCCCCAACGGTGGCGACGAGGTCTTCCAGGCCCTCAATAAGAAGCTTGACGTCCTCGTGGAGCTCATGAGGGCCCAGGCGGCAAGGGATGCCAGGTCCCGCGTCCCGTCCGGGAGCCCCCCCCCCCCCCCCCCCCCCCGTCGAAGTGCGTCCCAGCATACCGCTGGGGGCCGCTTCACCCTCCGCGGTCAGCAGCTCATCCGCAACGACGTGGGAGGACCCTCGCAAGCTCCGCCCCCGGAGCAAGAGGCTTCCTCCACGCCCAGAAAAGGGAGACAGGGGGCGAGGCCTCTACGCCCGAGCGCTGGCGTTCCCGAGGATCGCCACGACGCTCCCCCCAGTCCCACGGCACGACCGCAGCCGGAACTATCAATCCGGCTGAGGGATTTCGAAAGACGTTTTGCAGAGCAAGAGCGCGCCCTCCGCGCCCTACAGAAGACCTCTTTCCCGGAGGATGAGGAGAAATCCCCTTTCTCCGAACACATCTTGAAGGCAGAGGTGTCTCCCAGAACCTCCATTCCGACCTTCAAGCCCTATGATGGCCAGGGCGACCCAGCCGACCACTACGACAGCTTCGACGCCCTGGTGACTCTGCATGGAACACCGGATCCTATTAAATGCCGAGCCTTTGCGGCCACCCTGGTCCAAGGTGCTCAGGCATGGTTCCGGGCCCTCGCCCTGGGTCCATCCCGGACTTCAGGCAATTCGGGCGAGTCTTCAAGGAGAGCTTCGCCGGAAGCGCCCCCCCAAGGTCAGTAGCGGGGCTCCTGGCCCTCAAACAGACACAAGGGGAAAGGCTCCGGGCTTATGTCCACCGATTTAAATCGGAAGCCCTCAGAATTCCCCGCCTGGATGTGGCCTCTGCCACGACCGCTCTGACCGGGGGCACCCGGGACGAGAACCTCCGCCGCGAACTTGTCCTCCACCCTCCCTCGACCCCTGCCAAGCTAGTGACTCTGGCACTGCTCCACACCGAGTGCGAAGAAGTACTCAGTGCCTGCCGAGACACAACCGGCTCGGGTCGGGAGGGGGACAAGAAGCGAGCCTCCGAGCCAAACCCTGGCTCGGGCAAGAAGCGCGATCGGGAAGGAGAGCGCAAGAGGAAGTATGAGCGGTACACCCTGTTGACCGCGTCAGTCTACGAGATCTATGAAGACATCAAAGACTCGGGACTCCTCCGCCGGCCCGAACCAATGAGATCGAAGAACCGCAAGCGCGACAGGCATTGCCTGTTCCACGGTGACCACGGGCACCACACCGGCGACTGCCACCAGCTCCAGGACGAGATCAAACGTCTCATCCGTCAGGGGCACCTGGCCCGGTTTGCAGTCGGGCGCAAAGAAGACCGGGACGCCGCCGAGGAGATCGACAACGCCCCCCGAGGGGTCCACATCAACGTCATCTCCGGAGGAACGGCGTCGGGTGGCGACACCAGCCGAGGAAGGAAGCGTCATGCCGAGCGGGCCAGCCAGGTCTTAGAACCCTCCAGCGGCCCGCCGAGGGAGCCCCAGGTCATAGTCTTCTCCGACCAAGACCTGGAAGGGCTGAACACCCCGCATGATGATGCCCTCGTTATCTCGGCCACAATAAACCATTGTAACGTAGATAGAATTCTGGTTGACAATGGGAGCGCCCCCGAGGTATTATCTTACGACTGTTTCCTCAAGATGGGGGAAGACCCATCCAAGCTCCGCCCGATCCGAACACCCCTTTGCGGGTTTAACGGCCTAGCCACCTACCCCGAGGGAGCCCTAAGCCTGCCGGTCACCATCGGCACCCCACCCAAAACCGTTACGGTCATGGTGGACTTCATAGTGATTAAGGGTATGATAGCGTACAACGCCATTTTCGGCCGGAAAATTCTCAGCCGGATAAAGGCCGTACCATCTACCTATCACCAGAAAATGAAGTTTCCCACCAAAAACGGGTTGGGGGAAGTCCGAGGTAACCAGGCCACGGCTAGAAGGTGCTACAACATCTCGGTGGAAGCCTCAAGGCCGGACGGGGGAGATAAGGGCCCCAAGGGAATCGAAGGGAAGACCGTAACCGCCGAGCCCGGTGGCGAATTGCTAACGGTATTCCTAAACGATGACCCGACCCTCGGAGTAAGGATCGGAGCCGACCTACCACCCATGGAACAGCAGCAATACATAAAATTCCTTTCTGAGTACGTTCAGGTCTTTGCTTGGTCCGATGATCAACTCCCTGGCATACCAGAGAAGACCGTGATGCACAAGCTCAACCTCGACCCCACTGTCAGGCCCGTACAGCAACGGAGAAGGAAGCATGCGCCCGAGAAATAGGCGATCATCAAGGCGCAGGTCACCAAGGGACAAGAGACAGGCCTCTTCAGACCAGTCATGTACCCCACGTGGCTAGCCAATGTCGTCCTGGTGCCAAAAACTACAGGCAAATGGTGAATATGCGTGGACTTCACCGATCTGAATAAGGCTACCCCCAAGGACTGCTATCCACTACCGATCATCGACCAATTGGTTGATTCAACCTCGGGCAACGAGATACTCAGTTTCCTGGATGCATATTCAGGTTATCACCAGATCAGAATGAATCCAAAAGATGTCGAGAAGACCGCCTTCATCACTGACTGCGGCGTGTACTGCTACACCCGGATGCCTTTCGGGTTGAAGAACGCCGGAGCCACATATCAGCGGCTGGTAAATCACATGTTCGAGGGACAGTTGGGTTGGAACGTCGAGGCTTACATTGACGACATGCTCTGTGAACGCGTCACGTGGTGGACTGAGAGAGAGAGATGGGATTTCTCCCTCTCTGAGTGAAAGAGTAAAAAATGATGAAAATGAAAACGCGTGCGTAAAAAGGATGATGTAGAAAAGAGGGTAGAGAGTATGACCTGAAAGGTCACTCTGTACGGGGACGTGGAGCCTAGACTTAGCGGACCCTCGGTACAGGGCAGAGAATGGGATCCGAAGACCCTCTCACGTAAACTGAACCCCTTCCCGGTAGGTGTGACCTACCATTCCGAGGACAACTTTCTATATACCGAGTGCGAACCTAAGACTCTATGTAATAGAAGTTGGCGGACACAAAGACACACATAGACTCAGAATTTAGAACGGCATATCACTCCTCACACAATAATAATAACATGAATATGAACAGTAAACAGACCACCGCAGGATATTTGATCCGTGCGGGGTTTTAACAACAATATAATAAAGTACAGAAAGAAAAATGCCGAAAGTAAATGACCACGGTAAAATGACTCACCGTGGCCAATTATAGTACAAACAGACCCGGGATTTAGCTATCCGCGGGTATTATAGATATAAAATAAAATTTACTACAAACACGCGTTTGATGGTGTGATCGCCAGGGACCGAGGGCCCCGAACTGGTTGATTGATCGCTTGGCCTTTATCGCGGGATTTGCGCGGGTTCCTTCTTCCTCTTCGTTCGACTGGTCGAAGAAGGGGGCTTTTGACTGGCTACCCTGCAAAATAAACAAACAGAAAATAAGTCAGGACGCTAATATAATATGATGACAATTCATAAGATAAAATACTAATAACTAAATAACAGACTAAAAATACAATAAAATAATAACAGTAAAAAATAGAGCCGCTGATGGGAACACAAGCACGGGGGGAGCGAACGGTGGGACGAAACAGCTTCCCCGTGTACGGGAACACGCGGGAGCGTTGATTGGGGCAGAGGCTCTACTTTTATTCCTGCATTAACAAACTAATGCAAATAAATAAAATATTTACATCTAAATAAACATACACACATGTGTTTAACTATATATATATATATATGCGTAGAAAGTATATATGTGAATCAATATATTTATGTAAACTATTACGTAAACATCTTAGATACATAGGTATATATTACACTCATAAATATATTTCTAAATCTATAAACATATTACACTCCTAAATATGTATATGACCTCTTATATGTAGATATGTGCAGATCAAGAAGAAGGTTAGCAGGCAATATAAGAAAAGATGCATGTGCATGTGTATATCACGTGAACGTGACTGTGTGTGTTCCCTTGTGTGAGTGGGCACAGTTACATGATGTGTGTGCATGAAAGTGGCTGTGTGCATGTGTGTGTGAGTGATGTGCGACCGTGTGTGCGAACAAGGAAATGCAGAGAAAAAAAAAGTGTGGAGGAATAAAACGAACAGAAGGGGAGATAAAGGAATTAAGAGAGAGAGAGAGAAAGATAGAGAGAGAAACGAAAACAAAACAACAAAAATGAGAAAGATGGAGATAGAGAAAGGGATCGCGGCGAAAGGCAGAGAGAGAGGGAAGAGAGAGGTGGGATGAGAGAGGAAGAGGGAGAGAGAAGCAGAGAGAGAATAAATAAAAAAATAAAAGAGAGAGAGGAATAGAGATAGAGAGAGAGACGAGAGAGAGAGAGTTAGAGAGAGATCGAGAGGGGGTGGGAGAGAGCGGAGAAGAGAGAGGGGGAGAGAGGTACCGCTGCGGGAGGAGAGAGAACGAGAGAGAGAAAGAGACCGCGGGAGAGAGGGAGAAAGAGAGAGACAGTGAGGGAACGAGAGACAGAGAGAAACAGGGAGAGAGGGGGAGAAAGAGAGAGAGAAACCGTGGGAGAGAGAGAGAGAGAGAGAGAGGAGCTCACAGCGGCGAGCTAGCCGTGGGAGAGAGAGAGAAAGAAAGAGAGACGAGAGGGAGAGCGCGAGACACGGCAGGGGGAGGAAGGCTGGCGGCGGTGGGCCGGTGGCTTGTAGCCGGAGCGGCCGCTGCATCGACGTGGCTGTGGGGAGCGGTCGGTGGGCTCACAGCGGCGGCGGTGCAAATCGGGGGGTGGCCGAAGGAGGTGGCAGTCCGATGTGGAGGGAGAGGACGGCGGTGGCATGGACGACGGCCACGGCGGGTTCAAGTGGAGGTGGCCGGGTGGCTTGCAGCGGAGGTGGGCTCGCATGCGGTCGGGGAGGCCAACAACGGTGACGGCAGTGGCGGTTCAGGCAGCCGACAGTCGGAGAGGGTGCTCCGGCGTGGGGGACGTGGACGGTGACGACGTGACAGCGGGGGCTTGCTGCAGTGAAGGCGGACGACGGGCTTGCAACGGCGGACGTGAGGTCGCAGTGGTGCTTCACGGCGTGCGATGGTGGTGGCAGGTGGTCGCGAGAGGCTGGGAGGTGGACGCGGCGGTGGGTACGGCAGCGTGAGGGTGCGGCTGTGAGTTAGCAGGAGAGAGGCCGGGGGCGAGGGTGGCGTCCGGTGGGTGTGGCCGGTGACAACGGCGAGAGGGTGAGGGTGGCTGCCATAGGGGGGCTACATGCAGAGAAGATGAGAGGGAGGTGAGGTGTTGCGCTGGAGGGGGTTTGATGTCAAAAGGGAGTGGTTGCATGAGGGATGGATGAAGTTGGTTCTGCCGTGGCCGATGGAAGAGAAAGTGAGAGGGGGGACGCGTGGGTTTCTATGGGGCGGGCCACGGAGTATAGAGATGTGAAAGGAAATATATTCCCTTTGTCGGGCTGCTGGGGAGATATTAGGAGAGGGAGGTGGAGATAAGAGAGGGACTTGACAGAGTTAGGATGAGGGAATGAGGTGGACGAAAATGATAGAAAGAGAGAGAGAGAAGAGACAAAGTAGGGTAGGGTGAGGTAACAAGGGTGTGTACGTGAGTTAGGATGAAGATATGAGAAAGTAATTAGGATATTAATTAAAGTAAGCATATATATGTTCATATTTACAACTATGCATATATATATATTATATATTATGATATATATTTACAACACTATATATATTACAAGCTCACGTATATATATTCTGGTTTATTATAAAAGTTTTGTATTTTACAAGGTTTTCTCATTTTTTTGTATTTTTATTTCTTACCTTTTTATTTTTCAATGATTATATATATATTTTTTTGATTTTTATGTGACTTTTTTTTAATGTTCTTGTATATATAATTTAAGCTTTTCCCATTTTTTTGTATTTTTCTTTATAAACTTTTCTCATTTTTTTCGTATTTTTCTAACCCTTTTCTTTTTTTTTATTTTCATATAAAATCCTGAAAAATGGCTAATCACCCACATAAATCAATCGTATAAGCCACTTTGGAGCATCGTGGTGTAATATAAGATTTACCCACGAAAAATGTGAAAATGGCGTGTCTACAGCTGCCCCGCCTTGACATCTGCTTTGTAGGGGCATGGCATGTAATGGAATGGAATGAAGTGGATTGGAATGAAATGGAATGAAGCGAAAAGCAGGTGCCAAGGTGTGATGAGACACGCCCTCATCATTTTCCTGATGAGAATCTTTCTCGAGTTTTACCGAAGTAACCTTGAAGAAGGCTCTCCGAAATCAACCATTGTTTGGATGATAAACATACAGGGAATAACAAAATGTGCTCTGGGGCACTGACGACTAAAATGACCAACTTCACGGTGCGGAAGTACCTGGGTCGTAAACCTCATGTTTCACCATTGGAGAGCGGTTACCAGCCATTGTGAACGTGCTACAGCCAAGGTGGGTCCGAAGGGAATAAAAGATGATTTAGAGACAAATCCAAACAATGGTTTCTTCCAGAGAAAGATCCCAAGGCGACCTCAGGAAAATTCAGTACTCGACTCAGAATGGAATATCTCACATTTCAGAGTGTTTAAATACAGTGGCTTACACAATCAACTTAAGTGAATGATTCTCACAATGAGATCAACTGGCCAATGTTAAGCTGTGGATATTGGGTCAGGATACCGATTCGATGAGCTGGTAATGAGCCAGAGCCCGTTTATCGCTACACCAAACGGAACCGTCGTCCCCATTCTGACATAGCTTAACGTCCTACTCATACGACTCGAACTCCTCTGGAGTTATCAGAGTTTCAAACTCAAACTCCAAATTCATTCAAGACGTACGGCGCTTATAGACTCCAATTATGTACATACGATACCAGACACACTGCGGATATGATACATGTGGGAGGGTGATGACCCATTTTTTCTTTTTTCTTTTCTTATTTTTCTTTTTCTTTTTCTCTCTTTTTTCTCTTTTCTTTTCTTTAAAATTTACATAGAACAATTTCACAACGGTAACAAAATACAATCATGAAGACAGAGTTATTTAAGGCAATCATGATAGGACAGAATTATCAACACAATCATGACAAGATAGAATTATCAACACAATCACGACAAGACAGAATTATGAACACAATCATGACAAGACAGAATTATCAACACAATCATGACAAGACAGAATTATAAACACAATCATCAAAAAAATATAATCATAACATAACCAATCATACAAGACTAATAATCATAACACGACAAACTGTTGATGACGACCTTGATTCCTTTCTATTCTATAAGTAGCTCATATGCGAACCAGGAAGAAGTACAAGCACGAATTCCCTAAAGAGAAGCAAGGGAGAGAAAGAGTGATCTTAGCCCTTTGACTTGAGATGGAAGGCGAATCCTCGCGTCCCGTGAAGAGAAGCAGGGCTAGCAATGAGATCCAACGGCTTAGGGACCTTGAAGGGCATCTAAGTGAAAGAATTCACTCAAGACTGGTGAGTTGACTCACTTTCTAGTTTCTGTATGACTTCTCCTTCACCTTCTCAACATTTCCTTTCCTTTTCAGCCATATCCTCTCTTCCCGGGCCCAAGAAAATTCTCAAAGCTGCCCTGGCTATCGAAGCTCACTTCGAATATAACCATTGGCATGAGAGCTGTGATTTCAAAAAGGCATCTCCAAGGACTCGTGATTCACGCCAAACACTATGACAAGATTTACATGGATTGGGCAGCCATGGGTGCACTGGTAGAAATTTGGCACCCTCAAACTCACACCTTCATCTTCCCCACTTTTGAAGCAACAATTCTTCTTGAGGAGGTGGAGTTGCTGCTCGGTTTGAAGAGATTTAAGAAGGATGGCAAGATAAAAATCTCACGCATGCTGAAAAATGTGACTTCTGAGGAAGTTCTCGGAAATTTCATGCCATCGAAGGCTATCAAGGCGGTCCAAACTCGACAGGGAATTAACTTACAAAAGCTTGCGGAATGGACCATGAGTGCCCTGGAAGAATCGACAAGTGATGATCAGCTGGAGAAACTGATGAAGGGGTTCATAATCTGCTTAGCGGGAGCTCTCCTATTTCCTTATACAGACAACATAGTGGAGGAGGACCAAATGAGCGCCATTTGTAGGATTTGGGATGGCAAGAGAGTGGGGCCCGCCATCCTTGCCTATCTCTACAGCGGTCTCACAGCTTCCAGCATGGGTAAGCCTCCTTTCGGTTGCATACTCCTTCTAAATTGCTGGATTGACTTGCATTTCAAATTTGACCACCACGAGGGGATGACGACTACCTCAAAAATCTTCCAGCAAAGTCCACTTTACCACATAGCTGATGTGTTAGGCTTTAGTGGTAATGTGGTAAATCGCGCTCCTTGGTTGAAGAAACGCGAAGACTGGAGGAATCACTACAGCACTATGATGCAGAACATGTTCACTTATGCGCCAACATGTTTACTGTCATGTGAACTCCTCACGAGGTCTTTCCCAGATGCGGAGGTGCAGCTGGTCGGCGCGACTGAGTTTGCTCTGTACAATGCACATCGGTGTTATACTCAGATCGGCCTCCCTCGCCATTCATTCCCAATGTTATCTGAAATTCCTCCTCTGAGGAAGAGAGAGCTAGGTACGGAGGGAGATGCAAACGATGTGAAGGCAATTAAAGCATCGTGGAAGGCAAGTGTTCCACTGAAGATAATGGTGTCTTTAAATGAGGACATGGAACTGTGGAAAGCTTATGTAACCCAATTGCGGAATTTGAGGCCCGAAGTGCCTAAACCCCTGGTGTAGTCCTCATTTTGGAATGAAATAAGGCCTTAATGCCCTTGCACATGCTTTGAATCTCCTCCATCCCTTTTCCGTAAGCGGTTAAGATGGCAGACGCCAAGCGACAGCTGATCATCACAAAATAAGAGATGAAAGCTCAGAGCAATTACAGCATGAGGGATTGCCCCGAGATACCTTGACGCTAAAGGTTTCTCTCCAAGTGGCGAGGAGAGAGGTAAAGCGAGAGAAGATGAAGAGAAAGGCAAAGACAGAGTAGCACAGGAGGCCCAAGAGATGGAACCCTGAGAGGAAGAGCGTCCAGACACGTCACTTGCTCTGCAGATCGGAGGGGAATTGGAGCTCGTGGCAAGGGAGCTCCTGGAGCTGGTACAGTCTCCTTCGGCAGAGCAGAGGGGAGTTCAACCAGCATCCTCAGCTTCAAGAGTTTCACGGCCATCAGGGTCGCGAGAGAAACAGGAGGACGACGAAAAGTATCATCAGAACAGATGGAAGGCATGGCACAGCAAAGCGATTGCCGCATCACGAGACTATAGAAGGCCTCCGAGGGAATTCTTACTTTTGGAGAGAGAAGAGACGTAACCAGGAAGGTGACGAGGATTAGTGAATGGCTTGTACACCCACTCCTTCCTCATGACGGGCACAAACCCTTATATAGATATGTGAATGAAATGGCTTGGTTTGAACGCTGGTTGCTTGCCCGTTCGTTCCTTCTGCTCTACAGGTCTCTTCTACCACATGGGTTCCCGCGAGACATGCTCGACGAGATGTCGCCTTAAAACACGGAGTGGTGACTCACCATAGCCATGATTTTCAAAGGGAGTCTACCATCAGACTTCGACAATATCAGCCCGTGGTGCTCTTTTCCACGTGAATGTCCCTCGTTTCCATGTTTGCGCTAAAAGTAGTCGCAATAGGACAAGGGACACGGGGAGTCTTTGGACCGAATAGGGGTGGCGGGTCAACAATCATAGCTCTGGTCCATTCACTTCACATGGCAAAGTGACACGCGAGTGTACCGTGGCCATGATTTTTCAAAAGGATCTACCACCAATTTCAAAAACGTCGGCCCTTAGCCCTATTTTCTCGCATAAATGTCCCCGATTTGCTTGTTTGCTCTAAAAGTAGATGCAACAGGACAATAAACGCGGAGAATCTTTGGACCGAATAAGGACGACAAGTCAACAAATCACGCCCCCAAATCGATCACTCTCCATGGTAGAGTGGCCGCAACAGTAAGGGGGGTGACTTATCGCAAAGGCTGTTGCTAGGGGTGATGGTGATAAATCTAGATCACCTTCCTTCCAATCCTATAAATACCTCCTCTTTCACTCAACTTGAGAGCACCCGAGTCGTGAGAGCTGATCCGAAGAGTGAAAGTTTACAAGAAGGGGAGGTAGTGAGAGTTGCTCAATTTTCAGGATGGAGGGTGAATCTAGCTTCGGAGCAGAAGGTGAGTCTTCTCGCTCTTCAAAGAGGAGCAGATCTGGCAGCAGCTCCAGGAGACTTTCAGAAGTCGAGGGGCAGCTCGGTGAGAGGATGCAATCACAACTCGTAAGTTGGACCTTGTCATCCCTTCCTTCATTCTTTCTCCCTTTTCTTCCTTGGCAAAGCTCCCCTTTGCTCAGTTCTTGTGTATGTGCAGAGCATGATGAGATCGCACATTTCCTGGGAGCTAGTGGTTGCCGCATATCGTGGTCTTCCAGACTTCCAGAAGGTCAGGCTAGACGTGATGGGATTTGGGGCCTTTCTACGGATCGAGCCAATCAAGCTCGACCTCGTCCTCATCCAAGCATTGTGCGAAAGATGGGACCCAGTGAGTCGGGCATTCTTGATGCCCTGGGGGCACATGGTACCTAGTCTGAAAGATGTGGTCCGAATCACGAGCCTCAGAGTGGATGGGGAGGCAGTGACCGGAGTCACTTACGCGGACTACCGAGAAGGTGCCCAGAAGCTATTAGGACTGGAACTTGACGGTCGGAAGAATCGATCAGTAGCCAAGGCGTCTATCATGGAGGCATTGGGGCTTACTGATACTCGTCCACGAGACGATGAGTCCTTGGAAGAATTCATGGAAAGGACAGAAAGAGGGTGCCGTGCTGTGTACTGCACAGATTTCGGCAATTGGGAAAGGTCCAACATGGATTTGAGGAGATTTCTCCTCTTCTTACTGGGAAGATTGCTACTGAGCTCGAAGGGAGGCAGCATCGACTGTCGCTTCCTAGAGCTGCTAGTAGACCTGGAAAGAGTAGGGCAGTATGCTTGGGGAGCTGCCGTACTAGCGCATCTGTTTACAGGCCTATCCCAAGAGGCAGACCGTGAGGTGACTGTCAGTGGCTTTACACCATTTATCCAGGTAATTTTTGTTTCATTTTTTTGTGTGTTTTCCCAATAGTTCACTTAAGGCACTAATGGCACATGATGATGCAGCTATGGAGCTACTATTACCTCCCGATGGGGAGAGCTCGGCATTGGCGACCAGTGACGGTGCCATTAGCCAGACGGTGGCAACCCATTATGAGTACAGCACCTCTATCCTACCAACTGATGGTGTTAAGACGTGAGCTGCAGGAGTTCCCTGCAGCGATGGTAGGATTCTTTGTTCTTCTTTTTATTATTTTTTACTTCTTTTTTTTACTTCTACATTTGACTAGCTAAAAGAATATGTACAATCTAATCTAGGTGAACTGGAGACCTTACTCAGGGGTGGTCGATGCTGACCAACCGTGGGTTTTGATGAGCCGCGCCCGGTTTGGACGAGAGCTTTGGATGCACTGCCTGAATGAAATCGAGCCGCTTCGGCTACGATTAGTTATGAGGACCCTGGGGCTAGCTCAGGAGTGGGTGGATACGACTGCGCCACCTCGGGTCGGGAGAAAGACGTGAGGACCGGCAACCTGTATTGATTGGCGTGTGCGGTTCCCCGAACAGTATGAAGACTGGCAACGGGGTGGCACAATTGTGTAATCGCAGGCACAAGATAGTGAAGACTATCTGCGTCTATATAGGGCAATGTATGCAGAGCGACTCCAACCTGGGGGACTTGTGGAGGTAGGCCTCCCCTTTTCTTCTTTTCGTTGTTTTTGGTTGTTTTTATTCTTATCTATTTTTTTTGTGAAAATGCTGACTCCTATAACATGGCTGTAGGATGTCCGTGATACCATGATAGCGAACTTGCGAGCTCGCTTGGCAGACATGAAGCGACAATTGGGTGACACGCGTGGTGCCTTAAGTGCCTCGTTAAGTGTATATACAATGAACATTCCTAATTATGACCCGAGATTCGTGGTGCTTAGCCACTAATTATCACATCATGTGGTTATAGCGCGTCCAGATCGACGCAGCCTCATCAGCGATGGGAGCAGATGGCATCTCTTCCAGCTTATGGATCCCTACCTCAGAGCTGGATTTGCTTCACGAGCAACTTGCTCGTGCCACGCAGCGTGCCGCAGAGGCAGAAGGCATACTCTCTATACAAGTAAAAGTTTCATTGTTGAATCTTCCTCATTCATGCCTTACCGCACACCTGAGACGGTATATCTGGCAGGAAAAAGAGACGCAAGAGGCACTTGCCCAAGCTGCGCAGAGGGAAGCTAGAATAGCAGAGCTGGAAGATGAACTGCGGCATCGTCCAGATGATTACTCTTCTCAGGACGCCGTGGAGTTAAGGATCACCCTTCAACTGGAGAGGGAAGACCGAGAAAGAGAACGGGCAGAAAAAGAAAGGGACAGAGAAAGAGAAAGAGCCGATAGGTTGGCTGAGAGGGAGGAGCGAAGGGCCATGGAGGCCCAATTGTTTGAACTCCGAACCAGCCTTGGTCTTGCTGAACAATGGCTAAAAGATGGTGAAGAGCGCTACCGAAAAGCACGAGAGCGTGGCTTTCGTGTTAGTAGCTTCTTTGGTGCCCCCGCAGATCAACGCCGGGGTGTGGAGATGGGAAGAGGAGCACAGAGCGGTAGAAGTACCGCTTTTCGTAGTTGGATTGCACCCTCGAGAGCGTCTTGCCCGGAGAGCGGAGGGATGAGTAATGTAGAGAGAGAAGGTGGAACTTAATGTACAATTTCTAGGAATGAAATAAAAAGTTTGATTTTTGGTTGTTTTTGTTGTCATTTCTTTCTTGCTATCTTGAATCCCTGCATACATCACTGAAACAAACAAGTCAGAATTTCTGCTCTGACTTGGCCCCTTGCTCAATAAGCAGATGTTTGTTTTGACTGTCCTTGATAATGGGTCAAGGGGCCAAGCCTTTATTAATAAAGGCAAGATAAAGATATGATGGTGAATGCGGCACACAAGCACACGGATGCAAGCGAAAATTAAAAGTGGAATGCTACATACAAATGCAATCATAGGAAATGCGATTTTTTTATTTTTATTTTTTTTGTTGCATTTTTTTGTTGTTTTATTTTTTCATCATTTTTTTGTTTTGCATATGCCTACATTTTTCTCTTTTTCCCTTTTTTTGTTGTTTTTATTATCATCATTTTTTTGTTGCTAATGCCTGGTGAGCACCCATATGGCACCTAACCTGCATGAGAATATGGATTTCTTACTAACCTCCCAGGTATCATAAGTGCACATCTAGGTTGATTTGGGCCTCTAGACTCCTCGAATGATAATCCCGTCGGCTAAGACTTATCATGATGACAATACCGTCATGCCATGCTTAGGCTCCCAGTCGCTTCCGACCACAGGGATTCACCCAAAAAGTGTTCGAGGTAAATGATTTACCCGACCCGGGTCTATTTCCTCACAACTCCAGATGATATGTAATGGAACACCCTGGAACCCAAACGACCAACCGCGCGACGCTGACCCAGAATCAAACGCCGTCGCACCCGTAGGTGATGCGCTTGCATTGGTCTAAGCCCGAGGTTAGATAAGAAGGCATTAAGGTGGTAGATAAGGGTCCTGACCAGTCAAAAACACGGAGACTCCTTCACAGCGATGGCTTTTGCTTTTCAAAATGGACAACCATATGTTTGTGTTAAAAGGATGTTGTAGGCTTTGGCGAGCTTCACGCTTCGGGAACTCCATTGAGCTTTGATCTTCAGGGGAAGGAGGAAGAATATTGGGGGTAAACCTCCTGAGAGGACCGGTAAAACCGTTAACCCGGCGAGCCAGTAGGGGGGCACTTAACTTCCCCTTTCGGGTAACTTCAGACCAAATCTCGAGCATTTACATCTCATGACCCCTTTTGTATAGAATTTGACTTTGAGTCAAAGGGGTTTCATTATTGGGATCATGCACGGTTACGACCAGGCTTTTCACTTGACTTTGATTTTGTTCTTCTTTTCTGATTTTTTTTCTTGACAGATTTTTGCGAGGGACATAGAATTTTGACATTATGGAATCCCTCTTGGATGCCTGCGGGGACACTGCCCTCTTCTCGTGCTCTGACCCATGCTCGAGGAATTGGGCCCTACTCTCACCCTAGGGGTTGTGTTCGTGTTTCCCATGCTCAGCATTTTAAGGGCGCCGACTGTCTCATTCGGTCGAGAAGAAGAGAATAAAGATTTGAGCTTTCTTGGAGACCTTTTGAGTGATGCCCTACCATAAGCGTTGCTATCAATTTTTTTATAACACAGATGTGTATACATGTTGTCTTCTTTTGAGGGGGCATAGGCCGAACTGGCCGGACAGGGGTCTCCACGGTTCTGGCAAACCAAGACCTGAGACCTACCAAGCCTTAATGGGCCCTATCTTGACATGGAGGTAAGATGCAGTAACTTGATTCCATGGTGGTCTCCAAACATCAGCATTTTGAATTTTCTATTTTTTTTGGTCTTTTCTTTTTTGTTTTCATGTACAAATTTTTGTGGTTTTCATTATTTTTCATTTTTTTTTGTTTTTGTTTTCAATTTTTTTTTTGTCTTTGACAGTATGTACACCTATCTAAGGGTAATACTTCTTAAGGTAAAGCCCATTCCAAGGGTGGGATAACTCAACTCCTTCAGCATTGACTAGCCTGTAGGCGTTGCCAGGATGTACAGCCTGAACCACGTATGGTCCTTCCCAATTGGGTTAAAGCTTAGAACGCGGCCCGCCAGGTTTTACAAAAATTCTTTTCACTACCATTTCACCAACTTTGAAATTTCTCTCAATAACCTTCTTCTGGTAAAAATGTGCGAGTCTATTTTGGTAGACGCGAGCATGCTCGGCAGTAACCAGACGTTTCTCGTCTAAGAGTTCCAACTGGGCAAGGAGAGAATCACGACGTTCATCGAGGGGAAGGTCCTTGTCCAATTGTACTCTCAGAGAGGGAATCAGAATCTCATACGGAACTACCGCCTCCATCCCGTAAGTGAGGGCGAACGGAGTTTGCCCGGATTGAAGTGCGATAGGCCCATAGAGCTTCGATAAGCTTCTCTGGCCAATCCGAGAATCTGCTAGACTCACAAGTTTTCTTTATGATTTTGATCAGTGTTTTATTCGTAGCCTCTGCTTGGCCATTGCCTTGTGGATAATATAGTGATGAATGATGTAATGCAATCTTATACCTTTTGCAGAGGTCCTGAAGGTCCTGAGAAATGAATTGTGGCCCATTATCGGTGATGATAGTTCTTGGAATGTCGAATCTGGCAATAATATTCTTCATAATAAACTTGCAAACAGTTGATGCCTTAATTTCCGCATAAGCTTTAGCTTCGGCCCATTTGGTGAAGTACTCCGTTGCTGTAAGGATGAAGGATTTTTGTTTAATAAGGGAGTTAGGATCACCGAGAGGACCAATGATATCGAATGCCCACATGGAGAAAGGCCATGGGGAGGACACTGGATGGAGAGAGGAAGATGGGGAATGGATCTTATCGGCGTGAAGTTGACACTTGACACACCTACGGACATAGACAGCACAGTCTTCCTCCATGGTGGGCCAGTAAAAGCCTTGCCGAAGGATCTTCTTGGCAAACATCTGGCTATTCACATGGCCACCACACACACCTGAGTGTGCTTCCTCTACACACTTCCAAGACTCATCATCATCAAGACACCTTAGAAGAACACCAGTGAGGCTTCTTTTGTGTAACAACCCTCCAACTAGTGTGTTTATTTTGAAGGAGTGGTAACAAGACCAGAATTAGGTGGGAGATGTCTAGAAGGATTTACAGGATGAGAAATAAATCAAAGGACAAGGTGAGGACTAAAGCCTCGAAAGCAGTGTGAGAACGGGCAGATGCCCGAGGCAGTTGATGTGGCAAGAATCGAGTCAGACTCGGGATCGGGCTCGGGAGAAATTAGAAATTGATGAATCGAAGGGGGCGGATCTGGAGGGTCCGGAAGTAAAGGAGGCAAATCATGGGGGAATGGATCCGGAGGTTCCGGAGGAAGAACATGATGAGGGACGCGATGCCTTGATAAAAGGTATGGGAAAAAGTAACTCAAAGGGAGGAAAAGAACGAAGGACACAATGACATGGAAGAACAAAAGGATAAATCGGAAGAAGGGAATGCTCGGAGGTTCCGGAGGGATATGAAGAGGGAGGGTGCGATGCCCTAGGAGGGATGGATAATAAGATGAGAAATCCGGAGGTTCCGGAGGGATATAAGAGGTGGATAAAGACGGGGAATTAAATAAAGAGGGGTCTGGAGATTCCGGACGAGGTGGAATGTGAGGGTAGGATAAAAACAAGGAACTAAACAGAGAGGGGTCCGGAGGCTCCGGACGAGGATGATAGATGGATAAAAATATGGAATTAAACATGGAGGAGTCCGGAGGTTCCGGACGGGGATGAATATAGGGGTTCGGAGGCTCCGGACGAGGTGGAATGTAAGGATCCGGAGGCTCCGGAGGGGGTTGAATGTGAGGGTCCAAAGACCCTAGAACATAGGAGGAGCTTAATTGCGTAGATCTAGATGATGGAAAGTGTCCCCTTAGCCAATAGATCACTCATAAAAAGAAGCAGAATAACAGCACGAGTAGTGATGGAATAGGATATGAAGTAGATGGGCTACAAAATGGCTCCTCGACATGGGATTTCTCGCCCTTAAGCTTCACTTTATGCTCTCCCTTTTTCCTGGTGGATACTCTCTCACAGGGCGACCTCTCAACCTTCAATATAACTTGTTGACCTCTTGGCCTTGAAAACCGCTCCCGATTATGCACCCCAAAAGACGGCCTGGTCCTTCTCTGACCAACTGGATCGATTGGTGCAGTCAGGGCCCACAAACTCTCATTTGATGTAACAAGATCCCTTGGACGTTCAAAAATGAATGGTAACTCTCTTGGCAAATAATCATAGCAAACGTTTGAGAGTCCTGCTTGTGTAGTAGAGATCTTAACATGGAATGACTCTTTTGGAAATAACTCCCTTGATAAATGGATGGTATCTATCATTGAGAGTTTGACCTTTGGCATAAGGAGCTTCTTATTTGATGCATTGCTCAAGGACATTGGAATATCGTGTGTGAATATGCTTGGTAACATAGGTGTTCGCTCCTTGCATGGAAGTTGGTAGGGAGTAGACAAAACGTCAAAAACTTCCAACAAAGAGGGGCCTGACTCACCCCTGAGCATAGAGTTCATCATCTCCTCAGCAGTAGAATGTGTCATTACTATGCATGAGGAGAACCCCTTCTTTTGATTGGCCATTTGAACTATGACCGAGCAAGGGGTAATGAGAGCCTTGAAAGAATGTTGGCCCATGAGTAATGTGACCACTATGGTCTTATCTTCTGATTTGTTCAGCACCAATTCTTGAGAGTTATTCTTGACGAACATTGGTGCAAATAGAGGTTCGGCCTTTTCAAAGGTGACCGGCACAAGAACCCGAATCGGCATTCGGCAAATGAAATCTTGGATTTTGAATGGCATTGCCATGGCCAAATTCTTCTTGTCCGGTTCTTGAACATTATCTTTGGCACATGTGTCTGTAGAAAGACACCCACTCCGAGAGGTGGTGGAAGGAGGTGAGTCGGAGGGAATATGCTCAGCAAGTAATGGAGGTTCAATGGAAGGAGTTGTAGGAAGGGTAGGTGGATGTTGAAACACGGTGAGCTTTTCTCCTTGCTCGAAAGCAGAGGAGGTTGGCTCAGGTGCAAAAACAGACGAACCCTGCTCAGGATTAATCACGGGTTTAGGTAAGGGATAACGTGGAAGAACATGAATAGGTTGGGGACAAGGGGTTATAGGGATGGTGGAAGCCTTAAGTGACGGAGGCGAGATGAAGGCAATAGGCTCAGCGGGTAATAAAGGTTCAATGAAAGGGATTGTAGGAAAGGTAGGTGAAGGTTGAAACACGACGAGCTTCTCCCCTTGCTCGGAAGCAGATGAGGTTGGCTCGGGTGCAAAAATAGATGGGCCATGCTTAGGGTTAATCATGGGTTTAGGTAAGGGATCATGTGGAAGAACATGAATCGGTTGGGGACAAGGGGTTATAGGGATGGTGGAGGCCTTAGGTGAGAGCAGTGGAAGGTTACTAGGTTGGAGACAAGGGTTAACTGGAGGCTCAATGGAGGCTGATAGTATGGGGGTTACTTATGTAGTTAGAGGGGTAACAGTAGGAGACTTGGTGCGTAGGAAGCGTCGGGTTTTGGTGGTACGTGAGGGGTTCAAAGTGGGGGGCGATTCATGGTGTATTGATGCGGGTTGTTGGGATACAGACCCGTCATCGTAACACCACGATGTCTCATGGTACGTTGACGCGGGTTGCTGGTGCATTGACCTATCGTCATAATGCCATGATGTCTCATAGGTAGGGGTAGGGACAATGGGAGACTCATGATAGATTGACGCGGATTGCTAGTGCATTGACCCATCGTCATAATACCATGATGTCTCATAAACAGGGATAGAATCAGTGACTTCGTCCTGAGCATATAAGTCTTCTGGTGGTGGTGGTGGAGGAGGAAAGGAACGAAGAAACCTCGGAGTGGGTAAATCTTCAAAGTTTTGACAAATTTCATCATGTGCCATTTCTACTTCTCCATAGTCATCAAGTTCAAATGGATGCCGTGAGAAATACGTATTAATGAGGGGAGGAAGATTTTGCGTATATGGATGTGGAGGTGAAGACGGAGGGCCATATGAATTAGTGTGATGAATGGGTGATGGCTAGACGGTATCCATTTGATCATAACGACTTGAAAGAAGCTCTTGCTCATACTCATCTCTTGCCTTTTTCCACTCCTTATCTATTTCAGCGATTTTAGCGTGAAGGGGGTTGACTTGAGGAGGAGGGGGCGATAGCCAAATTGTGAACTCTTTTAACTCTTCCTTCATTTGATCCATTTTGTCAATGAGAGCTTGTTGGAGAGGTGTGACTTGTGAAGTAGAGAGTTGGCCTTGAGGCATTGGAGGGGCGGCTTGACATGGAAGGCATGAAAAAGAAGGGGAGTAAGACTCTCCCGTAGAGTGACTCGATTGAGTGAGGGTAGGAGGGGCAGCCAAATTTTGGGGCCATGAGGGGTGAGGAAAAGAGGGCGAAGGTTGGGCCTGCCACTGAGGCGAAAGAGGCCTCGTTGAGGCCTGAGAAAGGAACCCTGAACCAAAGGGATATGACAGCCCACCAGTGGATAGACCCGTTTGAGGTAGCGTATGAGAGATGGCAGGGTTTTGAGGCTGTAGAGGGGGGAATTGGTAAGAGGCGGGCTGTTGACTCGCCTGCCCTTGAAGCGAAGAAGAGGGAGTGACATATACATGTGATGGAGATGCAGTAGCCTGGAGCGGCTGTTGGTAGGATGTAGGAGCCGGAGTTGACTCCTGAGGAGGGGGAGAAACAGATTTCCCCTTTAAAATGACCTGAAAGACCAGAATTTACTCAGGGCTGAGCTGTGTAGTGGCGAGGACACCCAATAGGGAGAAGATGTCCTGGGGTGAAGAAATTTCCCGTGGAACAGTGGGGACCTCCTGTGAGGTGTCACGGGAAGGGCCTGAGTCCATTGCATGGACGCGTGGGTCAACTTACTGACCACGATCCAATTGATTCTCTTCAAAAGAATTGAGCCATTTTTATTTTTCCAGAACATAAGTGCATACACCAGCAAATAAATATCAGAGATTACTAGACAAGTGGATGATCTTACGCCACTTTTTTTGTTTTTGTTTTACCTCTTTTTTTGTCTTTTTTAACAAATATAAATATTCACACAAATTTGCAAAAATCCTAGTTACACATTGGTTTTACCGCCGTGTCAACTAGGGACACTCGTCTCACCACGGATAGGTAACTAACTTCGGGGTACTTCAGTGGTACAACCTGCCCAGTAAACGAAGAGGGAGTCCTTCGATGTCGGGGACTTACGGAGGTCCCGATGAAGGAGATCCTAGTCCATCGAGAGGAATTCCCGACGGAGAGTCCTTCCTTCACCGAGAAAGGTTAATCCTTAGAAAAGTAAAATAAAGGGGTAGATACATGAAATGCAATACTGAATGAAAGATATGTAACACAGAGATATAACAGGGATAAACACACAAATATAACAGAGATAACAATGATATAACAAGGATATAACAGCAATAGATATAGTAGGATATAACCGTTCTTCTTTCCGAGACACGTAGACCACTTGAAAAAAACAGGAAAGGACTATGAGAGTGCACGTGGTGCACAAGGAGAATGACGTAGCGCACGCGGGCACAATAAGGAAAGGCACACGTGGGTGCTTAAAGGAGGAGAGCACACGTGGGTGCTAAATGGAGGGGCACACGTGGGTGCGGAATGGTGGGGGAGTGCACGAGGTGCACGAGACAACGTTAACCTCTCAAGTAATCACAAAGGACCAGGGGAAGTGCACGTGGTGCACGAGGGGAGTGAGCGCACGTGGGCGCAATAGAGAAGGGCACACGTGGGTGCCAAAAGGTGGGACACACGTGGGTGTCAAAAGGAAAGAGGCACACGTAGGTGCCGAAAGTTTGTGGGTAACCAAAAAAGCAAAAAGCAGGTCCCACCGTGATCGCCAGAGATGTGAACGCGTCACGTGGTGGACTGAGAGAGAGAGATGGGATTTCTCCCTCTCTGAGTGAAAGAGTAAAAAATGATGAAAATGAAAATGCGTGCGTAAAAAGGATGATGTAGAAAAGAGGGTAGAGAGTATGACCTGAAAGGTCACTCTGTACGGGGACGTGGAGCCTAGACTTAGCGGACCCTCGGTACAGGGCGGAGAACAGGATCCGAAGACCCTCTCACGCAAACTGAACCCCTTCCCGGTAGGTGTGACCTACCATTCCGAGGACAACTTTCTATATACCGAGTGCGAACCTAAGACTCTATGTAATAGAAGTTGGCGGACACAAAGACACACGTAGACTCAGAATTTAGAACGGCATATCACTCCTCACACAATAATAATAACATGAATATGAACAGTAAACAGACCACCGCAGGATATTTGATCCGTGCGGGGTTTTAACAACAATATAATAAAGTACAGAAAGAAAAATGCCGAAAGTAAATGACCACGGCAAAATGACTCACCGCGGTCGATTATAGTACAAACAGACCCGGGATTTAGCTATCCGCGGGTATTATAGACATAAAATAAAATTTACTACAAACACGCGTTTGATGGTGTGATCGCCAGGGACCGAGAGCCCCGAACTGGTTGATTGATCGCTTGGCCTTTATCGCGGGATTTGCGCGGGTTCCTTCTTCCTCTTCGTTCGACTGGTCGAAGAAGGGGGCTTTTGACTGGCTACCCTGCAAAATAAACAAACAGAAAATAAGTCAGGACGATAATATAATATGATGATAATTCATAAGATAAAACACTAATAAATAAATAACAGACTAAAAATACAATAAAATAATAACAGTAAAAAATAGAGCCGCTGATGGGAACACAAGCACGGGGGGAGCGAACGGTGGGACGAAACAGCTTCCCCGTGTACGGGAACACGCGGGAGCGTTGATTGGGGCGGAGGCTCTACTTTTATTCCTGCATTAACAAACTAATGCAAATAAATAAAATATTTACATCTAAATAAACATACACACATGTGTTTAACTATATATATATATATATATATATATATATATATATATATATATATATATATATATATATATATATATATATATATATATATATATATATATATGCGTAGAAAGTATATATGTGAATCAATATATTTATGTAAACTATTACGTAAACATCTTAGATACATAGGTATATATTACACTCATAAATATATTTCTAAATCTATAAACATATTACACTCCTAAATATGTATATGACCTCTTATATGTAGATATGTGCAGATCAAGAAGAAGGTTAGCAGGCAATATAAGAAAAGATGCATGTGCATGTGTATATCACGTGAACGTGAGTGTGTGTGTTCCCTTGTGTGAGTGGGCACAGTTACATGATGTGTGTGCATGAAAGTGGCTGTGTGCATGTGTGTGTGAGTGATGTGCGACTGTGTGTGCGAACAAGGAAATGCAGAGAAAAAAAAGTGTGGAGGAATAAAACGAACAGAAGGGAAGATAAAGGAATTAAGAGAGAGAGAGAAAGATAGAGAGAGAAACGAAAACAAAACAACAAAAATGAGAAAGATGGAGATAGAGAAAGGGATCGCGGCGAAAGGCAGAGAGAGAGGGAAGAGAGAGGTGGGATGACAGAGGAAGAGGGAGAGAGAAGCAGAGAGAGAATAAATAAAAAAAATAAAAGAGAGAGAGGAATAGAGATAGAGAGAGAGACGAGAGAGAGTGTTAGAGAGAGATCGAGAGGGGGTGGGAGAGAGCGGAGAAGAGAGAGGGGGAGAGAGGTACCGCGGCGGGAGGAGAGAGAACGAGAGAGAGAGAAAGAGACCGCGGGAGAGAGGGAGAAAGAGAGAGACAGTGAGGGAACGAGAGACAGAGAGAAACAGGGAGAGAGAGGACACGGGAGAGAGGGGGAGAAAGAGAGTGAGAAACCGTGGGAGAGAGAGAGAGAGAGAGAGAGAGAGGAGCTCGCCGCGGCGAGCTAGCCGCGTGGGAGAGAGAGAGAGAAAGAGAGACGAGAGTGAGAGCGCGAGACACGGCAGGGGGAGGAAGGCTGGCGGCGGTGGGCCGGTGGCTTGCAGCCGGAGCGGCCGCGGCGTCGACGTGGCTGTGGGGAGCGGCCGGTGGGCTCACAGCGGCGGCGGTGCAAATCGGGGGGTGGCCGAAGGAGGTGGCAGTCCGATGTGGAGGGAGAGGACGGCGGTGGCGTGGACGACGGCCACGGCGGGTTCAAGTGGAGGTGGCCGGGTGGCTTGCAGCGGAGGTGGGCTCGCATGCGGTCGGGGAGGCAAACAACGGCGACGGTAGTGGCGGTTCAGGTGGCCGACAGTCGGAGAGGGTGCTCCGGCGTGGGGGATGTGGACGGTGACGACGTGACAGCGGGGGCTTGCTGCGGTGAAGGCGGACGACGGGCTTGCAACGGCGGACGTGAGGTCGCAGCGGTGCTTCACGGCGTGCGATGGTGGTGGCAGGTGGTCGCGAGAGGCTGGGAGGTGGACGCGGCGGTGGGTACGGTAGCGTGAGGGTGCGGCTGTGAGTTAGCAGGAGAGAGGCCGGGGGCGAGGGTGGCGTCCGGTGGGTGTGGCCGGTGACAACGGCGAGAGGGTGAGGGTGGCTGCCATAGGGGGGCTACATGCAGAGAAGATGAGAGGGAGGTGAGGTGTTGCGCTGGAGGGGGTTTGATGTCAAAAGGGAGTGGGTTGCATGAGGGATGGATGAAGTTGGTTCTGCCGTGGCCGATGGAAGAGAAAGTGAGAGGGGGGACGCGTGGGTTTCTATGGGGCGGGCCACGGAGTATAGAGATGTGAAAGGAAAAATATTCCCTTTGTCGGGCTGCTGGGGAGATATTAGGAGAGGGAGGTGGAGATAAGAGAGGGACTTGACAGAGTTAGGATGAGGGAATGAGGTGGACGAAAATGATAGAAAGAGAGAGAGAGAAGAGACAAAGTAGGGTGGGGTGAGGTAACAAGGGTGTGTACGTGAGTTAGGATGAAGATATGAGAAAGTAATTAGGATATTAATTAAAGTAAGCATATATATGTTCATATTTACAACTATGCATATATATATTATATATTACGATATATATTTACAACACTATATATATTACAAGCTCACGTATATATATTCTGGTTTATTATAAAAGTTTTATATTTTACAAGGTTTTCTCATGTTTTTGTATTTTTATTTCTTACCTTTTTATTTTTCAATGATTATATATATATATTTTTTTGATTTTTATGTGACCTTTTTTTAATGTTTTTGTATATATAATTTAAGCTTTTCCCATTTTTTTGTATTTTTTTTATAAACTTTTCTCATTTTTTTTTGCATTTTTCTAACCCTTTTCTTTTTTTTTATTTTCATATAAAATCTTGAAAAATGGCTAATCACCCACATAAATCAATCGTATAAGCCACTTTGGAGCATCGTGGTGTAATATGAGATTTACCCACGAAAAATATGAAAATGGCGTGTCTACATGCTCGTCAAGACCCCCAAGGCCCAAGACCACTTCACCGACCTTGCCGAAACCTTCGGCACCCTCCTGAAGTACAACATGAAGCTCAACCCCGCCAAGTGCGCCTTTGGAGTAAAATCTGGGAAGTTCCTGGGTTTCCTGGTCACTCAGCGCGGGATCGAGGCCAACCCCGACAAAGTCCAGGCCATCCTGGACATGCGCCCGCCCACATGCATTAAAGACGTCCAGCGTCTGACAGGGCGTGTCGCCGCTCTCAGCCGCTTCCTGTCCCGTGCGGCCGAACGATGCTTGCCCTTCTTCAAACTGATGAGGGGACCCAAGCTAGCGTCTGCTACGTTCGCATGGGATGAGGAGTGCCAGACAGCATTCGCCAAGCTTAAGGAGTTCCTGGCTTCGCCACCGGTGCTCTCCAAGCCCGCCCCAGGCGAAGTCTTGCTGCTCTACCTCTCGGCGACGCCATCCACGGTCAGCTCGGTCCTAGTCAGAAATGACTCGGGAATCGAAAGACCAGTCTACTACACCAGCAAGGTGCTCAATGAGGCCGAACAGAGGTACCCCGCAACCGAGAAACTCGCGCTAGCGTTGGTTACCTCCGCAAGGCGCCTCCGCCCCTACTTCTAGGGGCACCCCATCACCGTGCTAACCGGCGAGCCGTTGAAGAAGATTCTGGCCCACCCTGAGACCTCAGGACGACTCGTCAAATGGGCCATTATGCTCGGGGCCTATGACATCTCGTACCGGCCGCGATCAGCAATCAAAGGCCAAGCGCTCACCGACTTCATTGTCGAAAGCACCATCCCCGCCGAGGACAGGCCTCCGACCACGACCGGGCCAACCTGGGAACTGTTCGTCGATGGATCGTCCAATTCGGCAGGTAGCGGTGCGGGAATCCCCCTGAGGTCCCCCGAAGGGATAGAGCTACAGTACGCCTTGAAATTTAACTTTCAGGCATCCAACAATGCTTCCGAATACGAGGCCCTTATCTCGGGAGCACGCATGGCCCGACGGCTGGGGGTCGAGCGAGTCAGGATCCACACCGACTCTTAACTAGTCGCAGGTCAGGTCAACGGCGAGTATGAAGCTCGGGAGGCACCCATGATCAAATGCCTTCAGTTGGTCCGGAGCCTGGCCCAATAGTTCGAGAAATTTGGGGTAGTCCGGATAGCTCGGGAGCAAAACTCTCGGGCAGATGCCCTCTCTCGATTGGACTCCTCCCTAGACCCGGAAGGTACACGATCGGTCCTCCTAGAAGAGCTAGAGCGCCCGAGCATTGACACGGAGCTCCTCGCTGTTGACTCGGCCACTCCAAGTGACTGGCGCTCCCCCTACCTGTCCTGGCTACAAGACTCCCAAGAGCCCTCCGACCCTCGAGAAGCCCGCCGAATGAAGTATCAAGCTCGGCGCTTCGTCGCCCTCGACAACACTCTCTACCGAAGATCGTTCTCCGGTCCCCTCCTGAAGTGCCTCGGTCCCGACGAGGCAAGCCGAGCCATCCAAGAGATTCATGAAGGCCTGTGCGGAGCGCACTCAGGGGCAAGGTCACTGGCCAGAATCCTGTTACGACAGGGGTACTGGTGGCCCACCCTGCAGTGCGACTACTCAGCCTATGTTCAACAGTGCGACCGATGCCAGCGGTTCGACCACTTGGTCCATCAGCCGGCTACGGAACTTGTCACCCTAGCCGAGCCTTACCCTTTCGCTCGGTGGGGAATCGATATCCTTGGGCCATTCCCAACGGCCCAGTCCCAGAAGAAGTTCATCATCGTCGCCATCGACTACTTCACCAAGTGGATCGAGGCCGAGGCTACGGCAAGGATCACCGCGACAGTCGTTTGGGGCTTTATTTGGAAATCGATCATTTGTCGCTTTGGCGTCCCCCGAGTGATAGTGAGCGATAACGGTCGGCAATTCGACTCTCGGTATTTCCGAGATAGATGCGCCGACCTAAATATCCGCAACCACTTCACTTCGGTCGCCCACCCTCAGGCCAATGGGCTGGTTGAAAATGCCAACAAGACTATCTTGAAAGGCATAAAAACCAGACTCGGCAAGGCTAAGGGTAGCTGGCTCGAGGAATTGCCTAGCGTACTGTGGTCGCACCGAACAACCCCCAGGACGGCAACCGGTGAAAGCCCTTTTCAGTTGGTATATGGCACCGAAGCCGTCGTTCCATTGGAGATCGCCAATCCGTCTCTCCGAGTGATCAGCTTCTCACTCGAGGCAAATAGGTAAAAATTGCTCGAGAACCTCGACCTGGCAGACGAACTCCGAGAGATCGCGAACGTCCGAGCAACGGAGTACCAGTGCCGCCTCACTCGATACTACAACGCCAAGGTCCAAGACAGACGTTTCCAACCGGGGGACTTCATCCTCAGGAAGGCTGAAGCCTCTCGACCACTAGAGGCGGAGGGCAAGCTGTCCACCAACTGGGAAGGCCCCTACCGAGTGGTCGAGACGCTCAGAAAAGGTGCGTACAGGTTAGCGACAATGGAAGGGGAACCTATTCCTCGGACATGGAACGCAGCCGCACTACGCAAATTCTATTTTTGAAATTGTACAGCAAGATGGACGGAATAAATCCATTTTCTTTTCATTCCAAACCATTGGTACATCAGATAGGCAAATGCCAGTACATCACATAGCAAAAAGTAAAAATCTGTCTAACACCGCCTCAAGGGGTCATCGCTCGACTGACTCGGTCTTGATCTCCTCGCGTCCAGCCACTGACTCTGCCTCGTGCGGAAACTGGCTCGGACAAGAGGTGGTCAAGCCAGTTGCCTCGGGTGGCCCGTGACAAAGGTGACAGAGGGATTGCAGGAGGGAGGCCACCTTTAAACATTGAGGAAGGCTACCTCCCAAGTTGGCAACAACCAGGAAAAAGGAGCGCCGTGAAAGCCTCCCCTCTTCTAATCTGCCAACTCCTTGGAAGGAAGGAGAGAGCAAGCAGCCCCCGAAGGGTGAAAGAAACGAAGAACAGAAGAGGGAGAAAGAGGCTGCAGACGGAGGAAGGCTTCGGTGAGGAGGGAGCTTGATACGCGTCCTCCCCTCACACGGAGGGAAGTAACGGCGGGCTCCCCTGATGCCCCCATCCGTCCTCAGCCTCGGCGTCCACCCGGAAGCCTCACCGGAGCTAAGAAGAGGCCAACGGCGTGCTTCCACACGCCGAAGTCCTCCCCAGATCCGCGCGGCGACCGTCGGACCCGTCTCATGCACGCGCGGCGACCGTGGGACCCGTTCAACATTACAGGACAGCGGGAGCCCGCCGCTCCCCGTCGTCAGTGGCGTCGCCCTCCGAAGGATCCTCCATGCTCCGAACACAAGGGCACAACGCAGAGTGAAGAGGAAGGAACGAGGAAAGACTGTTAGAGAAAATCCCAAGCAGTGAAGAGAAAAGGGCGCCTTTCGGTCCTTCTTATAGGCCAAAGGAGGCTACACGCCTTAAATGACCCCCCCTCCTCGGAAACACGTCAAAGGATTTCTCCCCTGAACAGTCACCTCCAACTCCTCGTCCCCCGCCCTAGCGGGATTCACGAAGCGACCTGACATTCAAAGCATGAGGGAACGGAAAGACGCCCCGTCAGAAGCCTACCAAAACTGCATGCGAAAACCACGCAGGATATATCGGCACCTCCCAACCACTCAAGATCTGCCAACCAAATCACGGCAAGGATGGTACTCAAACGGACCAAGTCATTTATTATCACACCAAAGGAAACCCTCTGAAAAGAGGGAAGAGAGACAAAAAGGGAAGGAGGCAAAGTACATCAGGCCTCGGGCCCACTTTGACATTCGGGAACGGCGGGAGGAGACGCGTCACCCCCGGCGCCTTCGGTGACGGCCGGCTCGGACACTGACCTCGCCTATGCGAGAACTGTCTCGGTCGTGAGCCCTCCCGAAACGCCCGGAGCCGGTGACCCCGATGGAGGCGACCCCTCCGAATCTCCCCCGACCGACGAGGAAGAGCTGGAAACCGACTCATACGAGTCATAACACTGGCCGAAGGGGAACTCGATCGCGGAGTTTTGCTCATCAGCGTAGTCCACCGCCCGACGATAGCCCTCCTTGAACCCCTTTCGAGCACCCCGGCGTAGTGCTACCTCGTAATAGGGTAGGGCGGCTTCCACCAGGTCGGCCGAGTAAGCATCCGAGCTCCTGTAACGCTCGATTGCCTCCGCCTCGACCTGCCCCGCCCTTCCGATGAGGTCGACCCGAGCCCGCTCCGCCTCGGCCGCGCGCTCCTCTGCCCCGGCCCGGTCCGCCTCAGCCTCAGCTCGGAGACGCTCCGCCACCTCTGCCCGAGCAACGGAACCAACCGCCCCGCGCGCCACGGTCGGTTGGGGTTGCGACGCCTCCCCGGGCGAACCCCCAACCTCGACCGGCGCTGCGGGACCGACAGCACCGGGAGCTCCAAGCACCTGGGGCTGCAACGCCCTAGCGGGCGAACCCCCAGCCCTGCCTATCTCGGCCCGCACCTCGCCGACCGAGACATCACCGCCTTCGGCCAATCCCCCGGCCTCGGCGCCAGCTACTTCGACATCGGCCCCCTCTGCCTCCGTGGGGGGGAGAGCCGACCCATCGCCGCCCTCTGGTGGGCCCCCGGTCTCCTCGACCCCCTCTCGCCTCGCAGGTGGGGGAGCTGGCCCCGAGGGGTCGGCCCCATCTTGCCCCCGAGAGGGGAGCGCCGCCGAGCCGGAGTCGCCCCCGGCGGTAGGAGGAAGACCGGCCTTCTTGGCCCGTTTCTTGGCCTTCACGGCCTCCCGCAACTTTCCTGCCATGGGATCCTTGCGCTTTGTACCAGTTGGCCGTGAAGACCCCACGGGAGGCACCCCCTTGCCCTTATCTCGGGCTTGGGCGCGACTCGCAGAAGCATCTGGTTCATCGGCCGCCGAGTCATCTCCCAGATCAATGACCTCAACAGCTTCCTCCAGAGGTTCCCGCCTAACGTCTGCCACAAAGGGAGAAGACCCGGTCAGGAGAAAGAAAGTAACTACCATCCCAGGAGAAGAGCCTCGAGAGCGGTACCTGTCGACGTCAACCGCGTAAGCAAGCACCGTTCGATGTTCTCCGGCGTCACCAGCTCCTCGGTCGACTGGCGGTTACCCAGCAGATGAGCGGCCTGCCGCTCCACGTGGAAAGGGAACTCCTCCGGGCGAGGGGGAAGATTCGAATGAAAATTGGGCGAGATCGGACATCTCCAAAACTCGTCCGTCGCCTCCGCCTTCACCCAGAAGAATTGGGTCTTCCACCCCTTGTGCGAGGAGTCCTTCGCAGCGAGGGAGATGCAACTCCTGTTCCTCCTCGCCTGGATGAAGTAAAAGCCCTTCCCCGCCGACGGGTGCGTTTTCAACTCGAAAAAATAATGAAAGAGGTCCAAGGAAGGAAAAATGTCGTGCTGACGACAGAGAATCCGAAAGGCGGAAAGAAGGAGATATGAGTTGGCCACCAACTGAATAGGCGCCAACCGGAAAAACTCGAGAAGCTGGAGTACAAGAGGCTCGAAGGGAAGGCGGAAGCCACTCTTCCAAGCCAGAAGGAAAGTGCAAATGTGCCCCGTACTGCTGTCCAGACTCGTCTCATACGGGGCGGCCGCAGCAAAGCTGTACCTGAGAGGCAAGCGAAAGCGATGCTCCAGCTTCCTCACCTCGGCCTCCCCCAACTCACTACAGTTGGAGACGGGCTCCCGCCTCACCTGCCCGATTTCCAGAGGCAGACCAGCCATCGAGCCGGAAGATGATCCCTCGCGCGAGCTCGAAGACTCCGGAGGGGAAGGAAGTTGCCGGACCGCCTCCGCGGTTATCCTCGCCAACTCCTCAAACGCCGCCGCAAGACTCTGCGCCTCCACTGTGCCCTCACGGCGCATCAAGGAGCCCCAGAAGCAAAGAAACTAAGGAAAACCCAAAACCCTGAGAAGCCTAGAACGACGAACAGCGCCCAACGCCTATAAAACCCTGGAGGAAGGCGGCGCGTCGTTCCGTGCTCCGAGAAAAGGGGGGCCCCTTCAGTTCAAATCCGTCAGGATCATCATTACGGGCCCAGGCGACCACTACACGTGGCTCCATCACGCCAACAGAATTCCACCCACTTGAGCCACGCCGGTCCAAAGCCTCAAAAACTACTCGACCGAGCCTCCATGGCTCGGGAGTAGGAGGGGGACAAGTGGAGAGGGGGATTTCTGTAGCCCACCCAAAGAGTAGCCCAACTAGACCCAACAGGGTCCAACGAGGCAAGCCCACCTGGGTGACAGCCCACAGGACCCACTCAGGGAAGAAAAGCCCAATAAACAAACACTCGAGGAACCAACTCTCCCCGGCGGCCTCTAGGCTCGGAGGGCCCGAGTGATGGTCAGGTCATAAGGAAGGTCCGGCCCAAGCCGTTTCCCCGCCCGGGAGAGACAGGCATTAGTCGACCTATCCGACCCCTCTTTCACCGAGGTATGCTCATCGCCCGGACAGGGCTGGCGTTTCAGGAGCTCGGCCAGACCAAATATCATCCGTTCAAGAGTCCCCAACGGATAGGGGAGTCAAGAAACCGCCGGACTTCAAGGCGATAACGTTCCCACGATAAGGCCATGAAAGCCCACGTTGAGGACGTAACTCCCGCCGGAGACCCCTCAGCTTGCAGGACTCCTGAAGGCGGCACACTATTTAAACCAGGGCTACCCTCCGACGGAAGGAGAGAGCCATTCAGGTACTCATATACCCTAACTCCTGAGCAATCCGCTTCACCCTCTGGTGGAGAGGAATCTCGCGCGCTAGCTTTTCTCCTCCCCATTATTGCTTCCACCACAGCTCTACTGACTTAGCCATCGGAGGGTTCTACCCTAGGGAAGCCCCCTGGGCCCTCTGATACGTTTCCCTGTCTTGCAGTTCATCTTTAGGTGATCCACAGCCCGCTCAGGATACAAGCGCGAGATTTCGCCTCTTCAATTCTATTTCCTGTTCTAGAATACTTACATTCTCACTTTCTTGAGCGACCATGGACTTGTCTTTTTCAAATGTCAAAAGTCTTTCACACATGGTCGAATTTAATTATTTCAGATTTTCAAGTTCAGATTTCAACAGATCATTTTCTTTTTCAGATTTCTCGAGGTACTTCAGTTTTCCCTCTAGCAAGGAGATTTGAATGAGCAAAACATCATTGTCCCCTTTTAGTTTTTTATTTTTATCCAGAAGAGACTTGACATCTATCTCAGAATCAAGAAGTTTATCAAAGAGTTTATCATCATCTGATAAAGAATCTAACTTACTTTTTAGACTCTCCTCAGTTTCCTTAAGCAATGAAACTTGGCATGTCAGAAATTCATTTTCTTTTTCCAGTTCTTCAATTTTTGAAATTCGATCAATGCATTTCACACAAGAAAAATTATCATGGATATTTTCATTAGACCTTTTCTTCAGTGCTTTGTTTTCATGTTTCACCTTTTGATATTTTTCTGACAGTTCTTCATATGCATCTACTAAATCTTCAAAAGATAATTCATCTTCATCTGATTTAGAGCTTACCTCCTCAACACTTTCATCACATGTTTGATAGATATCATCAGTCATTAATCCCTTTACTCCTTGCTTCTCTTGAGCTAGCATCAATTTGTCCATAATTTCTTTGGCGGTTCTGCAAGAGGTGACAAACGTAAACCTGTTAGTATTGACAGAATTTTTTAGCAATATCAAACTTGTAGCATTTTCATGACTCTTTAGTCTGTCTTGGTTGGATCACTTGGTCTCATCCCGAGGCAGCTTATGAGGACCATCATTAACTAATTTCCACATATTTGGATCAATTGAGTTTATGGTCCTACACATTCTTCCCAGCCATGAGTTAACGTCATCACCATTATAAACAGGTAAAGAAGTCAAAGAAGCAATATCTGAAGAAGCATTCATCATTCAAAACTACACTAGGATCCCTCTGAAGATCGTTTGATCTAATATAACAGAGCCGGGCTCTGATACCAATTGTTAGGTCTCACAGTGTAGTGGCACGGATCTAGAGGGGGGGTGAATAGATCCCTCTCTAAAAATTATAGTCAATTAAAAATAACTTGAAAGGCTTCTCAATCAAACCTCACCGAACATGCAAGTGACACGATCACACACGGAGAAATGGCAATTTGAACTAGCATTATACGTTAACAAATTTAGCATCAATGCGCAAGATAATCAATACTCCATCATGTGAATGGTGGTAGAAGATAAGGAACAAACACTCAACCAATCACACATGCACAAGGATTTTTTAGGTGATTCGGGACCACGATGGGTACCCTACGTCCACCCCTCACCACCTCGGTGAGGCTTCACTAAAACGCTACACGAGGTAGCACACGGGGACTAACCCCAATACACCACACGCTGCTCGACGATAGCAAACCACACACACACGAGCTCAACGCTCAACACGCTGCAGAGCAGCACAGACACGAGGGTGAACCCTCAACACGGTACTCAGCACCACACACACACCAAGACGGGGAACGCACCCCAACAGTCAATCCACACTCGGAGACACAGCTCCGAACACACACATAGTTTTCTTCAGTTTAAGAAGTGATCACAGATATACAAGCAAGCTCAATGAACATGAACTAGACAAAGGATAACCACAAGCTGGGACAGAAAATGGTTCAGAAGACTCCTTATCAAAAGGATGGAACTGGATTCTTGGGCAACTGGGTTTCTTCTTCTCTTCAGTCAGACTTTGGTTGAAGCACGCAGTAGAATCATCAACAGGTTCGTTGTTGTTGCAGCTTGAAAGATCAGCGATCGACGTTCTTCTTCTATTCAATCCGGCTTCAGCTCATTGATCATTTGGAGGAGATATAGCCGTGGAGCTTCAGCAAGACACCTTCAACTAGGTGGGATTTCATCATCTTCAGCCTTGAAGCGCACCCAGCTCACCCTCGAGACGAAGGAGATGAAGCTTCGTCCTCTGCTTCCTTTCTCCCTGCAAAACCCAAAAACGTATATAACATTGGATGCTTTCCCATCCTGCTTTCCCATCCTTTTTCAATAAACCCTATATCTTCCAATTTATACCACAAGGGAATGAAGGGCCACGTAGAGGATATTATCCCCCAAGGACCAATCACAATCAGGCACTAAAAGAATAGATCGAGCTAGGGCACCCGCCGCCGCGCGAACCGGCGATTTTTCCGGTCGTCGAAAAGTGTTGACCCCTAAGGTCGACACTCGCGATCGGGCTAGACAGAACTACGCCCAAACAGAATCCAGCGTAGAAAGTGTCGACCCATGGGGTCGACACTTTCTACCTGTCGTATGGAAACAA
Source organism: Amorphophallus konjac (assembly GCA_022559845.1). Taxonomy (NCBI): domain Eukaryota; kingdom Viridiplantae; phylum Streptophyta; class Magnoliopsida; order Alismatales; family Araceae; genus Amorphophallus; species Amorphophallus konjac. The sequence continues at coordinate 24,918,869 of CM040120.1, forward strand.
GCCACGGCAGAAAGTCCCGGAATAAGTGTCGACCTTGTGGGTCAACACTTATGTTCAGGGTTCTGAAAAATGAACCCAGACAGAACCTAGTGATAAAAAGGTCGACCCCGTGGGTCGCCTTTTTATCCCCAAGTTCGAAGACATAAGAGGGCCGGCTTAGAACACCAGACCCTTGGACAAAGTGTCGACCCATGGGGTCAACACTTTTCCTGACATAATGCAAACTAAATAAAACATGCACAGGGGTAATTCAAAAAGGATAATACATTAAAGATGAATACAAGTAAGAGAGAAATGGGTATTAAGTACCCCAAATCAGAGATATACCAAGTAGAGATTGTTAGGGAATTACCTTGAGAGATGTCCATCCATTTTTCACAATTAAACCTCCTCCTACCATTCAACCAAAGCAAATTACCATTCAATACACACTTGAGATCCTTGTGTTGGTCCACATGCACGTGAAGATCCAATTAGAAGGTTTCCAATTGGTCTTTATATTCAATGCTTGTTCGATACACATGTCACATTGTATACTGGAAGTTAGTCTTCCATATCACTCAATTTCAAAACATTGAAATCTATCTCTCATTATTCACTTAATTTCCCACTTAAGATCCTACTTCACAACCATTAAGTGAATCAAATAGGGAAGAGTTAGAAGAGTTTCACCCAGTTCAGTCGGAGACTATTCTTTCTCACTAGCTCCCGTAAGCATATCAAAGCATGTCAGTTAATTTCATCAAATTAGTTGGCCGTGACATACACTAGTCCATTCATACAAAATGGAGTTTGTTTAGTTCATTTCAAATCCACAACAACATATGCAAATTGTTTACGTGGAGGGCAGTCACATGGTATTTAGTTCATCGTCAAAATTCCTTAAAACATGGTTATGCACTGGGTTCAACACTAAAGTTTTTTGACAAAACTTCACTAGTGAAGTTTATCATATATCTTGAAGTTGACGTTGGACAATGACAAATGACTTAATGAATATCCGATAATTCTTTGGAACCCTACATCTTTAATTCCAAACTATTGGTAATTTCTTATAAAAGATGGAATTGGCTCCTTAGCTATAGAGAGAAAAAAACCATGGACAACAGTTTACATGATACCTAAAGGAATTTCCTCCTTAAAAAATCTGGATTAATATTTTTTTCCTTCCACATGAATGCAGGGTCTTACTTATCTTCCAGTTGGGTTAAGCATGTCAAGCATGGGGTGACCTGTGTATTATGAACAAGCCATGGTCTGCAGCCGCACTCGAACATGGAGCCCATCCCCCTAAAGCCGAAGCCCCTCTCGAAGGCCTCCAATGCAAAGAAGAAGAAGAAGAGGCGCCGGAGAATCTTATAAACTGAGGAGTGGTTTTTTTCTCTCTGTTGCTCTACTTCTCACTTATTTTTATTTTCGACGGTAAAGATAGTAGATGATGCCATTGTCAGGGGCTCATTGACGGTTTTTGACAAATAAATGTGTTTTAGTCCTGAAGTCAATTGTTTGCCTCAATAGTTATCCATCGTCCTATACATGCTACTGAGTTTTTGTCGTTGAATAATACTAAATTTATTGAAGGATTTTTGCATTGCAAGTTTCAATATATATATATATATATATATATATATATATATATGCGCGCGCGCGCGAGAGTCGACTCACTTTCAAGAAAGAAATATATATGTTTGCATAATTACAAGTGAAATTACAAAAGATAGATTTATTACGTGTAACCATTTATGTAGTTACATATGAATTATAAAAAAAAATAATATGGCTAAATATTTGTGTAATTACACGAGAAATGTAAAAAAATTATGTGTCTAAAAAATTATGTAATTAGCATGAAATGTAAGAAAACAATATTAATGTGTCTATACGTATGCGTAAGTACACATGAAATGTAAAGAAAAAATTAATACGTCTAACTTTGTTAAGGGGCCGAGGTGTTAATCTTCTACTTGAGGTGTTAATCTCTCATTTGTTAACGTCTGATTCGTTGTTATTCTCGGATTAACACCTCAAAATAAGATTAGAAATGGTTTATTTCTTATATTTACTCACGTATAAAAATAAGTTAATATATATAATATTAAATTTATAAATAATTTATTAACAATAAAGAAAATTTAAACTGAAAGATTAAAAAATGGATTTATATAAAGTTTCAATGTAAAAAAATGAGAATAAAGTTGGGATGTGAGGGGCATTTTAGTCCATCTTTGTGGTTAACCTAATTTTTATCTCTCAATATAAATCAAAACAAATGGAATAAAAGAGGAGTTAATCGCTTTTGTCTTAAAGAGATAACATATTACCTATCAAAATAAATGAGATTAAGTGAGGGGACATATTAATCTGAGAGGAATATCCCTCCATTTGTACATCCCCCTTCTTACAAAAAGCACGTACTCCATCTTAAGCACGTCAAGGAGTGAAAGGGCAAATGGGCTGGCGAGGGTGCAAATGCGTTATATGTTAAATAAAAAATATTTATTAGTCGCGTAGGAGGGTAAATTTATTATCTATTTTATCTCTCATTAGATTATATATGTAATGTGTGGACTCTATTTCTTGTCAATTTGACACATATTTTTAATATTATAAGAGTGATAAATAATTATTTAACGGTGAAAAATAATTATCTAAGGATAACAAATAATTATATAAGGGTGATAAATAGTCAAATATTATCAACTTTTTCGTATTTTCGAGACGACGAATGAGACTTTCAATATTATTTAAGGATAATAAATAGTTATTTAAGGATGATAAATAGTTATCTAAAGGTGACAAATAATTATGTAAGAGTGACAAATAATCAACTCTGATCAATCTTTGCACATTCCCGAAGCGACGTTTGAGATTTCTAATACTATTTAAGGGTGAAATAACTATCTAAAAGTGATAAATAATCTATTTCTATCAATTTTTATGTATTTTTGAGATAACGAAGGATACTTCTAATATTATTTAAGAATGATAAATAATTATCTAAAGGTGACAAATACACGAATAAAAATGATAAATAGATAGAAGTGTATATCAATATTTAAGAATTTTAATCGATGAAACTTAATTGTCAACGATATGGACCAATAACGCGTCGGACAAATAATTTTTTTACCCATCTATAAAGATAACTAACATTTCTCTACGCTAAAATGTGCGGACTGCGGACCCAATGGCTCAATTTGTAATACTAATTTGAAGGCCATTTCTTACCCAATCACCATATGTAACGGGAAATTAAGACCAACACATTGCTTAAAACGAAATTTGCGTTGATTCAGGATTTCCTTTGGTCCATTTGCAACTATAATTATTTAATTATTTATTTATCTTTTTACTTTTCCGCGAAAAAGGAAGCTTTGGAATGTAGGTAGGAAGGAAAGAGGGGAGGGTAGGCATAAAAACAGACGGGAGAAGGAAAAGAAACCCTAGCATATCGTCTCCTTCCTTCCCCGGATCTGATCCATTCGGCTTCTGATCTGTTCCTGCTGCGGTCTCCGCGGATTCCTCCTCCCTCGACCCTTCCCTCATCCGCGAATTCCTAGGGTTCCCGCCTTCCCGGCGCGCTGCTCCCCCCCCCCACCATGGCGGATCGGGGCGCGGCTGCCGCTAAGCCGATCTGGCTGAAACAGGCGGAGGAGGCCAAGCTCAAGAGCGAGGCCGAGAAGGCCGCCGCGGCGAAGGCCGCCTTCGAGGCCACCTTCAAGGGCGTGGAGCGGGCGGCTGAGGGCGAGGGCTCCGGCGCCTCTTCTGACAGCGACGGCGAGAGGGACGAGGCCGTGTCGAGCAAGCCCGTGGGCCCCGTCGACCCCTCCAAGTGCATCGCGACCGGGGCCGGGATCGCCGGCGGCACCGCCTGCGCGCCGTCGTCCTTCGTCGTGGTCACGAAGGACGCCGACGGCCGGAAGGTCCCGAGGGGAGGTGCGAAGCTGAGGGTGACGATCTCGCCGGGGGTCGGCGTCGGCGGGGCGGACCAGGAGGGCATGGTGAAGGACCAGGGGGATGGGACGTACACGGTGACCTACGCCGTGCCCAAGCGGGGGAACTACATGTTGCACGTGGAGTGTGATGGGAAGCCGATCATGGGAAGCCCGTTCCCGGTGTTCTTCAGCAGCGGCGCCGCCGTGGGGTCTGGGGCCGCTTCGGCACCGGTGGTGCCGTACCCTAATCTCGTTAATCAGACGATGCCGAACATGCCAAACTACTCGGGTTCCGTCTCTGGGGCGTTTCCTGGACTCTTGGGTATGCTTCCCGCGGCTGTTCCTGGCGCGTCTGGGGGTGTAATTCTGCCGGGGATTGGTGCGTCGCTGGGTGAGGTCTGCCGGGAGTACCTCAGCGGGCGTTGCAGCAAGGGCGACTGCAAATATGCACACCCACCTCACAATCTGCTCATGATGGCGCTGGCGGCGACTACCACCATGGGGACGTTAAGCCAGCAGCCCATGGCACCTTCTGCGGCTGCCATGGCTGCTGCTCAGACGATTGTTGCAGCACAGGCGCTTCAGGCACATGCTGCGCAGGTGCAGGCACAGGCTAAGTCCAAGGGGGATACACCTGGTTTGTTATCTACCTTTGTCTTTTTTTTAATAAACTTCAACCTGATTATCTTTTCTTGGAATGATCGGATAGTTGAGATTAGGGGTGTTCATACGTCGGTTCAAACCGCACCAAACCGAACCGAAGTCGGTTCAAATTGAACCGAAGTTCGGTTCGGTTTGATTCGGTTTGAATCTAAATTCGGTTCGATTTGATTTAATAATGTGTGAAACAGAATCAAATCGAATAAATCGAATTGATTATTTATATTTATTAATATATATATCATAAACATATTAAAATATTTAAAAATATGATTACATAGACGTATAAACATACAAAATATAAGTATTTTTATTTTTTATTATATATATAATTTATTAAATTCATATATATTGTAATAAGATATAAAAAATTTGGTTCAAACCGAACCAAACCGAATTTGTTTGGTTCGGTTCGGTTTGGAAAAAAAAGCCCCCAAACCGAACCATGAACACCCCTCGTTGAGATCTTCGTTTTCATTATTTTTGTATTTTCAGTTTCATAAATGAAACAATCATTTTTACTTTGTTTAACGGAAAAAACTATAGAAGGTAGTGATTGGTAAGCTGTCTTTTCCTCTATTTGAGCCTTGGTGGATGATGCCACTTTCATGAGGAACATTTCATTTTTAGATTCAATTTGTCTAGTAATGATCTTGGCATAGCTGCTGAATTACAAATTTATATGCATCATGGCTGTACTTTCCCCTTCTTGACAGGGTCGCCCAAGTTCCTTTGTTAATTTACATCCATCACGGCTTTAACAGCAGTAATTAATAATAATATTATTAGTTGGAGAATTTACACCCATCACGGCTTTACGTTCACCTTCTCTTCAAGGTTGTCCAGGCTCCTTGTCACCAGAGGGATTATGACGATGAAGATATAATAACAAAAGCCATGATGCAGCTGGATGTGATCATTGAACTTTATAGAGCTTCACATTTGTAATTATATAACATCGTAGGCAACTGTTAGAATGTTGGCATGGTTACTGAAACACACAATGGTTTAGGGGCACTTGGTTGCGATATTTAAAAGCTCTGTCAACATCTTTTCATATTGCTATTAACAGTGGGTGTTTGGTTATGGTCTTTCAAAATCGAGTTGAATATTTTTAGTAATGTGCATTGTCATAAATGGTGTTCATAAACTACTTTTCTCACTTTCCAAAGAAAAAAGTCTCAAGACTTTCTTTCCTCTCCCCTTCCCAACTCTCTCCTTTTCCTTCGGGAATCTTTCTTCATATGCTTCTAATATTAATTTCTATATTAATAGTATGGCTCACAAACATATCGATATCAAGACTTGTAGTATATGAAAATTAATACTCCAACAAAATGGGTTTTAGCTAAGAACTTTTTTGGAGGTTTTGAATCAATCATATATTGCTTACTTGCCACATTGAATGTAAACTCATTTTTCATGACCACAAAGCGTATTGTATGTTTTCTAAGGATTAAAGCTTGTGGGTAATAATTTCACGATGGAAAGTTTCATTTCTTGGTTTCTTGCTGCTTTTGTCCAAGTATTTTAGAGTATCTACACCATTCCCTACTCTCAATGCTGATTTTTTTTAGGGTTTTTTGTATATAAATGATTGTTATAATTGAAATGGAAAAAATCATTCCTGAAAACATATTAGCACCTGTATCATTATTTTTGACGAAATGTTGCAAAAATGTCATTGTCGTAACCCCTCGTTACCACGCGTGAATTTAACCATGGTTAATTTTAACCATAATTGTAGAAAACGCTCAGGGAAGTGAGAAACACATTTCCTATGAAATGCGTCAGGAAACGAATTCGATGCGTTTGAGAAACGCATGAGAAATGTCCCCTTGTTTCCCATATGTATTTTTATTAAGGATATTTTAATCATTTAGGAAGGTATGTTAGTAACGTAAGGGTATTTTAATCACTTTAGAAATACAGGAGATACACTTAAAGAGCTAAACCTTCCTAAAATGATTAAAATCCCCCTTGTTTCCCATACGTATATCGTTTCTCGTTCAACTAAATTTTAGAGCCTCGTTTCTCGCTTTCGTTTCACATTTTGTTTCGTGCTTTCTTTTCCCATGTTGGTAACTATGATTTTAACTAAACTCAGAAAAATACTATAATGCCTACAGAGTAGGGAGATGGAGAGTCCCCCATGCGTGTGTGTGGCTTCCTGGGTTTCCCCCCTCCCTCGCAACATGCGACCTTCCCTCCCTTCCCGCCCCGCCAGTATGCCCCCGCCTCTCCCCGTGACCTCCCCTCCTTTTTCCCTTTGGTACGGCCCTCCTCCCCCCGCGACCTCCCCTCCCCTCCTGCCCCGTCGATGCACCCACTGCGACTCCCCTCCTTTCTCCTCTCTATACGGCCCCCTCCCCTCCCGCCCCGCAGGCCACCTCCCCCCAGCGATCTCCCTTCCTCTGCAAGAAGAGGCTCTCTCTCTCTCTAGTTTTTGTTCTTTCTCTCTATCTATCTATCTATCATCTCTCTCTTCCTTTTCTGTGGAGGATGCAAAGGCCCCCCCTCTCTCTCTCTCTCACTCTTCTGGGGAGGTTGCAGTGGAAATCATGGGCTCCTCGGCGACGAAGCACCTACCTCCACCACAAGGCACCAAGGAGGACGACGATGATGGCAAGGCCTCCGCCACACGGTGCCGAGGATGGCGACGATAACGGCGAGAAGAAGAGGAAGAAGGCGGGAGGGGAAGCAGGACTGCTCGAATCGAACGAGGCAAGGGAGGGCGATAAGGTCATGCCGGAGTGACCCTTCTGTCGGAGCTCCATCGTTAGTGCCGCCACCTCCGTAAGACTCTCTCTCTCTCTGGGGTTGGGAGGTAGGGGAGGGTTAACGAAAGGGTATTTTGTCACTCAATGTCCACGTGACGGGACTATTCGAATCTTTTCTCTCTCTCTCTCTCTCTCTCTCTCTCTCTCTCTCTCTCTCGGGTTGGGAGGTAGGGGAGGGTTAAAGAAAGGGTATTTTGTCACTCAATGTCCACGTGATGGGACTATTCGAATCTTTTGGAATATTTGTCTTTTTTGTAGACTGGAAGTGAACCGCGTGGCATTTTTGCTCTCTCTCTCTCTCTATCTCTGGGGTTGGGAGTTAGGGGAGGGGTAAAGAAAGGGTATTTCGTCACTCAATGTCCACGTGACGGGACTATTCGAATCTTTTGGAATATTTGTCTTTTTTGTCGACGGAAGTGAACCGCGTGACATTTTTGCTCTCTCTCTCTCTCTCTCTCTCTCTCGGGTTGGGAGGTAGGGGAGGGTTAAAGAAAGGGTATTTTGTCACTCAATGTCCACGTGATGGGACTATTCAAATCATTTGGAATATTTGTCTTTTTTGTCGACGGAAGTGAACCGCGTGGCATTTTTGTAGCATTTCATCAAAAGTAATGATTTGGGTGCTGGTTGGGGTGGGGAGGTAGGGGAAGGTTAAAGAAAGGGTATTTCGTCACTCAATGTCCACGTGACGAGACCATTCGAATCTTTTGGAATATTTGTCATTTTGTCGACGGAAGTGAACCACGTGTCATTTTTGTAGCATTTCATCAAAAGTAATGATTTGGGTGCTAATACATTTCCAGCAATAATATTTTTGCCTATTCGATTATAAGAATGGTTTATATGCAAAAAACCCAATTTTTTATAGAGGCATCCCTATTGTATGGAGATTGCATTGTACAGGGCCAAGTTATGCCAACCAGTTCCTATCCCCTCTCAGATATGTAGACCATATTTCATGTCCATCTCGCATCATACTTTCTTGTCACTTTATAGGTGTTTGATTAAGTTTGATGTTCATGTATTAAGAATGGGAAATTGTATTGTTTGGAGATAAGAAAGAATAGGATATTGTCCACTTTTTTTTCTGATGGAGTGATAAGAATATGTTGTTTTGGAACAAAATGGCCAGTATGTATTTTTTTTAAGGGCTTTGCGAGTTATTTATGAAATTTTCACTATTACTTCATATTATTTCTAATAACCTCATTGCGTCACAATACTTACAAAAATGCCCTTGTCGTCACCGTCTTTTATTCTGCTAAATTTTTTTATTTAACCCTAGTTAGCTTTTAACCAAATTTCAAAAGGGATATATGTATATATAAGGATTTTTACATATATTATTATACTCTTGTAAAATATCGTATTTGTATTTATCCCTCTACTTTATCATATTATCAAGAATACCCTAGATATTTACTGTATTATTGCAGTTATATCCCTGTGATTCACAGGCCGTCAACTTCGGCGAATATTCTAAGAATATGCCAACGGAAATCATTTGAACGTGTAAAAAATCGAAAATACCCTTCTATGAGAGAGGGGGAGAGAGAGAGAGAGAGGGAGAGAGAGCCCTCCCGTCCGCCTCTCACCTCTGGCAACCCACACCTCCCTCCCTGCTGCTCTGACCCGTCCACTGTTCAAGAAACAATCGCACACATCAATGTCGGCTTCTTCTTCTTCCTTTTCTTCCTACTGCATTTAGGAACGCTGCAGATCCTCCCATGCCCCCACTCCCCAAGCTCCTTCATCAGCAACCATCGCCGCCGCCTACCCATGCCGCCTCCTGTCAGTCGGCCTACACACCATCCTGCCTCGGCCGTGCACCCATGTGACCACTGCCAGCTGCCCTTACCCAATCACCACCAAACCGTCAGCGCCTTGTTTTCGCCTTCCCCTCACTGTGTTAGCCCGCCGCCATCCTCCCCTCGGGCCCTTCGTCATCTTTTTCCTCAGTCACTGCCTCTCACCGTTTCACCCTCCTTGTCTTCTGTCTCTTCACATGACGCCGCCACTAGCCTACTGCCCTCCTCTCCTCTAGATCTTCTTCCCCCTCCTTCCCCGACATTGCCTCCTCCGACCAACGCCACCGCAGCTGCCCTGTTCCATCTACGAGCCCAGCATCCACTGTAGACCTCTACTCTCCCTTCCCTTTCTTTGTCCTCCCCTGGATCCCGACCCCCTGCAAACTTACCCTACGTTGTCTGTCACCGCAGAGGTGAGGAGCAGGAGCACCTCCGCGCAGGCAGCAGAGCAGTAGATCTAGCAGCGGTGAGGCCTGTCGTGGCAGTTGTCTTCGTGCAGGCATCAAAGGTAGACATTGGAGCCCCAACCCCCAGCCCCATCTAGAGAGAGAGAGAGAGAGAGAGAGAGAGAGAGAACCTATAACCTGTTCATGGTGGTGCCCGAGGGTGGGAGACGGCAGAGCTATAGATCTACCCTCCAGCTCCGGCGAGCAAGGGCCACCCCCCAGAGAGAGAGAGAGAGAGAGGATTTGTAACTTGTTCATGGTGGTGCCCAGGGGTGGGAGACGGCGGAGCTGTAGATCTGCCCCCCTGCACCTCTCCCCCTCTGACTCCGGCGAGCAGCCCCCCAACCCCTTCTTGAGCCTTCTCCCTCTCCTGATCTGGCGAGTAGGGGTCGCCCCCCCACCGCCCCCCACCCCTTCATGCCCTCTCTCCTCCTTAGACGATCTACGCCCCCCCTCCCTATAGCCTCTCCTCTTCCGGCAAGTTGCAGCCCCCTCTCACCCTCCCTCTGTCTATAGATGTTCTCAGAGAGGGAGAGGGAGATGGGAACCCCCACCCCTCCCTACAGGGGTCGCCCCCCCAACCCCCTTCATGGCCCTCTCTCTCCCTCCGACGATCTAGGCCCCCCTCTTGAGCATCCCCCCTGACGAACACCCACACCCCCAACCTCCAGTAAACACTTGGCCTCCCCGTCCTCTGGTGACCACCCTCCCCGCTTCGTCGCCCCCTGAGCAACCTGCATGGAGAGAGAGAGAGAGATGCTAACCTAAGGGTAGAGAGAGAGAGAGAGATCTGGTCCCCCCACCCTCCCTGAGCACCCCCCCCTCGACGAACACCCACACCCCCAACCCCTGGTAAACACCCGGCCTCCTCCTCTAGCGACCACCCTCCCCCGCTTGGTTACCCCCTGAGAGAGAGAGAGAGAGAGAGAGAGAGAGAGAGAGAGAGAGAGAGAGAGAGAGAGAGAGATGCTAACCTAAGGTCAAGTTAGTCTTTTTCTCTTTTAACTAGTAGGGCAACCAGATTAAAATAACTCGGGGTACGGCGAGGGTATAGATGCAACAATATCAGATATATCAGGGGTATTCTGTATAATATGTGAAAAGTAGGGGTATAGATGTAAAAATCTCATATATATGTTTGTGTGTTTATATAGATGTCAAGGTGGTCGCCTAGGTGGTGCCTAGGTGACCAGGTGCTGGCCCAAGGACAAGGCGCTGGGCCACCTTATCTGTGCCCAAAATGGCGACCCAGGCACCTACCAAGGTGCGCCAAGTGGTCCAAGGCGTCTACTTGGGCACCTTGGGCCGTTTGGCTTGGCCCATGAAGTAATATGATCCGGACCCGGTGGTACAATCCGCCTTCAAAAAAATATGATCCGGATCTAGATCCTATTATTACTCAGTGGATCGTCAATTTTTTTTTATTTCATGTTTCTGCTATCTAATAGTCATCTTGTTTATGTTTAAAGTTTAATTACGTCGTTGGCTAATTTGATTAACATGTGAACTTATAAAGTCTACCAAGGCCAAACTATTACACAATGCACATTAAATGGCATGTAGAAAAACAATCATAAAGGGGGAAGAATGTTGTATTGAAGGTTTGAAGCATTCCCAGCAAAGATTGAAGTTAGAGTTATAATCAAGGATGGCGGTATCAGTTTCGGACTCGGTTTCGGCCGAGTCCGATACCGAAACCGTCCGGTTTTGATTTCAGTTTCGGCCGAAACAGGCCGAAACCCATTGAAAAGCTTCAAAAAAAATCAAAATAAGTCTAAAAAATCAGAAATAATTCAGAAAAATATGAATAATCACATAAAAATCAGAAAATTCATTAGACATGCATTTGATTGTAAAGAAATTTGATTAAGTGCAATAAACATGAAGTAGACATTGAAATTCAAACATTGAACATGTTAAACTATTATTCTTGAGTACATACTAAGCATAAAGTAGGTTCAAGCATTACAATAAACCTAATTAGGCACAGTAAATGTTACGGAAATTAAATGCACTTTACCTAAATGAAGAGGCACTAATATGGGTAATAACTAGAACCTTCTCCCTCATCGTCTGGCTTTTCATGTTCATACCCATAAGAAGGATGCATGTATGGTCCATATTCACTATAACCCAACAATGAGGTAGCCAAGTCCTGTATCCCTCTTTGGATCCCTCTTGGAGTGTTTGGTTGGCTTGATGCAAATCCAGTATCAGCATAAGAATCTTGAGGAAGAGAAGAGGAACTGGTCGGATGTGGATGGAAGTGGAATGATGGTTCATAACCCCATGACCCATAAATCGCTGCCTCCTGTTGGCCACCTCCATAACTCGAATTAGACAAAAGTCCCATTTTTTATGAACGAATTAAGCCTTAATTACTAATTAAACCCTAATTACCCTTCATAAAAATATAATCCCAGCATGATCCCACTCCAAATTCGTCAATGAAACTTAATTAACCTTCAATTGTGACTAAGAAACTCGAATTAGACAAAAGCCCCAATTTTTATGAAGTAATTAGGGTTTCATTAGCTATTACCCTCCTTGCTCACCCCAAAATTTTGACCCAAACAAAATAACATAACAAAACAATCAAACTCTAAATTATGACAGTCAAAATAACCTCAAACAAAACAATCAAACCCTAAATTATGACAGTCAAAATTTTACCCTCCTTGATGAATGATCCTTCAAGCTGTTGGCAGCCCGCAGCAGCTCCCTCTCCCTAGTCCCGCAGGTGCAGCTGGCTTCCTTTCCACCTCCAGCAGCAACCAACACCCGGCCACCCGCAGGTGCAGCAGCCAGCAGCAGCCACCTCCTGCGGGCGCGCGCAGCAGCAGGCCTCGGCGGCTCGCAGCAGCCGCAGCAGCGCAGGCAGCAGCAGCGGCAGGCAGAGGGTTTCAGCTGAGAACACCCGATCGGGGGGGGGGGGGGGCTCAACTTCACGTGGGTTTCACCCGAAACCGGACGGTTTCGGGCCGAAACCCACCGGTTTCGGGCGAAACCAGTATCGGTTTCGCCCGAAACCGATACACTTATACCGTTTCGGCTAAGCTACAGTGATCATGGGGGTTTTCGTATCGGGTCTGGCCGAAACTGCTAACCTTGCTTATAATACCCCCCTTCTCTTCGGGTCTAGGGGCTCTGCCCCCTTAGCAACGCCCTGGCAAGGGTGGACGTTGTCTCCCCTGACCACCCTGCAACTTGACCGCACAGGTCGATCTGCCATGCGAGATCGGGTCATAGGTAGATCAGACTCCCCACACTCTTCTGACACCCCTCTCTATGGGTCATGTGTAGATTTTTCATTCCATGAATTTTTCCTATTTTTCTAATTTTCATTTTTTTAACTCATATCAAATGTATAGGGGAAACCGGTCTCAAAATCCCTGAAGCGGGCAGCACCGATTTGTCAGCTATTGCTACATTCAGTCTGCTTATGGTTGCAGGTGTATTGTGATACAAGTTTAATGTGAACATATATTGGACATAATTGAGATGTCTCTTATTCATAATTTTAAAAAAGTTTCTTGAGACTTCCTTTCTCTCTCCATAGCATGTGTAAACTTTGTAAGTCAGCGTGTGCATGTCACAGAAAAATGTGTACACAACGATACAATTAGAGTTTGTAAATTTTGGAAAGTATAAAAATAAAGATGACCTAGACATCATGTTGAAATTTTATGAGGTGAGGTGGGGTGGGGTAGGTGGGAGTTGGTTAAATGAACTTGCCGCTTAGGCACCCAGGGGACCCAAGCTCGCCCTGGTTGCCTTGACAACTAGAGAGAGAGAGATAGTAATAAGAATAAGAATAAAAACCATAAAAGTGGGGGCTCCGAATAATCCCACATCGGTTGTTGAGAAGCTGATTGTATGCCTATAACGCTGGTCTAAGAGGTGCCTCTTAAATGACAATACCTCACCTGTGCTCTAGAGATTGGACGGAAATCTTCCTGCAACATCAGTGCTATCTATGGGAACCCCGATAAAGACAGACATGCTCGTCCACTTAGGGTGACTGCATAGAAGCATAAAATGGGGGCTCCAGATAATCCCATATCAGTTGTTGAGAGAACGGTCATGTGCCTATAAAGCCAGTCTCGACCCTTTAGCCTTAGAAATGCCTTTTAAAGGACAAAACCCCACATCCGCTCTGGTGATAGTACCTCTTGGGGGCTGCAAAAATTTTTCCCCCAGCACTATATCTCTCTATCTTTTCCACTCTTTTTGGCACAATGTGCCAGTCAAAAACACTATCTTTTATGGAGGTATTTACGTGCAATCACTCAGTTTTATAGATGTGAATGGAATAGTCACTGTATATTGAACAGAGGTTAACTGCATGGGTTATTTTGATACTATTTGACTTAAGGAGGTTGTTAAAAAACAATACAAAAAAGATTTGCAATTCTGCAAATAAGTAAGGAGGGTATATTTACAGAAATCTCTTTCATTCATCATATTTTTTTCCTTTTTTTTTGTTTTGAAGTACTACTTTAAAGTTTATACTATGTTGTCGTGAGATGACATCTATTGGAAGTGAGCCTTATTCTGGTTTGTAAATCTACTATTAAAAGTAAAAGGATCTCAATGGTGTATCCTTACTCAGTACTATGTTCTTATTATAAGCCTGCATTATTAATTACTGACAGTGGAAGAATGTTTAATGGTGGCATCATACCTTAACAACTCTAATACTCAAGTTTGGTATGTAGTTGTGAGGCTTTGTTACTTCATTTGAAAAGTAGAGGCAATGTCTTAATTCATCCCCCTTTACAATGCACATTATTGGCTTTTAAGATGTACCATGCTGCAGCAGCACATGTATTGATGGATGTAAACTGGTAATGATAGCAAAGTTATAAATAAAATGGCATAGAAGAATGCCATGGGAGTGAGGTGAGATACCCAAATCTGTTTAGATGATCTGCCAACTTGCCCAACGTAGGCATTTTTAATTATTGATGAATACAACAGTTTTGTTTTGGCCACATGTGTCTCCTTCTCTCTGTGTCCAAAAGGAGAATATTGTTATTCCTTTGGTAAGCGGCACAAACATCAGATATTCTCAATGTTGTGTTCAGAAAACATAAACTCACACATGCTTTTCATTTGTAAGACTGGTAATTTAAGCATTTTGGTAATTAATGCTCTAGCAGTTCTTAGATATTGTTGACTTTGTTTCTGTTGTTCATGTCCTAACAGTTTTTACTTATTTTTCTTTTTAATTATATATTCTTTAATGACCATGATGGCAGAAAAAGCTGATACATTGAAGAAAACATTACAAGTTAGCAATCTCAACCCTCTTCTTACAGTGGACCATTTGAAACAGCTGTTTGGTTTCTGTGGAACTGTTGTCGAGTGTACTATAACCGATTCAAAACACTTTGCTTATATTGAATATTCAAGGCCAGAAGAAGCTGCCGCTGCTTTGCACCTCAACAACATGGATGTTGGTGGTCGTCCACTAAATGTGGAGATGGCAAAATCTATTCCTTCTAAATCTGCAGTGCCAAGCTCTTCTCTTCAGCAATCATCTCTTCCATTAATGATGCAGCAAGCAGTTGCTCTACAACAAATGCAATTTCAACAGTCTTTGATCATGCAACAAAATTTGGCTGCACAGCAGGCAGCCACTCGAGCAGCGACAATGAAATCTGCAACAGAAATGGCATCAGCAAGAGCTGCTGAAATCAGCAAAAAGCTAAAAGCAGAGCTGCCAAGCGACAATAAGGAAGCTACCAGAAAATCCAGGTGATACATTGCTCCTATATCGTATTTCGATTGGCTGGTGATGGAATATTTTCCTCCCACTCTTTGGAAAGAAGAAATTAGGAAAAGTAATAATTGTATCTGTTGATTGAATTTATTTGTTTTTTGTTACTCGGAAGTAAAGGTAGGGTAAAGGAAAACCTCCTATATCGTATTTCCCTTGCCTGGTGATGGATTTTTTTCCTCCCACTCCTTGGAAAGAAGAAAAGTAATAATTGTATCTATTGACTGAACTTATTTGTTTTTTCTTACTTGGAAATAAAGGTAGGGCAAAGGAAATAATTACATTATTTGTTGTCACTACCTTTGAAATTCTAAAAGGAAAGGCATTTGAGTGGTCACTTGTTCTATTAATTAAAATCAGATATCTATTGAAGTTGTTTATTTGCTTTTCTAGTCCTATGAAAGAAGACAAAAAAATACTCCCCATCAGTGTTCCTGCCCTGGGAATTTGTAAAGAATTTGATCAGTCATTTGATTCATTAATTTGAATCCTATGCTTAAATATTTATCTCCTGTTGAAGAGAATAATAGCTCGTAACTTGACGTGATGATTCGATCTGAAGGCAATCAGAGTAAAATGGTGGCCAATGAGTGCTGTCGAAGGGTCTGTCCTGGTCCTTTAGGTGGTGTATTCATGTTCTCTTTCATTTAAGCTTTCCGCAGAATGCAAGTTGTTCTTGAAATTTGCTTCCATTCTCTAGTTCTTTATTATGTTGTCAGTTGATGTTACCTTCTTGATCAGGTCACCATTTGTTTCTCGGTCGAGATCAAAGTCCAGATCAAGGTCTCCAATCAAATACCGTCGAAGCCGTCGGTCTCACTCTTTCTCGCCTCCAGTTCGCTACTCAAGGGATAGGAGATCTAGAACACCAGTAAGACCTCGTCACCATACTAACCATATCTCTGAACGGCGGCCCTACAGAGACGATAGGGATGAATATAGCCGCAGTAGAAGACGAGAAAGAGAAAAATCTCATGATCGTTATTCTTCTGTATCAAGGAGAAACAGGAGTAGGAGCAAAAGTCCTCACATGAGAAAACCATCTCGAGCAGGTTCAAGATCACCGAGGCGGCGTAAAGAGAGCTTGAGTCCTAGATCAAGGAAGTCATCTCGTGCGGCTTCAAAGTCACCGAGGCATCATAGAGGGAATACATCACCACCAAGACACAACCATGGAACCAGCTCTCGTCACAGTAGGCGCTCTCGGTCTAGGTCGGCCGATCGAAGAATTCATTCTACTGAGAGGGAGGAAAAGATGGAAACTGATAAGAAGGATGTGGACTCTGAAAAAGTAGACACAAGTAATCGAGCTACTAAAGATGCAGATCCTGCTGCAAAAGATTCAAGAAAAGCGAGGGAAGATAAAGCCATGCAATCTTTTATAAGCCATGAGACCACTTCTCATCACAGAAGACGATCTCGATCTAAGTCAGCAGATGGTGGACATCATTCCAGTGATGGAGAAGATGATGGAGAAGATAAGTCAAAATTGGATAAGATTATATTCGATTATGGAAAATCAGACAACAGTAAGTTATCTGGGAAAGATGCAGATACTGTCAGAAAAGATGCAAGAGAAAATAAGGAAGATAAGGTTGTGGATTCTTCTTCAAACAGCCAAAAGAGAAGCTGCTTGGCATCAGTGGATGAAGCCTTAAGAGATAGAAAAGATCATAGCAAACATAAAAGGTCAAGAATGGATGATGAGGGTTCTGAGAAGACATATTCTGCTGTTAAGGATCAAAATCGTGGTGCACATAACTCAGATGTAAGGCAAGATAAAAGGTCAGCAAATTCACCAACATCAAAGTCACATAGAAAGGGTGACTCTGAAGATTGGAGCAGGCATGAGAAGACGAGCTCAAAGCATAGAGAACGTGAGAAAAGTGGCACTGTTACCAGAGAAAGAGATTCAGGGGATTCTAGGAGGCCAGCAAGTTCACCAACATCAAGGTCACACAGAAAGGGTTCTTCACATGGGGGTGAGTCTGATGACAGGAGCAGGCATGAAAAGTCAAGCTTTAAACACAGAAGACATGATAAAAGTGACACTGCCACCAGAGAAAAAGAATTAGGGGATGATAGGAGGGCTTTGGATTACTCTAGTTCCAGGTCCCACAAGAGGAGTTCAAGGCATTTGGGAGACAAGTCAAAAGCTGAGCAAAGAGATACTAGAGATCCCAGCAGACGAGACAAGTCAAAATTGGACCATGAAAGGCATGAGAGAGCTACTGGAGATCCTAGCAGACCAGACAAGTCAAGAGTGGACCATGAAAAGCATGAGAGAGATACTGGAGATCCTAGCAGACGAGATAAATCAATAGTGGACCATGAAAAGCATGAGAGAGATACTGGAGATCCTAGCAGACAAGATAAATCAATAGTGGACCATGAAAAGCATGAGAGGGCTGCAACCACGAGGGAATCTAGACATGTTGACTCTAACCTGGAGGTGAGGGAGGAAAGAGGAAATGGTTCTGATGAGTTGAAGGCTTATAGGTTAGGTTCTCTGTCACCTGAGGATGGTGCTGTAAGGAAGTCCAAAAGCAACACGGGGTTTGAAACATCCACAGAGGATAACATGCAAGGTAATGAGGTTGACTTGATTACCAAGAAGAAAGCTAGGGATGACACTAACTTAGGAAACTTGGGGGAATATGCTAATGCTCAAGATGGGTTGAAGAGTGATAATAGAAGCCCTGTACTAGATGACCACATGCAAGTCTCTTCAGATAAAAATGATTATAGCAAGTGTGAAAGGTCAATGCTGGAATCAGAAGAAGATGCTGACAGTGAATATTATAAGAAATCAAATTCTGTAGAACACTGCGGTGAAGAAACTTGCAATAGAGTTGTTGAAGATGAAAATTACACGAGTGATAGTGTTGGAGAGTTCAAAAACAGTCAGCTGCCTGATGATGCTGATTTAATTACCGAGGACATGAATTATTCAAAACATATCTTAGAGCAACATGATGAAGATGTAACTAGCATAATTCCATCAGGATCAAAGTCTTCCCATTCCCCTTTGAAGGATCCGTATGTGCACAGATATACAGATGTGTATGGAGAGCATACTCAAACTGGTGATCAAGATCATGTTGATCATGTCTCAGTGGACATGGGAGTCTATTTCTCACCTAATCCTGATGCAATCACAGACAATCACAAAGGTGTTGAGTGTAGGAGGGGTGGGCTGAGCAACAGGGAAGCAACTGATTTTTCCTCTAACTCAGATATTGACCATGTGATGTCAAATGATGCAGAGTATTCAATCAAAAAGGAGACAGTAGAAGAGGAGCAGATGAAGCTTGAAGGCAGTAATAAGACTGATGAATTTCCAATTCTCAGATATGGCAACCATCAAGATATGACAAGTGAAATGGAGCAAGATGAATCCAAGCAATGTAATGGATTTGACAATATATCTTAGATGTGGTGTCAAGATTGTGTTGGTACTTCAATGTGATCAAAAGGTGGGAACTCAATGCTTTCTTCAGTTTAGTTCCGTCTTGTTGAGCTTGAAACAGAGGATCATCAGACCTCCACTGATGCAGAAGTGATTTACAGACTAACTTTGATATCTGCTTGCCTCTGATCCAGGAGCTTTATGTGCAGAATTGATGATGATGATGCAATGGGTGACACTTTCACAGAATGCTCATCTGGCACCGGAGAACTCCTTATACATGTCTACCCCATATTCTTCACATAACGTGGCAGAAGTTCTTGCATTCTGGAGGCCCCATATTGGAACTTATCCCATCTATGTTTCTTCTGCTATGCTGACTTCAATGTGATATATGTGGTTTCTCTAGCTCTTCGCTTGTCCTTCTTTGTCCTTGCAGGTCTGCAAGAGTGGAGTATGTGAAGCAGCATGTGTTGGGTTTATTTTGTGGGGAATTCTTGGTTGCTACCTACAGGAACAGGTTATTTCTATATGTTTGTACCAAAATTGTTCTCGTACACTGATGTATGAAAGGTGGGGATTGGCTGATGACTTTGCATTAGTAATCCCTGAAATTTGATTGTGAACTTCTTAACAACTTTCTTCCACCATCAATTGTTCACATGTTGGTTTTTTATGTCACTATGTTTCTTTCAAGATGCCCACTCACTTAGTCTTAATAAGAACTCCTTAGGAATAGATGTTTAATATTGAATCCAATGCAGGGGCAGATTGCTGTAGTAGCTTGCTGCATGAGTGATTTTTGGAAGAATGATAAAGCACATCTTTTCATGAGGTGCATCACTTGCTGCATGTATTATGTGTTTCATATTTTGTTAATTGTGCTCATTCTTTTTGGTTACTGCCTTTATGGGTGATTATGTAGATTTTTGTGGAATATTTTCTGCTCATCTCTTTCTTTTCTTTTCTCCTTTTTTTCTTTTTATTTTTATTGCTGGGTCACAGGATGACATTGTATGGGGGGCAGAGTAGATGTTCACATGTCATATGTCTATTCGTCTCAGCAGTCGTAGCCTTCGAAGATGACAGGATGGTGTTTGAGGCTAGCCTGTTACGCAGTGTACATTTCAATTGGTAGTAAATTAGCATGATAAGACCTCTGAACTCATGTCCCTCTTTGTGTTTAGTTTAGTAAAAGATGGCTTTGTAATAAGCCATTAGTAGGTTTGTGTATATAGGTTCTTTTGTGCTACCTTTAATGGTATGTTGGCCGCTGTCATCTCTACAACTTGCAGGTTCTTAGTGATGGATTTCTCGGAAGATTTCTTGGCAAATTCACAACTGATTTATGCAGATGGACGTGTTTGCCCTGATGGAGTGATAGGTTTATGGAGCCTTGAGCCATCTTAGTATCAGTGGGCTTCTCAAACTGAACTGAAGAAGAGCTTTCTCAAAGAACAGCTGATTTTTACTCACAAAGGGGCTTTCTTTTGTTTAGTCTTCTAGCATATTTTTTTGAGCTTTCTGAATGAGGTAAATATACAAATTACTGTCTTCCTCATTTGCCCGCCTGAGTTCAGTCTCTATTTAAGCTATTAAATGGCAGAGAAAAGTATACACTGATTATGCCACATGATAATGTATGCATGGCATATCATTTCTTCACTTTCACCAAGATGATCTTCCCAAATAATGTTTATTGGTAATCTGTTAGTGTACCTTCCAATAAACTCATTTTTGTTTGAATAAATTGTCCAATCTTTCAGTATCAAATCAATATTGAGATTTCACCAGTTAAGTGCTATATACTCTAGGCTTCATATGCTCTTGCTCACAGACCCTTACTTAGCAACCACACTAAACCTACTTATCAGCCCAGGAAATGACTCCTCCATTTTGGTATTACCAATTGTATGTGCCTCATTATGTACCCACCTGTCAGTACTTCTGTAGATGGACTGCCAAGCAGGAACAAGTATTTAGAATGCCTTTGTGGTCACGTTGGAAACCTTGAAATACTTATCTCTTCGCCAAGTTTATTGGTATCTGATTTTAAATCACCAGATCTGCAATCGTTGTTAGTTTTTTTATTGTTTTTTATTTAAAGTGAGACCATTTACTTTAGTGCTATATACCTTGAGATGGTATACTTGCCATATCAATATTATGTAGTTTATGGCTCTATTGAAGCACATGAATATGGGATTTAGAAAGCCATATATCAGTTAACTTCTGGATATTGTCAGATCTACCACTTTACATCCTAAAAGTTTAAACATTTTTATTCTTGAAACAGACAGAAATGTTTAATAATTGAAGCATTAGGGATGAATTTTTCAGCAGGTGGCTACCCAATAATTACAAAAAGTATTTTAAAGTTTTCTGATGGGAAATGATATTGTAATTTTTTTGCTAAATAAAGTGTTTAGGCATAATTTTGAATTATTAAATGACTTAAAGTTCAGCTTTGCAAAATAGTAGTAGTGGAGCTGAGATTAGACAAAAATTGTCAAGGAAAATTAGGAACCTTACCTAAAAGGTGGCCCGGAAAGGTTAAAAGGGACAGGATAGGCAGAAGTAGGAGAGGTTTGAAGCAGATTGGCGGGTAGTTAAATAAAGCAGACGGCTAAAGAACAATGGCTCAAACATGGGGCCGAAATGTTCCACACTAGCTAGTGAAGGGAAATGGAGTGAAATTGAATCAACCAGAATTGGTGAGGTGATATTCAAGGGACAGGCCATATTCAAATTTTATTTGAACATTTTTAAAGGGGAAATGGTACGGATGCCTCTACATTATGGAGGAGTCCCTTAAGGAGCTTACCACAGAGGCAGCAGAGAGTATTCGCTAAATCATTTGAAAGAGGAAGAAATCAAGGTTTCTACAGTCAAAGGTGGCTGCTGCAATACCATCTGGACCAGATGGATTCTCTGTTACCAGTGATTTTCCCTTTATGTTATGATCAAGGAGGTGAGCGCTGTCAGCCTGTCATAGAGTGTTCGGTATGCTGAAGGAATATTAAATTTTCAGTTCAGTCTTTTACCATCCTGAGAAAAGGATGGTGCCTGTCTACTGGTGGATTGAACCTATTAGTCTCTTGCATGGATGCTGCAAGGATCATTATGAAGGCTATCACACGATGTCTGGAAAGGTAATAGAAAAATCTTCTGGGTGGGCACTCTTTCCAGTTTGTTTATACTTTTTTGTAACTACGTAGCGGCCTGCCATCAAAGAATGGGGATTATCTGCAGTTTGTTATACCTTTTTGTGACTACATAGCGGCCTGTCATCAAAGTATGGGGATTATCTGCAAAGGGGATCTCTTGGTCCTCAAGCTTGACTTTGAGATGGCATGTGGCAGTCTTAGTCGGCAATGTTTGTTCAAGGTGATGAGAGTTAATGTGCTTCAAGATGGATGAAGTGAATCAAAGGATGTTTTCTATCGTGAAGTTCTCTATTTGAGTAGATGATGACTTCAACTTTTGGGAACCCCTTATTGCCTTTGTTATTTGCACTTAAATCTAGGAGTTGCTGTTTTGACTCACGGATGATGTGACCCATACCCAGTTTGCGGAGGATACATTGTTTTTTTTCCCCCATTAATGTTGATTGACAAGGTTGAGAATATCAAGATCCTTCTGCAGATTCTTGAAGATGTGATGGGCCCGGAGATTAATTTTGCTAAAGTGAGTAGTCTGGAAATTGAGTGAGGTGTTGAGATTCAGTCTGTCTGTCGTGGAATGTAAATGGCAAATCCTTCCTATTAAATATTTGGGGTTATCCTTGTTTGGTGTGCCAGTGAGGGTGAAAGATTGGATTATCTAAAATTTCCTGAGATGGAGGTAGACGATCCTCTCAAAATCAGCTGTTGTCCATCTTCAGAATCACGAATAAATTGAAAGAAAGAAGCAATGAGTAAATTCTCTTGTGGATGCAGTAGATGGGAAATTTTGCCGTCCAATGAGGACGGGGGGCGGCTGCAATGAGTCATGAACACATTGTTTTTCTATATAATTTAATTTGGGAACGAAGATGACACTGGAGTTTGGGAAGCTTTTTTTTTTGTGTCAGCAGTTTACTCTGAGCAAGTGATTTCAAAAGATTTGCTGTTTATCCACGGCCAAAGGTGAAAAGTTTGATGGGATGTTTGAAAAGAAAGGCAGCAGACGAGGATGGGAATGGATATTTGAACTTGTACGATCATTTTCAACACAGTAGGCTTAATATGGAGACGGCAATCCTCGATAAAGCAATTGCTTATGAAATGGAAGAAGCTAAGTCTAAAAGAAGGGGATGATTTGTAATCGGGTGTATGGATGCATCTTTTTACCTCTTTTCTCTTTCAACATAAGAATTAAAACAAAAATCTCTAAAAAAATATGTTTGGCAGTGCTGCTGCTGTTCTTTCTGGAGCCATCTCACACTCTTATGTTAACACCCCCTCTACCCAAGGGAAAAAAACCAACGCTTGTTTTCTTCCCCAAGGAGAGACCCATCGCAATGTCTGTTCCTCTCCTGATGACCGATCCTTCCTTGCTCCCATGCCGAGTCTTCTCTCCCTCCAGTGTGCAGAGACGTCTCCTTCTCCGGCCGGCAGATGTCTTCCTCTCCGGTGGCCAGGGTCCACGGCCATGCTCGTGCCTTGTCCTCACTACTTCTCCCTCCCTTCCACTGTTATCAGAAACCAGATGTCTTCCTCTCCTTCCCATCTGTTTCTCCATCATGTCATTGTTTTCAAGGCGTCGCCTAGATGAGAAGACGCACCAAGACACCCAAGGCGACCAGGCGAGCAACTCATTAAGATATTCACCTAGCTGTCTTGGTGCACATGGGTCATCTTGGGCCTACTTAATCTGTCTTGCATGATATCCGCTCCTTCTTTTGAGATATATTTTAATATTTGGGTAAAATTTTGGGGATAATTTGAAAAATTTTGACAAATTATATGTAAGATTGGAAAGAGAAGATAAGACTTCCGTTTCCCTTTTTTCTTTCTCTCGGATTCTTCTCCCTGTCAATTCCTCTTCCCTAGGACATTGATTCATATTTATTTTGTGCATTTTTTTGAAGCTAGTATTATTTATCCCTTTTTGATAATTCACAAATAGAAAATTATAAAAATATTATGTTGATGTGCTTATAATTTACTAAAAATGTGTCATTTATGCTTCTTTTTAATATATAGAGAATAACTATTTGAATATCAAATTTTAGATTATAATTTGTCTATTGATTGACATGTATTTGTAAATTCTTATTAGTTTTCTCTTTATTAATTTGTTTTTATTTATCATTTATTTTATTTTTATTTTTAAAATATATGTATATGTTGAAGATATGTGAATATTAATTTTTTTATTAATTAAGATAAAAAATTTATGTTGAAAATGTATAGTAATAATTCCCTTGTAACGTACTTAGTTATATAAATTAGGTTTCATCTGAGTGCCGCCTTGTTGGCTAAGCAGAGAGGCAGTGGGCCAGCGTCTGCGACTCCTTGACAACAAACGTGTCAGTGCAGTCAGCATGCGGCCGTGGCTCAGTTGTGCTGCCATTGATTGGGACACCTGGCCACGTGGCACACTGCCCCTCTTCAGTGCCCGCTTTCCATCTCTCCGCCCCGTGGCCAGCGTGGACACCTGGCCACCCGCTGCCTCTTCACCACCCGAGGTTGGAACAGAACCACCACCGGCACCGGCTTTGTCAGTGCATAATGTATGCCACTTTCACATTCTTTTTTTTTTGTTTTTTGTTTTACCGTTCACAACAAAGAGAAACCCATCATCCCCTTTGGTTTCTTAGTTTTGTTCATATCGTCGTTAACGATGGCTTCTCATGCGTCCTGTGGTTTCACGTTTCTTTATGATCTCCAGACACGGATGGTGGGGAGTGCTTGTTTTCTTCGTATTCTTAGTGGTGGGATTAGTCATTGTTCAGTTCCTCAGAAGAAGCTTAATCACCACCCTCGATCTGGAAGCTTTGTGCCCAAAATGTCGTGTATACTGGGCCATATCCTCGTAAATGTTACTCGCCGGATATTTTTTGGTTTAGGGTTTTTTTTAGGGAGAAAAAAACCCTTCTTGTGTTTAATCTGAGGCTGTGACTACACGCTGCATTTTGAATATAATTCTTTAGCATTGAGCTGATTTTATGCACTTGCAAGACAGTGGTAGCAGTTGATCTTCTCACTATGAGCCTGGCTAAGCAGAATTGACGTAATTGCAACGTAAAAAATCTTGCAATTATGTTACCGAATTCGTTCAACTTTCAATGGTGGTACGTTCACGTGGTTTCACTAAGGCCTTCTTTGTTAGTCGGGCAGAATATCTCATTCGACCCTTTTCGGTCGAATGAGATATTCGCCCCGTATAATTGGATTGTGTGTGAGTTTTTAGTGGACCTCACAAATCTCTCTCTCATGGGATGAGTAATCCGGCGGCGTTATTTGATTACCAAAGAGGGCCTAATGGATTTGAAGTTTATAGGGAAAAAATGGTTTATTAAAAAAGTGCCCAAGCAATGCCTACGCAATTTTGAAAGCCACGTTAGTCTTGCCGAACTGGGTGGCATCTGATTTCCACCACTTGTAAAAACGAAAGACAAAAAATTAAGCGAAACAAACTTTAAGATAGAAATATCTATCAAAAAAGTGCTCTCAAATGCTTTATTATAATCATAGAGATGGTTCTTAGCTGTTCTCTGGGAAATTTGAGAGGATTAGCAGGTCCTGGGGGAAGGAGGATAAGCCTTTTTCCGACGTTGAGGACTCCTAGTAAACATAGTAGGGAATGGCTTGTATGTAGACGTCTAGATGATCAGATGTTGTCTAT
The DNA here is from genome assembly GCA_022559845.1 of Amorphophallus konjac. Lineage (NCBI taxonomy): Eukaryota > Viridiplantae > Streptophyta > Magnoliopsida > Alismatales > Araceae > Amorphophallus > Amorphophallus konjac. The sequence continues at coordinate 24,944,520 of CM040120.1, forward strand.
CTTGTGACAAGATGGGAGTTTAATCTGGACTTTGGAGTGCTCCATTTAGAGCTGATAACAAGGGCATGATCTTCGTTCAAAACAATTGTTCCGAATGTCCAAAAGCTTGCCATATCTGAAAGATGAAATTCGCAGTGAAAATGATGAGCACTATGCCGCTTGTGTACCAAAAGAAAAGGTTTCTTTGGCAAAATATTCTCCTTACAAGTTTGTTTGTAAAATTATCCCTCTTATTTTTATATCATTTTTAGGGTTTTTTTAGTTTTTTGTCTCTAAAAAGTACTCTCTCTCTCTCTCTCTCTCTCTCTCTCTACGTGGTGACGGATCCGTTGGACAACGACATGCTGAACCCCAAGCCTGGCATGCCGCAACACGTTGTCATATAGGACAAGCCCTTGTGGATCACCTTCACCCACGACATGGGCATCCACCTCACCGAGGAGCTCTGGTCAATACCAACAAGAGCATCAATGGCCGGGGCGCCCAAGTCCATATCGCCTTCAGCGTCGGCATCAACCTCCAGTTCGTCGACAACGTCATCATCCACGACATGATCCAATACTCCTCCACCCACTATGCCTTCAGGACCCTGGGCGACGGGGATGGCATCTCCATCTTCGGCTCCACCAAGCTCTGGATCGGCCACCTCTCCATGTCCAACTGCATGGATGGCCTCGTCAACGCCTCCATTGCCATCACCATTTCTGCCAACCATGATGAGATGATCATAGACTGCAAACCACCGTACCCCACTACACTAGGTGGGCCGGGGTGCCAACATCGGAGGGGGAGAACCCCCCCTCACCCTCCCTCCCCCCTCTCTCCATCTTGACTACTACCTCCCCCTCCGGGGCATCGCCATTGCATCACTGTGAATGGTCAGAATGCAAAGGCATGGGTTTAGAGGGGGTTTTGGTCATTTTATGACATCGGGTTAAATTTAACCATAGTTAAATTAAATATTATAGAGAAGACCAAAGGTAGAGGATTTTTTCATGTAACAAAGAAGATTTTGAGAGCTTTTAACTAAATAAGTGGATTAGGGGGACTTTTCCTAATATCAATTTTTTAGAGGCTAAATACTATAAAAACTCTCATTTTTAATAACTTTTTAATGTCCATGTAATGCCTAAAATGTCATTCTAGTTAATCTCCATTGAATGAATGGTTGGAGGATATTATGTTTGCATTCATAAAAATAAATTTTTGGATGAAAACACCTACGTAAAAGATAATTATTTTGACCGACACATTGTATCAGAGAGAGAGAGAGAGAGAGAGAGAGAGAGAGAGAGAGAGAGAGAGAGAGATGTGAAGAGGGAGAAAGAGTTTAGGAGAGATTAAGATTATTTTTATTTTTTAAAATTTGGTTTAAAACTCATCATGGTTAAATAAGACATTTCAATGAAATGTTAACGGCAGCCGATACCAAGGGTATTTTTGTAAGTGTTGCAACGAGAAGTTATTAAAGATAATATCAAAATAAGAGGGATAATTTTGCAAGTAAACTTGTAAAGAGAGTATGTTTGTCAAAATCTCAAAGAAAAAGGTTACATAATTAAAATTTTAAAAGTAGATGGATGCCAAAGGAGGTTGATCTTGTTCTCTCCATATGTTACCTACGATTAGAGGGACACTGGAGTCGACACAGGCACGGACACCCATGTTGACATGAGTCAACAAAGCTTTGAAGTTAGAACCGAATTGTACAATCTGAAGGGGATTCTATTTTGCGACGTAGCCCATTTAAAAAAAAAAAAAAAACGTTCGGTCGACTCAAACTTATAGACCTGCCTGTCCGTATGGTCAGATCAACGGTTCGATGGCTGAAAAAATAAAAACTTTTAAAGATCTTACACACTTTGAGACCAATTATGGTGTTCCATCTTTATTTTTTATTTGTTTCAGTCATCCATTCATTGATCGGACCATAGTGACATGTAAATCAAGTTTGGGCCAATTTATTTTTTTTTGAAGAAAAGAATGGGTTGCACCCCATGATATAGCAAATAATACTCGTTTTAGAGTTATATCCTCAATTGGACTCGTAAATGCCCAGTTTTCTAAACATTTACAGATTTTATTTCAATTTTTTGATATGTACCCATGTCAATGGAAACCATGGTTAACATGGTTAAATTTTTGTATTCCTTGTAAAATGACCAACCATGTTGAAGGCTCAGTCCAATTCCCCAAAGTTCATTTTGTTTGATGGCCAACATGTCAAAACATCACGTTAAATAACAGTATCCTATTATTTCACCACAAAAGAATAAAAAATAGTAGAATTGATTACACAGAATAAGTGGGAATTTAAGGTGATCTATGTACCAGCACCACCCTTTGTTCTACCTTTTCAAAACAAAACACATTCTTTGTAGACAAGGCTAACTCAACTTATCCATATAGGTTAACTCAGTAGTTCATAAAACGGAGTATATGCGGAATACTTTATTCTATAGAGGCCTCTTTGGTAACATAATAGGGAAAATCGGGTTAACTCAAACTCAGGTAAATTATTCATATTTTTTTACTATCCGGGTTAAGGTAGAACAACTAATTCTACCTTTTAGTTAGAACTAGTTATTCCAAGAAAATTTGGGTTACTCATGAAAAAATCTACCCGCCTTACCAAACTGTGTTTCTTCTTATGCTTCGGATTAAGACCCCTTATTCCTCCCTTATTCGTAAAGCCCTATTTGATTGTAGAATATGTTAAGTGGATAAGTTAAACCGCAGGTAAGATATTCCATAAAATATACCAAAATATTTTGATTGGGAGATAAAGTAACCTGAAATATCTTTGAGAATTGTGAAAAAGTTTAACCCTCTTTATTTTACCTTTTTAGTAGAACAAGTTATCCCGAGATAAATTAGGATAAGAGCTTATCTCATAGAATATCTTATATGAGTAACCAAAGGGAATAAGATAACTTTCAGTGAGATATACCAATTTATCCCGATTTATCTCCCAGACAAATCAAATAGGCCCTAGCTACCTCCCCGATTACCACTCTATATCTAAAACAAAAATACCTCAGGAACATGCTTGTTAGTTGGAACAAAAATACTTTTGGCAATGTACATATGAATCTTGTTGCTTCTGAAGATCAGGTTCTCAAGGCTGAGCACTCTTATGACCTGGACCCTTCATCTGCTAATCTTGCTGCCCTGAACAGAGCTAAGACTATCCTCTCCAATAGTCTGCTTCAACAAGAAGTTTTTTGGAGACAGAAATCCAGAATAAAATGGTTACAGGAGGGTGACAAAAATATTAAATTCTTTCATATGACCACCATGGCAAATAGAAGGAAGAATACTATCTCACAGCTCAATTCTTCTGATGGCAATCTGACATCAGATCATGAACAAATGAAGGCCATTGCAGCTAACCATTTTAAACATGCCTTCACTTCACAAAACCATCACATTGATGAATCTATTCTTAACTGCATACCTTCTCTGATTTCTCTGTCTGATAATGAGGACCTGTGTGCTACTCCAACTGAGTCAGAAGTTATAGATGTTGTGTTCAAGATGTCCCCGGATATTGCACCTGGGCCTGATGGGTTTTCAGGTGCCTTCTATCAGAATGCTTGGTCCATCATTGCAAAAGATATTGTGGCAGCTGTTCAGTTTGTTTTCAACACAAAATGCCCACTGCCTAGAAGTGTCACCTCGACTCTCATTGCTCTCATTCCAAAAAGGAATAGTGCAACTGACATCTCTGATTTTAGACCAGTTAGCTTGTGCAACTTTTTCTTCAAGATTGTCTCCACTATACTCAATAACAGACTGGCGGGCATTCTTCCTAAGATCATATCTAGTCAACAGTCAGCCTTTGTGAAGGGGAGAAATATTGTTGAGAACATTGCTTTGGCCCAAGAAATGGTGCAGGAACTTGGTAGAAAAACTAGAGGGAATAATGTCATTTTCAAACTTGATATGGCTAAGGCCTATGATAGAATAGAATGGGATTTCCTCTATGCAGTGTTGAAAAGATTTGGATTCAGTTTGGAATTTATCTCTCTCATTGAAATCTTAATCAACAATTGCTAGTTTTCAATCCTATTGAATGGGGATACTGCTGGATTCTTTAAATCTTCTAGGGGCATCCGTCAAGGGGACCCCATTGCTCCTTCCTTGTTTATTATTGCAGAGGAAGCTCTCAGCAGATTCTTGCATGATGCATATGCTTCTGGTAAAGTTGAATGGTTTCTAGGCCCAAGGGGCTGTCCCACTATTTCCCACCTACTTTTTGCGGATGATACTCTCATTTTTAGCAAAGCCACTTCAGCCTCTATCAAGAATTTATGTCAGCTTCTAAAGATTTATGAGCAGGCTTCAGGTCAGCTGATCAGCATTGGCAAGAGTGGATTTTTTATCCATCCTAATGTAAAAGATTCTGTTTCCAATAAAAATCAGGAAATCACTGGTTTCTCTAGGAACTCATTTCCTCACAAATACTTGGGATTCCCTCTGATTCTTGGCAGGAGGAAAAAACTCCATTTTGCTGGCATTCTGTCCTCTATTCAGAAACGTATTCATGGTTGGTTGGCCAAGTATTTATCTCAGGGAGCCAAGCTGTGCTTAATTAAGCATGTTCTGACTACTATCCCAATCTATTTTCTGGCTTCCTCACCTCTCCATAAGGGCATTCATCAATCTTTGGAGAAAAGTTTTGCTACTTTCTTTTGGGGTTCATCAATCCATGGAAACAAGAGGCATCGGAAATCTTGGTCGTCAATCTGCAAACCAATCTCCCAAGGTGGTCTAGGTATCATGTCTCTTCGGCATATGGAGATTGCAATGAGAGTCAAAATGCTCTGGAGAGCCCTGCATTCTGATTCTCTATGGGCTGTTTACTTTAGAACAAAATACATTCGTGGAGGCCACCTCTCTACTGTCCAATTCAGAAACATGACAGGTTTTGCGAGGAAAAGTTGGTTATAAGCTAAAGACTTAATTCTCAAGCACAAATTAATTATCATAGGGGATGGTACCACCACCAGTTTTTGGAATGACATTTGGATTGGCAAACAACCCATATCCTCATATGTCCCTGTTGATTCTATTCAGAATTCTAATATGTCAATCAAGGATTACTACTCTCAGCCTAATACTACTATTTATACAATGCTTGACAGCTTCCTCCCATCCGACATCAGTTCTGCTATTCAGAATGTCAGCCTTACTGAGGACAAGGATAAAGAAATTTGGAGTTTATCTTCCTCTGGTGATTGCACAGTGTCCTCGGTTTGCAAGAATGCCCTTTCTAATCCATACCAGCATTACACTAAATGGAGTAACATATGGCTTAAGTGGCTACCACCCAAAATCTCCATTCATCTATGGAAGCTTATGCATCAATGTATCCCCACTGATGACAGAATTAAGGCTGTTGGTATTCCCATATGCTCCAAATGTCATTGCTGTAAAAATCCAGCTGAAGAAGATTCCAACCACTTATTCACCTCCAGTGAAATTGCTTCCTACATTTGGTCTTCTCTCCAAGCCAAGGGGATTCCTATTCATGGTAACACTACCGACAGACTCATCTCCAACACTATTCAGAAGCTCAGACGCAGTTCTAAATTTGATTGTTTCACTCTCTCCTTGCTTGGATATGGTTTGTGGGAATTATGGAACACTAGAAATGCTGCCAAATATGATGGGAAAAAGGTGTCTAAGCACATTCTTCTATACAAAACCATTGCTCAAGCCATGGAAGTCACTTCTTTTTCTAATCTTAAGGAAAACTCACACAGTAATCGGCAAATTTTAGAAAATTTTGGCTTCAAGATTGCTGACAAAGGCTATCCACCTATTAAAATCATCAAATGGGCTTGTCCCCCATGGCCTTTCAATAAATTAAACACAGATGGTGCTTGCAAATCTACCGGCAACTCAGGTGGTGGTTGGGTTATTCGGGACCCTAATGGCAATGTTCTATTAGCCTTTTCGCACTTCTATGGCAATTCTAATAGTCTCATTGCAGAAGCTAGAGCTCTCAGTGATGGTCTCAAATATCTTCATACTATATCTGATCGACCTGCATACATTGAATGTGATTCCAAGGTTCTAATTCAAAGCATCAACCGGGAAATCCCCTGTCCTTGGATTATTCTCACTTATGTTAGGGACATATGGCGCACCATCTCCACAGATGATACATTATCACACATTTACAGAGAAGCAAATACTGTTGCTGATACTTTGGCATCGTTAGCCTGTAGCACTAAGTGCAATTCTTTTTTTGTTTGCCATGAGCTACCTAACATTGTCAAAGGTGCTGCTCGATTAGATAAGCTAGGAATGCCTAGCCTTCGCATGATGTAATTATTCTATTCATTTTGCTATCAATAAAATTTACCTCCTAGTTTTGGGTAGTGGAGTGGTTTTCTCCTTTCCTCTGGAAAGGGGTGCATTCTCCTACTCAACTCTAGGCAGGGTTTTCACAAAAAAAAACAAAAAAAAAATAGGCCCTAGGAGCAAATCAAGATAACCAACACTTTATCAAAAGAGCCTAGAGAATTTTTCTCAGTCATAAAATATTTGAAAAGATTATCAACATCATATCACATCTGAGGCATGCGTCTATGTAATCCGATCAATGATTGGACAACTCAAAAAAAAATAAAAAGAAGGTAAGCATCATGTGTGCTAAATAAAGGGTCGATTATTTTCAGCCCATTTTAGGTGTACAGTATGTTTTTATTTTTTTGAACTATCCAATCATTTTGAACTGTATAGATATGTTAACTCAAATGGAACCTGACATGTAAAAAATAGGATTTATATATATATATACTCTTATAAAATATCATATTTATAAATAAATATCTTTTTTACATAATATCAAAAAGACTCTTAATATATTTGATATTGTTGCAACTATACCCTTAACTTAGCTTGCATTATTCTAACTCGCTCGACCTACTATGTAACGACCCGAGAATCCGATTACCGGGAAAGCCTGATAACCCGAGACCCGCACCGCCACCCACGAGTCCGAAGACTCGGAAGGGTTAGAAGGATGGTGTGGAAACTACACAAGTATCACAAGTAATTGCAGAAATTAAACAGTTATAATATTAAGCAGGAAATAAATTAACATTTTACATGGTCCACAATAGAATAATAACAACAACAGTAGTCCGCAACTAGTACAGAGACAAGAAAAGAAAGTACAGCTACATGGGGCATACCCCGGCTCTGACCTCTGGCACTACCTCTGGGCACCCGCACCACGCTGCACCCCAGACGCGCTCCCCTGGGGCGGCGCCTCACCTGAAGCGCGGTGAAAACACACAGGGAATGAGCCTCGGAACAAGACTCAGTAGGGATCACTCGAACCCTACCTCGTAAAACGGAAACCACTACGCTAGCGGTAGGAGAGTACCTCGGAAAGGAAAGCCCTGTACTCTACAGAACAAAGACCCTACGACACGCAAATCGGCACACGTGCCACGGTGAGACACCCGAAGCTCAACGGTCGACCCGACAAAATCCGAAGGTCGAAAACACACGACTGACAGTCTGTCACTCCGTACTCGACAGGAGTATCTCCCACTAGAAGCACAGCTGGTAGCGTCCCCTGACGTCTTACACCGCGCCGCAGGTGAACCGCCTGGCGTGGTAGCTCCTACCAAAGGCGCGAACACCGTACAAGTAAACTCACGACAAGTGACTAGCTGGGGTCACGCCCGTCGACGTGCGTCCACTGTCCCCAACCATGTGTGCACACAGACCACGCGTCCTAGGTCTGGCCCTCTGACTGATTTTCACCTGGCACTGGACTCTGATTAGACGAGGGGCCCGACGGAAACCAGTCTAAAACCATCCTCAGGGTAAGCCTCTCCACCTACTCCCAGGTGGGACCACTCGCGTGTAAGCAGGCTACGACTAGTGGAGGGTCACAAGGGAGTAGACTCTCAAGTCAACAGAAAACGGCGTCACAACCGCAGGCAGGAGGAACGCTCTTTGTACCAACACCGACGCACGGCGACACAAGTCGAAATCACCACCTCCCGGGACCCCACGACACCCTCACGTGTGGCCCCCACATGATGCCCAGCATCAGTCAGACCACGGGTCAGCACATGGATCGAGACTCGCACATCCGGGACTCGAATCGGCAAGGAATGGGAGATGCGGTCACCAGAGGACCGCCTCCTGTAGTCGCGGTCTGCTCAGGACCGCAACCACACAGTCGCGGTCCTCCTGGGACCGCGACCACCCTGGTACGAAAAGATGAACGCGGTCACCCGGTGACCGTGTTCACATAGTAGCGGTCTCCGGGAGACCGCGACTGGCAGCAACAGTCGAAACGAACGGTCAAAATGCCTCGGGGTCCGCGCCGATCTCCACGGTGAACGCGGTCGCCCCCAGACCGCTACCAACAGTCGCGGTCTGTCGCAAGACCGCATCCGCCCACCGACACTCTAAAGCCCAACGGTTCAAAACCTGATGAAAGCGGTCCCCGCCTGACCGCGACCAGTGAAAACGGTCACTGGTAGACCGCGATCACTTCGGAAAACCGAGAACGGGGGGAAACGGCCGAAAACACCATTCCACGCCCCAATCACCCCCGGGTGATGGGGAAACAAAAGGGGAACTCGTCCCCACGCCCTAGTGCATCGAATGATGCCCCTAAAACTCCAAATGGCGCGGTAAAACTCTAGATCGGCACTCAAACCCCCAAAGCATGCATTTTCCGTCCCGAGCTCAAACGAACCCCTCTCGGCTCCCCGCCGGCCTAGAAATCACGGGAAAGGAAAGCACAGAGATAGAGGATCGTCACCCTACCTCGGGGTTGTCCGAAACGTGGCGGATCACCGCCGATCCTCAAGAATCGCTTGAAACTTCACGAACTCCCACGCCCTCACCGAGCACCGAACACCGCCGCGATCACCACGCCGCCGCCTATGCCGCGATGCCATCGCCTCGCCGCGTCCGCAGCCGAAGGGGATGGCGCCGGGGCTAGCACCGGAAGAGGGGGGCCGGTCACGGTGGAAGCGCTCACGGGAGAGAAGGGAGGAAGAAGAAGAAGAAAGAGAAAGGGAAAAGAAAAGAAAAAGAAATGGGAATATATAGAAAATCTGATTTTTTGAAAAAATACCAAAAATTAGGAAAATACGTTTTCGGAATCCTCGGAACGCACCGATCACAATGGTACCACTCGTGCCTAGGTGAACGACCCGGTCCACCCGCAGCGAGCTTCCGAAGAAAAAAAACCGAAACATGTATCGGAAATCGGAAAACACGTGCGGAAAAGTCGCGGAACGCCTTCGGGCCTCCGAAACAACTCTGGATCGCGCCGATCCGAACACGAAAGATGTTCGAAACGAAATTTCGGACACAATGGAGCCGGACGCTCCGAAAAACCAGATCCGGGACCCACAAAGAGGGATCCGAAAGGTCCGGGATATTACAGCCCTCCCCCCTTAAGGAATTTCATCCTCGAAATTGAGAACAACCCAAGGGGAAGGAAGAGGAAGACTCACTCAAACAGGTACGGGAACTGCTGACGAATCTCATCCTCACACTCCCAAGAAGCCTCACCACCATAGTGCCACTGCCACACCACCTTTACCAAGGGGATGACCTTGTTCCGTAAGCGCTGCTCTCGCCTATCCTCCACGCGGATCGGAAACTCTGGGAGAGAAAGATCTGGAGTCACCTCGGGCCAAATAGAAATCTCGAGCACATGAGAGTCATCGGGCATATACTTCCGCAACATCGAGACGTGGAACACGTCATGCACCGACGCCAACTCAGAGGGTAACTGCAACCGGTAAGCAACCTCACCGATGCGCTCCAAGATCACAAAAGGACCAATGTAGCAGGGACTCAGCTTTCCACGCCGTCCAAAACGCATCACCCCCTTCATCGGAGAAACTCTCAAGAACACATGATCGCCCACGGCGAACTCGAGGGGCTGCCTCCTACGGTCAGCATAACTCTTCTGCCGACTCTGGGCCGCCAACATGTTCTGACGAACCAAGTGCACAACGTCCACACATTGCTGCACCAACTCTAGTCCCGTCAAAACACGCTCACCAACCTCAAACCAATCAAGTGGAGTCCTACACGGACGCCCGTACAAGGCCTCATAAGGAGCCATGTCGATGCTCGAATGATAGCTGTTGTTGTAGGCAAACTCCACCAACGGTAGGTGATGAATCCAGCATGTCCTCTAACGTCTGGATGGTCCTCTCTGACTGACCATCAGACTGAGGATGATATGCCGAGCTAAAAGCCAACTCCGTGCCAAGAGCTCGCTGGAAACTCCTGCAAAATTCAGAAGTGAAGCGCGGATCCCGATCTGACACGATCGAAACGAGAATCCCATGCAACGGCACTATCCGCTCCACATACAAACGAGCCAACTTGGACACGCTCCAGCTGACTTTGACCGGTAACAACCGAGTCACCTTTGTCAGCCTATCCACCAGCAACCAAATACTGTCCTGCCCACTCGGGGTCCTCGGTAATCCCACCATAAAATCCGTGGTCACGTGGTCCCACTTCCAAGCAGGAACATCCAAGGGCTGGAGAGTACCTCCTGGTCGCTGATGCTCCGCCTTTACCTGCTGACAGGTCAGGCACCTGGCCACAAATTCTGCGACATCTCTCTTCATGCCAGGACACCAGAACTGCCTCCGCAAGTTTCGATACATCTTTGTCGCACCCGGTTGTATGGTGTACCTGCTCCCATGAGCCTCACGCAACACCGCACGACGAACATGCTCCTCCGCTGGGACATACAGCCTGCCGCGAAACCTCGCAGCACCGTCCTCGCCGAGCTCCACATCAACCATCTCCAGAATCCGGGGCAACTCAGGGTCCGCATGCTGAGCCTCTGTCACCTGACGACGGATAGCCGGAGTGACAGTCAGACTCGGAAGCACTGCCAACCCTGGTTCCTGGGGAATCTTGAGCCTGAAAGATACTTCGGGCACTTGTTCCCAGAGCCTCCACTTCCTCAACATCAAGGCACTGACCGCAACCTTCCGACTCAAGGCATCGGCGACGACATTCATCTTGCCCGGCTGATAAGACAGGGTGAAGTCATAATCCTAATGAACTCCATCCAACGCCTTTGCCTGAGGTTCAGGTCCCTCTGGGTAAACACATACCTCAAACTCTGATGGTCAGTGAATACCTCGAACTTCTCGCCGTATAGATAATGCCTCCAGATCTTCAGCGCGAAGATCACAGCCGCCAACTCCATGTCATGGGTAGGGTAGTTCTCCTCGTGGGGCTTTAGCTGCCGAGATGCATAAGCCACCACTCTACCATGCTGCATCAACATAGCACCCAATCCGACCCCGGAAGCATCTATACACACCACGAAACCTCCCGATCCAGAAGGCAAAACCAACACTGGAGCCGAGGTGAGCAACCTCTTCAGTTTCCTGAAACTCTGCTCACACTCCTCAGATCAGACGAAAGGCACATCCTTCAGCGTGAGTCTAGTCATTGGGGCCGCAATGCGAGAAAAATTCTGGATAAACCGGCGATAATAATCTGCAAGCCCCAAGAAACTCCGGATCTCCGTCACCGACCTCGGCCTTGGCCACTGTATTACTGCCTCGACCTTGGTGGGGTGCACTGAAATGCCATCACCAGAAATCACGTGCCCCAGAAAGTGCACCTCGTCGAGCCAGAACTCGCACTTACTGAGCTTCGCATACAACTGGTGATCTCGCAACGTCTGCAGCACCACGCCCAAATGGCACGCATGCTCCTCAGCAGACTGCGAATAAATAAGGATGTCGTTCACGAAAATGACCACGAACTGGTCCAAATACGGATGAAACACCCTCTACATCAAGTCCATGAAGGCTGCAGGGGCATTGGTGAGCCCGAACGGCATCACCAGAAACTCATAATGCCCGTACCTCGTACTGAATGCAGTCTTCTCCACATCGGACTCACGAATTCTCAGCTGATAGTAACCGGACCGCAAATCAATCTGCGAGAACACTCGCGCAGACTGAAGCTGGTTGAACAAATCATCGATCCGTGGTAACGGATACTTGTTCTTAATGGTCACTTCATTCAGTTGCCGATAGTCAATGCACAGCCGCAGACTACCGTCCTCCTTCTTCACAAACAACACGGGCGCACCCCAAGGGGAAAAGGTAGGACGAATGTACCCCTTGGCCAGCAGCTCCTGTAACTACGCCCTCAATTCCCTCAGTTCAGCGGGGGCCATACGGTAGGGAGCCTTCACCAAAGGTCCCGTACCAGGCACCACCTCGATCACGAAATCGATCTCTCGCTGGGGAGGCAATCCAGGCAACTCCTCGGGAAAAACATCGAGAAATTCACGCACCACCTGAATGCCCTCGACATTCGGCTCCATCCGGTCAGACACAACCACGGACGCGAGAAAACCCTGACAACCAGAATCAAACAATCGACGGGCTCGAATAGCAGAGATGAGGAATCGAGAAGAGGTGGAACGGATACCTTGGAAATAGAAGGTCCGCTTGCTCGGATGCTGGAAGTAGACCCTCTTCATTCCACAATCCACCACCGCTCCATGAGTCTCGAGCCAATCCATACCTAGAATCACATCGTAATCCCGAAGCTGCAACGCATACAACCTGCCTGGCATACTCCGTCCATCGATCCAAATCGGAACCTGATCGAAGCAATACAGAGTGACCATGAAATCACCCGAAGGTAACTCCACTACCAAATCACAGGACAACTGGGTCACTGGCTCCTCGATGCTTAGCGCGAAATCCTCCGAAATAAACGAATGAGACGCGCCAGAATCAAGCAAAACCCGAGCCGCACAACCCAAAATCTGAACGGTACCTTCAACGAGCTGCGACGCCACTGCCTCTGCCCTGGTTATGTGTGTGATCTGGCCTCGAGCTCTCTGCCTGCCTCCCACACTAGCTGACCTGGGTAGCGGCGGATACTATCCATGCTGCTGCCTCTGCTGCTGGAGAACCTGCTGCTGCTGAGGAAACTGCTGCTGCGGCTGCCTCTGAGGACAATCACGCGCCATATGCCCTGGCTGGTCACACCGGAAACAAATGATCGGCGCCGTGCACTGCCTGCCCGGGTGGGTCCCACCACACCGTAAACACGATTCTCGCGATCCACCAGCTGATCCCTGCCGCTGGGTAGCCGACTGCTGGCTGCGACCTGACAGAGACTGACCCTGGCTGATCGGTCCTCGAGTCCTCTGCATATCCATCTCCAAGGAAGCCGCAACACAAGACGCTGTCTCTAGATCAGTGGCCCCGTTCACTATCAGATGGTGCCTCAGCTCCTGCCTCAAGCCCTGAACAAACTGCGCGGTCTTCACCCTCTCATGCTCCATGATGTGAGGTGCATACCGACCCAGCTCGACAAATCGGGCCCTGTACTGTAACACGGACATGTCGCCAAGCACCAGCTCCAGAAACTCCCGCATCCGCTGCGTAGCAACATAATATGGACAGTACGTACGCTCGAAAGGCTGACGAAGTCATCCCACTCGACCTGCTCAAGTGGACGAAGCTGAAAAGACGTCTTCCACTCGGAAGACCACCACTTCCGAGCCGTACCCTGCAACTGGTTGTAGACCAACACCACTCTGTCCTCGGCAGCACTCTTCGCAGAACTGAACACCCGCTCCATCTCATCAAGCCAATCACGAGCCGCATCAGGGTCTACCTGGCCGCTGAAGTAAGGTGGATGGAACTGCATGAAGTCCCCCACTGCTCGGCCTGGCCCACCCCTAACTGACGAGCCCTCACTAGCCTCTCCGCCGAACTGCTGAGACATAAGCTGGTACATGCCACGGAAGAAATCCTCGGCCCCCGGAACTCTCGCGGTATCCGCGGCCTCGGTGGCCCATGGTGGCACTCTACTATGCTCCTCCTGGTCCCTCTGGACCCCCTGCTGGATCTCCTGACCTCCAGCCGACTGCCCCTGCTGAGAGCGAGTGCTCCTCCTCGGCGCCATGCTCGCTCCTGAAGCAAAAGACAGAAAACACGGAAACGGCAAGGTCAAAGCAAACATGCGGTGCCCAATGCCAGCGTCACCTGTACATTATCGCTGTGGACTAGTGGACCACTACAATTACCTATGATTCTCATATAATTCCACAACCGACGCTCTGATATCAGCTGTAACGACCCGAGAATCCGATTATCGGGAAGGCCCGATAACCCGAGACCCGCACCGCCACCCACGAGTCCGAAGACTCGGAAGGGTTAGAAGGATGGTGTGGAAACTACACAAGTATCACAAGTAATTGCAGAAATTAAACAGTTATAATATTAAACAGGAAATAAATTAACATTTTACATGGTCCACAATAGAATAATAACAACAACAGTAGTCCGCAACTAGTACAGAGACAAGAAAAGAAAGTACAGCTACACGGGGTATACCCCAGCTCTGACCTCTGGCACTACCTTTGGGCACCCGCACCACGCTGCACCCCAGACGCGCTCCCCTGGGGCGGCGTCTAACCTGAAACGCGGTGAAAACACGCAGGGAATGAGTCTCGGAATAAGACTCAGTAGGGATCACTCGAACCCTACCTCGTAAAACGGAAAACCACTACGCTAGCGGTAGGAGAGTACCTCGGAAAGGAAAGCCCTGTACTCTACAGAACAAAGACCCTACTGCACGCAAATCGGCACACGTGCCACGGTGAGACACCCGAAGCTCAACGGTCGACCCGGCAAAACCCGAAGGTCGAAAACACACGACTGACAGTCTGTCACTCCGTACTCGACAGGAGTATCTCCCACTAGAAGCACAGCCGGTAGCGTCCCTTGACGTCTTACACCGCGCCGCAGGTGAACCGCCTGGCGTGGTAGCTCCTACCAAAGGCACGAACACCGTACAAGTAAACTCATGACAAGTGACTAGCTGGGGTCACGCCCGTCGACGTGCGTCCACTGTCCCCAACCACGTGTGCACACACAGACCACGCGTCCTAGGTCTGGCCCTCTGATTGGTTTTCCCCTGGCACTGGACTCTGATTAGACGAGGGGCCCGACGGAAACCAGTCTAAAACCGTCCTCAGGGTAAGCCTCTCCACCTACTCCCAGGTGGGACCACTCTCGTGTAAGCAGGCTACGACTAGTGGAGGGTCACAAGGGAGTAGACTCTCAAGTCAACGGAAAACGGCGTCACAACCGCAGGCACGAGGAACGCTCTTTGTACCAACACCGACGCACGGCGACACAAGCCGAAATCACCACCTCCCGGTACCCTACGGCACCCTCACGTGTGGGCCCCACATGATGCCCAGCATCAGTCAGACCACGGGTCAGCACAGGGATCGAGACTCGCTCATCCGGGACTCGAATCGGCAAGGAATGGGAGACGCGGTCACCAGAGGACCGCCTCCTGTAGTCGCGGTCTGCTCAGGACCGCAACCACACAGTCGCGGCCCTCCTGGGACCGCGACCACCCTGGTACGAAAAGACGAACGCGGTCACCCGGTGACCGTGTTCACACAGTAGCGGTCTCCGGGAGACCGCGACTTGCAGCATCGGTCGAAACCAACGGTCAAAATGCCTCGGGGTCCGTGCCGATCTCCACGGTGAACGCGGTCGCCCCCAGACCGCTACCAACAGTCGCGGTCTGTCACAAGACCGCGTCCGCCCACCGACACTCTAAAGCCCAACGGTTCAAAACCTGATGAAAGCGGTCCCCGCCTGACCGCGACCAGTGAAAACGGTCACTGGTAGACCGCGATCACTTCGGAAAACCGAGAACGGCGGGAAACGACCGAAAACACCATTCCACGCCCCAATCACCCCCGGGTGATGGGGAAACAAAAGGGGAACTCGTCCCCACGCCCTAGTGCATCGAATGATGCCCCTAAAACTCCAAATGGCGCGGTAAAACTCTAGATCGGCACTCAAACCCCCAAAGCATGCATTTTCCGTCCCGAGCTCAAACGAACCCCTCTCGGCTCCCCGCCGGCCTAGAAATCACGGGAAAGGAAAGCACAGAGATAGAGGATCGTCACCCTACCTCGGGGTTGTCCGAAACCTGGTGGATCACCGCCGATCCTCAAGAATCGCTTGAAACTTTACGAACTCCCACGACCTCACCGAGCACCGAACACCGCCGCGATCACCACGCCGCCGCCTATGCCACGATGCCGTCGCCTCGCCGCGTCCGCAGCCGAAGGGGATGGCGTCGGGTCTAGCACCGGAAGAGGGGGGCCGGTCACGGTGGAAGCGCTCACGGGAGAGAAGGGAGGAAGACGAAGAAGAAAGAGAAAGGGAAAAGAAAAGAAAAAGAAATGGGAATATATAGAAAATCTAATTTTTCGGAAAAATATCAAAAATTAGACAAATACGTTTTCGGAATCCTCGGAACGCACCGATCACAATGGTACCACTCGTGCCTAGGTGAACGACCCGGTCCACCCGCAGCGAGCTTCCGAAGAAAAAAAAATCGAAACCCGTATCGGAAATCGGAAAACACGCGCAGAAAAGCCGCGGAACGCCTCCGAGCCTCCGAAACAACTCCGGATCGCGCCGATCCGAACACGAAAGATGTCCGAAATGAAATTTCAGACACAACGGAGCCGGACGCTCTGAAAAACCAGATCCGGGACTCACAAAGAGGGATCCGAAAGGTCCGGGATATTACATACTAGTTAAGAGAGAAACAAAATAACTTGCCTTTGAGTTAGCATCTCTCTCCGTCTCTCTCTCTGCACCCCCCCCCCCCCCCCAGGTTGCTCAGGGGGCAACAAGGTGGGGCGGGTGGTCGCTGGAGGAGGAGGAGGCTGGGTGTTCACCAAGGGTTGGGGGGGTGCTCAGGGAGGGGGAGACACAAGGTCCAGCGGAGGGAAATGGGGGTTGGGAGGGGTTGAGGGTGTGGGTGTTTGCAAGGGGCACATGCGAGGGATCGGTGGCTCATGGTGGTGGTGGACAGCGCAGGGTAAGTTTGCAAGGGGTGCGAGATCCAATGGTGGAGGCTGGGGGGCTCACCGGGGGACGAGGTCATCGGAGTTGCCTAGATATAGAGGGGGCAAGGAGGGATGGGGGCTTAGAGGTTCATCGGGGGGCAAGGGGGAGGGGGTTGAAGAGGTGTGAGGGGAGGGAGGGGGCCCGCAGCACCCTTCTCTCTCTTTGAGAGAGAGAGAGAGAGAGAGAGAGAGACCGTCAGTCTTCCTAGCTGCTACGGTTGAGGAGGAGGGGAAGATGGAGCGGTGGGGAGAAAAGGAAGGTGGACGAAGGGGTCAGTGGTCGGTGTCAATCCGGCAACAGAGGATGGATCAGGAATGGCGGTCGAATAGGAAGAGGGGAATGGAGCGGCGGAGGCAGCAACTCTTTCTTGCAGTGGCGGGTGAGGGAGAGAGGAAGATGGAGAGGCAAAGTGGGCAGCTCTGCAAGACTGCTAGGGCAGCGCGAGATCTGGCGACAGCTCTTCCTTGCAACGATGGGTGAGGGAGAGAGGAAGATGGGGGCTGGGAGGGGTGCTCGCCAGGAGGAGAGAGGGGTGCCCGCGGCCGTCTTGCCTCACCGCCTTCAGGAAAGAGCAGCACTACCGTCGTCGATCTTCTCCGCTGGTCGATTCTACTCCCCGTCCTCCTCCTCCTGCACCCATGGTAACCGCAATGAGGTGGGGGGTTGCAGGGTGGGTGGGTTTGTAGGGGGGAAGGAGGTGCTCGCTAGAGGGGGGTTGGGGTTGCAGAGGGGGGAGGGGGGGGTTCCAATTGTAGTGTGGGGGGGGATTGCATGGGGCGTGCAGGGGGTGGGGGGTCTTACCGAGCAACACCCAGGGAGGGGGAGAGGGGGAGAGGGAGCCGAGAAGGATATGGGGCACTGCTCGTCGGAGGGAGAGACCCTCCCCGAAGGGGGGATGCTGTTCGTCAGAGGGGGAGAGGTGTGTTGGGCAGGGGGGTTTCGCTCGTAAGAGGGGGTGAGGGGGAGACGGCGGTGGAGAGAGAGAGAGATGTGGTAGCGGTGAGGGTATTTTTGATATTGTACTTTATTTAACAATTTTTGTCGAAATATTCTTAGAATATTCATCGGTGTTGACGGCTTGAGAATCACCATGATAAAATTGCAACAATACTATATAGGAGTACAGGGGTATAGATGTAAAAATATGTGAATAAATATAAATATGATAATGCATAGGGATATAGAGTAAAAATCCCAAAAAATTATCGGGTGAAACAAGTTGCTCACACTAAAAACTCTTTTAGGATTATGTTGACGGATTATATGAACTTCAGCTGTCCGCTACACTCGTCCATCGCCTCGACTGTCCTCGACTACTTGGGTGGTTTGTCCCTTGCTACAGTGGCTGGTAGCATCTCACGGTGTATGTTCTTGGATGTCATCTCGGAGATTTGGCTCAGCAGAAATAAAGTGCGGTTCGAGGGGCAGACCATGTCTGCACGCCACATCCTCTGCAAGGTCTTGCACGCAGTCCGCTCAATTGCTCAAGTTCACATCTTCAAGGGCAGATCTCCTCCCCCGGTTCAGCAAATGCTGCTAGCTTCCTGGGGTGTTACGTTCAAGGTGCCGCAGCCGTCCACTCCAAGAATCATCCGCTGGCTTCCCCCTCCGTTGGGCTGGTTGAAACTCAACGTCGACGGTGCATTCAAACGCAACATGGGTGCAGCCGGGGGCGTGGGCATTCTTAGGGATGCAGCTGGCCGCTTGGTCTTTGCCTTTGCTACAGCATACCCTCATTTCGACTCAAGCTTGGATGCCGAAGCCCTTGCCCTCCGTGACGGTCTCTTCTGGTGCAGGGAACGTGGTATCCGCACCGTGGCTGTTGAGACGGACTCACTCCTTCTAGCTCACATTGTTCATTGTCGATCTTCTTGTCCATTGCGGCTGAACATTGTCATGTATGCGGTAGCACAATTGCTTAGATTAATGCATATTTCTCTTTCTCATGTGTATAGGGAGGCCAACCAGGTCGCTGACATGATGGCCGGCCTTGGTTGCTTCATGTCTTCTTTGTCTTGCTGGTCATCTTGGGAGGAGCTTCCGTTCGTTGTTAAAGGACCCTATCGTCTTGATAAGATAGGGTGCCCCTCGCTCCGGCCTTGACCTCTACTTGTATCTTTTTGTTCATCATATATAATATATCTCCCTGACGGTCGGGAGTGGAGCGCACCTTCCCCTCAGCGAGGGGTGAACGCTCTCCCTCGTCTTGCTAAGTAGGTATTGGATGGATTAAAAAAAAAGAGTAACGATTGTTGCACACCCAACATATTTGCACGCCCATGTTATGTAGTGGATTTATTTTTATTTTAAAAAAATGTCAATCTCTAAGTCCACCCAAGTTATATGTACATATAATGTGCATACCATAATTGGACAACTCAGAAAAATTATAAAAGTATAAAGATTAGATACACTTTTTCATGGGCCAAAAGTGGTTGGCGCATAACGCATTACTGTTTTTTAGTTTTGATTTTTTTAGCAGACTTTGCAAAATGAACATGTACCATGGTTGGGCCCCGTTGTCAACACTTTTCTTTAAAAAATAAAAAAATTACTATACATAACATAACATGTGTACAAATATGCCTGACCGTGCAACAAGTATCACTCATAGTTCAAATTTTTTTTTCTGAAAAATGGATTCATTATCTTGTGAGCTTCATGTCACTTCTTGTGGAAACCTTTGATTGTTTTCTTCTGTTTCTATGGATGTTGAATTCCTTCTTAGTGTTTTGCATTTGAATTTTTGTGATAATTAATGGAGACTCGGTTTCTCAACCAAACAGTTTATTTAGAGCGTAAGAAAAGGTCAATTTAAGCTCAATTTGGTCAATGGGATAGAGACAAGAATTTTGAAAACTGCTGACTAATTATAATCAGGGTTTGACAAATCATTCTGGGACGGGTCGAATCGTCCGTCCTGGACCGTCCCAGCTAAAGACCGGGACGACCGGTACGTGGGACGCAACCGAGACGCTCTCATATATTATATGTGTTATTTTTTAATTGAATAATGTTGTAGGTGAGTTAATTAGAGGCTCGATCCCCAATTGAGAGGTCATGGGTTCGAAATTTGTGGTTTACATATTTTTTTTGTTTCTTTTTAGTACTTTTAGTAGTAAAAATCGTCAAAATCATTGTGAATCGCCAGATTCAAACTCGGGTCAAACAGAAAAAACCATTAAGATCGCCTGACCAACCGAGTTACAAATTTCATCATATTATTTTATATATATATATATATATATATAGTGGGACAGAGCGGGACAGAGCGGTACAATACCGTCCCAGTAGAATACCGGGACGGCCGATACGACCGAGACGGTAAACCCCGACTATAATAACAGAATGAGTGGGAGAAAAGGTGAAGACATAATTACATATATACTCTTGGAACCTTGCATATTTCATGTATGCCCCCACTTAAGGAATATTGTTTGAGTTATATCTCCCGTGTTTTAACACCATCAAAATTAATATAATATTTCGTTAAACACGTGAAATATAAGATTTTAAAGGAGTATACAAGACAATACGAAAAACTGTAAGAATATATATCTTATTATCCTTATTATGTGAGAAGATTAAATAAGGGTATATTAGTCTTTTCATGTATTTTAATCTACCTAAAATTAAATTAAACAAACGGTAGATAATAATAGAAGTATATACGATGAAATACAATTATCATGAATTTATACATGAAAATATGGATAATATAGAGAGGAATATAGAATAGAATATTCAAGATTCTAGGGGTATACACACAAGGGTAAGTAAAATATCTTCTTTGTCACGTCACCATCGTCCTTCCATCCTTTAATAATAAAGATTGTTGCTTTTTTTTAATGGAGTAAAGATTATGCTGAATGGAACTTTAGACTAAGGTATCTCACTAAAAATGATTACATAGTTCTAAAAAAAATCCGACAAAGATTACGCTACTAGCAGTTTCTCTCAAATAAGTGGAAATATCTTTTATTGGATATATACCTGCCCACTTCCATAAAAATAGAAAGAAATTATCATTAACAGAGAACCTAGCACACTTGTAATTATGTTCACGGGGGAGTGTGAGAGACTTGGGTTCAAGTCTAATATAGCCGTGTTTGATAAACGAGCAAGGGGATACCGTAATCGATTCCGAAGGGTCGATTACGGTACTCGGCGTCGATTATCGGGAATTTGCGAGGGGTAGGGCGAGAGGAGGAGGGGCCCACCGGTTGCGCGATGTCGGTTAATCGACCGATAATCCCGCTATCAAACACGGCCTATGTTTAATCAAATGTACGCGTACTTCCGTAAAAGTAGAAAGAAATTATCATTAATAGAGAATCTAGCGTGCTAGTAATTATGTTTACGGAGAGTGTGAGAGAGTGAGTTCAAATTTAATACATGTTCAACTTGATGCACGTACCTATTTCTCAAAACTAACAAATTAAGTGGGACAGCATCAGACCGCCACTCAAGGTATAATAGGTCAAACTGTATATTAAATTTCTTAATTTTTTTTATTTCTTAATAGTCATGTGGACTTTTGGGTCAATCCCAATTACATGTAGATACAAGGCACACCTCGATCTAACAACTCAAAAAATTTTAAAAAATAAAATAATAATTTATTCTTTAATTTTTTAGTTTGATTATTATTATGTAACTTTTTTGATTTTTTAGGTCACCCAATAGTGATGTGCCTTGTACATATAAGTTGGGAGGTCAAAATTTTTCTTTTAAAATAAAAAATAAAAAAATCACTCACACTCGAGCACCCAGCTTAACTCGATGTGTTGGACTTTGATCTCTTGTCCGATGACAACAATAATAGGGTGTTTGGGAGTATTTTTTTAAATTATTTCTCTCTAAAAAATAGTTTATGTTTATTTTTAACTTAATTTTTAAAATTGATAAAAATCCGTGCAAGATGTTTGGCAAAAATGACTTAAATTTTAAAAATCAGTGTAGACTGTTTGGGAGGGGGTGCTGCAGGGGAGGGGAGAGGGGCCGCAGGGGACAGGAGGGCCGCCCGTGGAGGAGGGAGCCGCAGGGGAGGGGGGCCGCAGGGGAGGGAAGCCGGAGGGGGGGAGGGGGCTGCGGGGGAGGGGAGGGGAGGGAGGCCACGGAGGCACATGCGCAAACTTGCCGGAGTCGCTAGCGGTCGACTCTCCAGAGACCCTCCCCTTGATATCGATCATGTCAATCGCTGGCGGATCTCCAGATAGTCGATGGCGCAAACTGGCCGGAGTCGCTCGTTGGCGGGCGGGTTGGGGACCGGAGGCCACGGCCCCGGGCGGGGACGCCGCTGTGGGGTGCCGTCGGTGCTCGACATGACCTATGGACACATGCCGGCATGGATCCTCCATCGCCGAGACCGTCCCCGCGCGAGCGCTCTACATGGGGGCTCTCGAGGTGACCCGGAGGGGGGTGGGCGCCACCGCCGCTTGCCTGGGCGCGTCCGAGCCCGCCTCGACCACCATCGCCAGTGCAGCCGCGGGTGTGAGCGCGGCCATGGCCGCCCAGGCCGTGTGGACCCCCGTCGCCATCCGTCGCTACAGCCTCCTCGTGCGTCCGCTCCACCACCCCCGACGCATGCCGGGACAGAGAGAGAAGGGAGGGAAGGGGGAGACGCGGGGGAGGGGAGGGGGTCGCGAGTGGGAGGGAGCGAAAGTGACGAGACTTCGCAAGTGTTTTTTTTAAAAAAATTGGTATACACTTATTTTTCTTTTGAGGAAGATTTACACAGGATGAGATTATCTCCCTAAAATTTAAGAGAGGAACACCAAACGAGATTAGAAGATCTTTTGTTCTCTTTTTTAAATTTGAGAAAAAAAAGAGGTAAAAAAGAGTAAACAAACACCCTATAAGATTGAGGATGTACTGTTAATAACAGTCTTTAACCAAAATTTAAAAAAATAAAAATACTCTTACTTGCACCAAGCTTAACTCGGTGTGTTGGACTTTGATCTCTCGTCCGATGACAACAATAAGATCGAGGATGTACTCTTAATATCAGTCTTTAACCAAATTTAAAAAAAAATAAAAATACTCTTATTATCTCTTAAATTTTTTTCTCTCTCCACATATTTATCTCTTTATCTCTCTCCTATCGAAATAACTCTTTTCCGTAGAGACATTTTTGTCCAAAAATTTAATTTCATGAATGGAAATATAATATTCTTTGAGTCTCCGGCATAAGTTAAAGTGTAGGGATATTTTTGGCACTGTATTGATACGAAGGTTATTAAAAATAATATAATACTATGAGGGGTAATTCTATGAATAAATTCAGGGTTTTACGAATCGAGACGGGATGGGCGGTTGGGACGGGGTGAACCGTCCGTCCCGTCCCATCTCATCCCAGCCACAGACCGGGACAACCGATCTGTGAGACGTAATCGGGTCGCTTTATATAATATATATATTATTTTAAATGTCAAATATTTTATAGGTTAGTTGGTTGAGTAATTTCACCCGCACAGTGGCGATTTGGATTTTAAACTTACGGGTTATGTTTATTTTTTGAGTTTTTTTTCAAGATTTTTGATTAAAAAAATCAAAACTTCAAATATCGTTTGCAAGATTTGAACATGTGACACCTAAGAGGAAGTAAACAAGTCACCTGACCAATTAAGCTACAAATTTTCTCATGTTATTTTACATATATTATATATAGATATATCTTACGGGATAGAGCGGGACGGAGCGGGATAATATCGTATCGTACCGTCTCGATAGAAAATCGGGATGACCGATACGACCGAGTCGATAAACCCTAAATAAACTTACAAGAAAGATATTTTACAAAAGAACCCCAAATATTAATCACCCGTAAAAATTTTCAGCCTTCAAGTTCAGTTTTTATAGAATGTGACATGAAGGTGAGTGATGATTTCGTATATTTTCTGCACACCATTCATGGAGGATCTTGGTATTTAGGAAAGTAAAAAGATATTTTTAAGTGTCTAAGTTTCAACCTACATTTTGGCTCCTTTACCTATGCTTCGTCTTTAAATTGTTCTAACCTCCCGTTTCTAAACTCCTGCGTTTCTGAAAACAACCTTAACCACCTTAATCAAGAGCGAACGGGATGGTATGTGTTTGAATTTTAATTTGGGGGCCTGTCAGACTTAACTTGATTCATTTTAATGGGATAACATGGTACGGAATGAATGTGTTTTTTCTCTTTGATAACATGTTACTATGAGCAAATCGGGGTGGGCCCGAGGTGGGTTATTGTTAGATTTTTATATTTTTAGTTTGATAATTATCTTACTCAGTAGGCCCGGTAATTATCCGTTTAAAATTCGAATCGAATTCGAATTCGTATTCATTTAATCGGATAATTATTCGAATAAAATATCCAACGGATAATTTAATCGGATATCGGATATCCGATTATTAATCGGATACGAATTCATATATTGAGATATCCGTGTCGGATATTATCCGACCGAATATGAACCCTTAGATAAAAATCTAATGATATACATATTCTATATATAATTAGCTTAAATTTTAATATATTGTTTGATTATTCTTTTTTATCTTTTTTGTCTCAAAATATAACTTAAAAATAAGAAATTCACTTACACCCACTTCGTAAGTTATCTCCTATTTTTTAAGATGAAGTCTAATCTTTTGATAACATCTCTCAAAATAAAAAAACCTTCACTTTTCTTTATTTTTTTGAGAAAAGAATATATGATGCTCTCACACGGCTAACACAACTCACCCCTAAGTAGGCCTAGTAATTATCCGTTTAAAATTCGAACCGAATTCGAATTCGTATTTATCCGATCGTTATCCGAATAAAGTAATTCGATTACTAATCGGATAATTCGATTATTAATCGGATATCACACTATCCGCTCACTATCCGACTGTTTACAGGTCTATTACTCAGGGTCCGGGCAGAATATTATTGTGAGAGAGATGAAATGAGTTAACTCCGAGTCAAGGACATTAACCCTATCCGACCGAGTGATACATTTTGACTCTCAAATTTTAATAACTCACTTATCCGCGAAGAACCCATCCTAACCCGCCTTATTCTATTATCAAAATGGTCCTAAAAAACTTTGAAATATAAGCTCAGTTAACATATTTATGACTCCATGCACTCCAGATTAACTAATCTCTTCAACCCAATCACTTTTAAGTTAAATTTGAGATAAACTAAGTTAGCCTAATCTTAACGTAATCTCAGGCATAGCAGAGCCAAATATGTCTTAGAGATCGAGAACACTTTCCGGTGATATCTAGAGCTGTCAATGGATGGAGATAACCCGACGGGCTCATGGGCTTGGCCTGAGAATGAGCCGGGCCGCAGTGTTATTTGCAGTTTTGCCCGGTCTAAAAGCCCGTGCCTATTAAAAAAATGGGTCGGGCTTGGGTTTGGGGGTCCGCCTCAATGGCCCGAGTGCAGCCCACCACCGGCCCAACAGAATTTCATATCTGAGCTGAAATATGCATTGCCGCAGAATATCGAATTTGGCTCACAGGAAAACCGTCCCAACTGATTAAATATACCTTCATTCTTTGGTTTATCGAATACCAAACAATGTCCATACAAACTAACAGTTGACTGTCTGATCGTACACATGGAGCACTTCAAAATAACTCCTCGAGTGGAAATGAATTCACCTTCCCCTTTGTAGTGTGCTTCCTCTTTGATCCATCACCACCGTCAAGGTTGACCCCCTCGAAAGATTACATCTTAGTCAAATATTTGCTCATATCGCCTTTTCAAACTCTAGTGGGCCGGGTTGGGCCGGGCTAAGGCTTTGTTTGGAACGGAGATGGCCACCGTCCCTTTTAGTAAAATTCGTCGGCCGTATCTGTGTGCCGGGTGTAAGAAGATTTATCATCATTAAAAATCTTTCTTCGTAAGCAGGTCTTAACTTAATTTGAGGGATCTGGAGAACTTAGTAATTTTGTGTCCGAGTTTTTTCTCCTCTTTAAAATATCATTCTCATTAAAGTCGAGAACCATTGTGTTCATTTGGTAAAAATTAAAGTTGATGGGAGATTTTAATGATTAAAATTTTCATATATCCCTATTCCAAAAGAAGCCTAAGAGAATATCTTTTAATTTAATATAATAATTAGATTTAATCCAGCCAGACAAACTGACATCTAGACTTGGTCAGGGCTTGGACTCTGAGGGCGTGTTTGGGAAGGTCGGTCATCACGGTTTTAGAGCCATAATCTCTCGACATAATATAATGATTATCAAACATGCAGGGTTCATATGGGTTTTTGAGCGTGCATTAAATATAAGAGGAAAGATAGTGTAGACACAAAAATGGTGCTCCATTGACAATCTTCATAAATGAGGCCCGTTTGAGAAGTCGCTTAGTCTTGACTTTTGAGCTCAAAACTCTGACAATTTTTAATTTCTACCAAACGTGCAAGATGTGTCTCGATTTTTGAGTTAGCTTAAAATCCCATGGTGACCGTAATGAGGCGGGAGGTTGTAGGGTGGACGGGTTTGCAAGGGAGAAGGAGATGCTCGCTAGAGGGGGGTTGGGGTTGCAGAGGGGGGAGGGGGGTTCCAACCGTAGTGGGGGGGGGGGGGGGATAGCAGGGGGGAGGGGGGTCCCGATGAGCAGCACCCAGGGAGGGGGAGAGGGGGGCACTGCTCGTCGAAGGGGGCGACCCTCCCCGAAGGGGGGATACTGTTCGCCGGAGGGGGAGAGGTGTGCTGGGCAGGGGGTTCTGCTAGTAAGAGGGGGTGAGGGGGGAGCCGACGGTGGAGAGAGAGAGAGAGAGATGTGGTAGGGGTGAGGGTATTTTTGATATTTTACCTTTATTTAATGATTTTTATCGATATATTCTTAGAATATTCGTCGGCATTAACGGCTTGAGAACCACCGGGATATAACTGCAACACTAAGATATAGGAGTATAGGGGTATAGATGTAAAAGTATGTGGATAAATATAAATATGATAATGTATAGGAATATAGAAGTAAAAATCCCAAAAAAAATGCGGGGTGCAACGAGTTGCTCACACCCAAAACTCTTTTAGGATTATGTGACTTTGAAGAGTTACAAAGTTAATTATAAAAAACAAATTTTATATTAATTACGCGACGGTCACAAAAAGATACAAAGTTCGTGTCATCATAATACTGAGTCAAATACAAGTCTCGAGAAACTTCCATCTAGTATTCAGAACAACTAAATTCCCGTGCTGGGTCAAATACAAGTCTCGAAAAATTTTCATAGGATATTTAGAGCAACCTAAATATCCACACCGGGTCAAATACAAGTCTTGAGAAAATTTCGTAGGGTATTATACCCACGCGACAAACGAACCTTGCAAGAAACAAATTCTTTGCAACTCACAAGGTGTACGAGACCGACTGGGAAGAAATCCTTGAAGATCGGAATCACCCCACGTGACAAACGACGGACTACACCGAACCACGAAGCACAAGAAGAAGTCATTTTCTCCCCTACACATGGCACAAGGCACAAAGACTCAAAGGGACCTACCCGGTCCGAGTAGACTCCTGGAGGGCCTATCCAGTCGCGGAACCACTCCTTGGCCTATCCGGTCTCAAATCTCTACTTTTGGAGACATATCCGGTCCCGGTTACCCTCCCAAGAGAACCTATCTGGTTTAGGTAGGTCCTAAATGGCTTAACCGCTCCCGGACTTCTATAAATAGGCCCCTTGGGCCCCATTTCTCAACACTTGACTTGACTTACACTTACACGCAGACATTCGGACATAGGATTTCTAGAGTTTGGAGATTTCTCTACACTTGTGCCTTTATTTTGAGTCCGAAGTGAGGGTATGTTGCATATATGCCCCCGCTTTTACATGAGTGCCCCCGAGTTTGTGTATGTAATTTATGTAATGCCCCGAATTTTTTAGATATTTTTCGGATCATTTTCGTAGGTCTCGGAGTGTATTTTGTGTTTTACACGTGTTTTTCCTGATGTGCCTTCGAAACTCTGTGCATGGAGAACCGTGGCCTTCTCCGACTCCGAGACAATGCCGGCATGTTGTGCTCCTCCCGAGGATCGCGGAGGTAATTTTTCGTAATTAGCTGAATTTCTGAAATTTTTAGATTTTTCTATATATATAACCTCTTCCTCTCTCTCCCCTCTCATTCTCTCACTCTTTCCCTCTCTCTTCTCTCTCACGTTCCCTCCTCCCCCCCTCTCTTCTCTCCGGGCGACCGACGGAGATGGACGAGGGTGAGGTGGCGGTGCTCGTGGGGCGAGGAGCGGCGTGGACGGGGTGAGGATCGAGGCGTGGCGGTGAGGTGAAGCCGATTCGTGAGCGTGGGATGCCGACGGGATTTCGTGGCATTTTCTTCGTGGATCGACGTCCACGGCGCGTGAAATCTTCGGTGGAGGTAGGGAGATGGATCCCCAGCTCATGCACTTCCTTTCCCGCGATTTTGGTAGGCCGTGGTGAGCCGAGCGAGCTTATTTGAGCGAATTGGAAAAATTCCATATTTTGGGGGTATGAGCCCGATCCAGAGTTTTGATCGTGTTTTTGGTGGCTTTTGGGCACCATGTGATGTCTTGGGGCTTGGGGAAGGGTTTCCCCTTTGTTTCCCCATCACCCGGGGGTGATTGGGGTGTGGAATGGGTTTCCCGCTATTTTTTGTCGGTTTCAGGTTTGGGAAGCCTTAGCGGTCGTTCCAGAGACCACTAAGGGCGCCAAGCGGACCAAGGGTAGACCGCTAGGGGTCTCCCTGTGTCGGTTCAAGGCTGGCGGTCACGCGATAGACCGCCAGGGTCCTTGGCGGTCCAGAGGTAGACCGCTAGGACCGCTTGAGTTCGTGTGTTCCGGGGGTTTAGCGGTCCAGAGGTAGCCCGCTAGCCAATGACTTGCGGTCCAAGGGTAGACCGCTAGGGCTCCGTGATTTCAGTATGTAGCGGTTCAGTGTTAGACCGCTAGCCGTTCTTTGGTGCTCCAAGTGTAGACCGCTAGGCCTCGTGGCGGCCTAGGGTTAGACCGCTAGGAGTTTTCCATGCTCGCAATGTCGGGTTCGCGTTGTGTTGGTCTCCGGTCGACCCGGTTGTGATCCAGTGGTTGACCTTCGGCCTCGTGAGTGTTCCGGACACCTCGTGGGTTCTGTGTCCGTGTTTCTGGGGTGTCGGGAGGTGCCGTGTTATCTCGATTAGCGTGCCCATAGGTGTGTGTGTTCTGGGCTTTGTGTTACGCTTGATCGAGTCACCATGTATCGGTGTGTGTGCGGTGGGGTCTCCCCCGCATGTCGTGAGTTTCCTGGAAGATGATTCCCGAGTGGGCCATGTGTTTGGCCTTGGACTGCGAGTCCAGTCATCCAGCCTGCAGCTGGAGGTTTCTCGCTTTTCCCTGGGATGGGGAATCGGCGTGGCGTCTTGTGAGCTATCTTGGGAATTGTGCTTCTGTGCTTTCCACGTGGGCCATGTGTGTGACCTTGGACTGTGAGTCCAGTCACCCAGCCTGGGGCTGGAGGTCCCTTGAGTTTCCTTTCCGAGGGAATGGTCTCGGCGGCTCGTGAGCTGCCTCGATATTCATGCTACTGTGGTTTTAGACCTAGGGATTAGGCTATATTAACGGCATTGTGCCGTTGCGTACGACGGTCTTGACCCCGAGTCTTGCGACTCAAGGACCGTTGGATTTAGTGAGTCTAGAGGACTGTCCAGAGTCCAGTGGCTCGGCGCCACTTGGTTCTTCTCGACTTTCGTGCAGGGTGCGTACGTGTTTCTCGGATCTTTTCCTCGGAGAGTGGTCACACCAGTGACTCCCCACTAGTCGTAGCCTTCCGACACGCGTGTGGTCCCACCAGGGAGTGGTGGCGATGCTACCCGAGAGACGGCTTTAGGCTGGTTGCCGTGGGCCTCCTACTGTGGCGGCTCGAGTTCGGGCCGGGAGGACGAACCAGCTAGAGGGCCTGACGTAGCACAGTCAGTCAGTGTGTGCACACGTGGTCAGGGACTTCGGACTCGTGCTGACGAGCACGACCTAGACTAGACCCTTGTTATGTGGTTACTTGTACGGCGTCTTTGCCTCCGCCTGGGGCGTTGCAGCGGGACACTTGAGGCTGTGGACTAAGTCGTCAGTGGATGCATCCGGTCTTGCTTCTAGTGGGCAGGTACTCCTGTCACGTGAGACGTGACTCTCCTGTTCGAGTTTCGTTTCCCGTCTGCGAGACGTGGTTTTCGGGACCGTCCGGTGTTTCCGAGGTAGTGGCCAGGGTGCTCGTGGCTTCACTGAGGTTGCATCTTGTTAGAGTTGTGTTCACGACAGCGTGGTCGTGATCCTACCTTGGACAGCGTGGTCTAGGTTGGCCTTGTCTGGGAGGACAGGCCTTCACGGCGGAGCTGCCGTGAGTGTGTCCTTGGTAGGCCTGGTGTTAGAGGGGTCCGGTTCCCGATTGTGAGATCAGGATTTCTCTTTCCGTTTGACCGGTACAGTAGGAGTAGCTGTAGTGCCGAGTTTTGACCGGCCACCGGTTCGCTGTTCCTGCTGTAGTTGTAGTTGTTTTCCTTTCCGCTACCGCCGCCGTTCTCGGTTGGGGTTCTGCGGGATCCCTACTGAGCCAGTGACAGGAGGCTCAACCCTACTTTTCAGATGCGGTGGTTCTTCCTCGAGGTTCGAGGGTGCTGTGTGGAGGTTCTTAGTTGTCAGTTCGCCGGGCCGAGTGTTCACTTGGCATGTGGTTCATTTTACTGCTTTAAACTGTACTTTCTATTGGATTGGACTATGTTATTGTAGTTGTTTATTTATTTCTGTTAATTATTGAATTGTCCTGCTCTATTTCCTATTTCTTTGTACCTCCACACTCCTTTTAGCCCTTCCGAGTCCTCCCGGCTCGTGGGCGGCGGGCCAAGATTCGAATGGTATCGGTTCCTTTCCAGTATCCGGATCTTGGGTCGCTACAATTTATTTCCGTAAATCTCGCGAAAAAAGTCACGTAATTTCTTAAATTAATCAGAAATTACACAAATCCACGAGTTTACGAAAAAAATCCTTGTAATATTTTATGATTATAAAAATATCCTATAATCTCAAGAAATTGTAGATATGTCTTACATTTTTTATAAATCTACAATTTGCTGAAAAGTCATGTATTTAACAGTTAAGTCGCATAAAGTCCCGTGGGCCCCATTTCTCAACACTTGACTTACACACGAACATTCGGACACATGATTTCTGGAGTTCGGAGATTTCTCTCCACTTGTGCCTTTGTTTTGAGTCCGGAGTGAGGGTATATTGCATATATGCTTCCACTTTTGTCTATGTGCCCCTGGATTTATGTGTATGTAATTGTTTTCGTTGCATTCCCCTAGTTATTTTTGGTATATGATTTTAATGACAACAAAACGATTGTGCTTGTGTGTGTATTTCATTGAGCAATATGTTTGCATCTTGACTAATAGATTTCATCAATGGGTTTTCAAAGTATTGATTGAGTATTTTGATGCATTTTCCACATGAGATTTTTGGGCTTGAAATATGCTCAATCTATTTTCTTGAAACTTGATGAATGTGATTTGAATGGTATTCTTACATGAGTTAAATGCTTGGCTAATTGCTCTTATTTTTGGTTGAGGAAAACTGAGCCTTGCTTATTTTTACATGAATATCTTTCATGATCGTTAAGACTTACAATGTAAATAGTTGCATGATATTTTCATGTTGCTTGGATGGGCTATAAAGCCATTGTGATATTGCTTGCTATGCATTGAGCTAATGTGAAGATATGAATGTTCTTCATGAGTTATTGAGCTTCGAATATGCTGAGGTTAATATAATTTGAGATGGTAAATTGGTTTTGGCAATACAAGATGAAATACATGTTGTGGTCAAAATGCTTATTTGATAGATTTGAAATCATGCAAGTCCTTTATGCTATGAACTCATAATTCCTCTCTTGAGTCTATGACATTGCGTTGTTTATGTTATATCTTATTTTTGCAGGAGAGTGATGGTTGGAAGACACTTAAATATCACATGGATGCATGGTAATATCATTTCACCTTTGTATGTCTCATGGGGTTGTGAAGATTGTGATGAAGGGTCGTGGTGAAATGAGGTTTCATGGCTCTTTTGCACAGTGTTGAATGCATTCCATGCATACTCCTCTTGGCGTATCAAAAGCTTTGTTGGTGAGAATTGGATGAGCTTTTCTGTAAAGTCTTTTAATGCAAGCAACATACTCATTTCATAATGTTCATACATGTTCTTCATAGAACCCTTAAGTTAATGTTCTAAACCATTCCTGTAAATCTTAGTGGAATTGGTCTAAGTGTTGAAATGTGTTTTACATTGCTTTATAGGCTCCCTAGACACCTTGACCTTGATCAAACATATAGTGGGATCAATGCATATGAAAACTCTATGGTTTTAACTTCATTTTTTCTGTTTTACAGGTTTTCGGTCGACTAATGTACAGGGTTCGGTCGACCATTTCAACCAGAGCTGGCTGGAAGAAAAGTGCAGCAGAGCTCGGTCGACCGAACTACGCAGTTCGATCGACCGAACTACGCAGAGCTCTTCATCTGTAGCCTGTAAAATTTCGGTCGATCGACCCCTTTCTATTGGTCGACCGAATGCGGCGAAAAACTAAAAATGTGGATCCGATAACCCATTAAACCCTATCCACTTGTGTTCCCCTTTTACCCCTTTGCCCTTGGGTACATGGTAAACCTATTGGGGGTCTTTTGGAGGGTTCTAGAAGGGCTATAATGGTCTTTTGATTTCTTCTGTATATGCATATGTGTGAACTCCGAATTTGATAAGAAATATACCCTAATGAGCTTATTTTCTATCTTGTAGGAGAAGAGGGTCAAGGAGGAGAAGATGAGGACTTGGAAGGTGGATTTCATCTACTCTAAGGAGTTTCTAGAGTTCGTTGAAGAAGAAGAAAAGGAGCAGATCGACGAGAGGAACAAGAGAATGGAAGAATCACCATCATCCTATCCGAGAGTCAAGCATCAACATCCATTGGTTTTGGATATCAAAGGGGGAACACCTTCTACAACTTATTCCTGTCTATTTGTGATGTTTGTCATGGGTTTTATTTCGATCTGATTATGATTGAATATTTGTGTTTATTTCTGAACTAGAGATATTCGTGTGTGTGGACCGTCTGCGTACGGTTGTGTTTACGGTGTTGCGGTTGTTGCAGCGTGTGTGTGTGCATGCTGTTGGACTTACGATCCAGAGCGTCTGGGATTCGTCCCCGTGTTGCTGTGTCTACAGCGTGAGGATAGTTCTCCTCGTGGGGATTTTTCCCCGTGTGTGTTGTTAGAGCGTCGCCTCCGTGTTGGGGATTTATCCTCGAGTGAAGCCTTATCGGTTTGGTAAGGGGTGGACGTAGGGAGCCTGTCGTGGTCCCGAACCACCTTAAAAATCCTTGTGTCTTGTGGTGTGCATTGTGGTTTGCTTTATTGTGATATTTAATCGTTAATTCGATGCATCTGTGATCTGTGAGCATGAGCGAATCCTAATTGCAAGAGCGAATCTCAATTGCTTAAACTTCATTGTATGACGTGTTTAATTGTTTAATCTTTTACATGATCGAGTGAGATGGGAGAGATTGAGAGAACTTAGCTTATATTGCTTAGTTCATTTTCTTCAATATCATTAAAGTTGTTAATTCCGCTGAGTAAGTTTTTAATTTGCCATATCGCGTGGGGGACAATTCAACCCCCTTTCTTGTCCGCTCGCCTACCCCGGGGACCAACAGTTTTCTATAAATCTAGCAGAAAAAGTCATGTAATTTCTTAAATTAATCATAAATTACACAAAGATCCCCGAGTTTACGAAAAAAATCCCTATAATATTTTATGATTATAAAATATCCTATAATCTTAAGAAATTGTAGATATGCCCTATATTTTTTTACAAAAAAGTCCTATAAGTCTACAATTTGTTGAAAAGTCATGTATTTTACAGTTGAGTCGTATAAAGTCATGTAACTATAAATATACCCATTTTATGTACATGTTCAATAGTTACAAAAATACCATGTACCTTTTCGGGACTGTATGAAGGCCCATTCAGGGGTTTGAGTCATTTCAAAATGCCTCCTCACTCCATCCAAGGGACAAAGGAGTTTATGCTGACCCATACCTCTCCCACTGTGCCATGTATGTATCTAGCCTCCCTTCCAGGGATGTGGGGAGTTACAAACATGAGTGTACCCCCAATATTATAATCAATATCGTAAAGGTGTTTGGTTCTCTCCGGCAGTTAATCAAAGGTGTTTGAACTTTGAGCCGATGTAAATAAACACTGATTACGGTCAGTAATAAATTGTCCAGCACTCGAACCCAAAAGATCGTCTGATAAGTTAAACCCATGGAATTTTATAGTGCACATGCTATTTAAATAGCTCATAACTGTGCATTCACGTTCAACAAATGAACTACATTCTCTTTCATTTTCAAAATTATTTATTTATTTATTTTCAATAAATTCTGTGCATCCAAACAGATTGGCATGCCTACTGAGATGATTCCTACCTTTCACCTCTTTGTTAGATAGTTTCCACACCTTTACTAAGGTTATGATGCCCTTTTCCTTTTACAGGAGGGAAGAGAAAGGGAGATCACTCCATCGCTCGACAGCGACAAC
This sequence comes from Amorphophallus konjac, assembly GCA_022559845.1. Taxonomy (NCBI): domain Eukaryota; kingdom Viridiplantae; phylum Streptophyta; class Magnoliopsida; order Alismatales; family Araceae; genus Amorphophallus; species Amorphophallus konjac. Next base: position 24,979,069 of record CM040120.1, read on the forward strand.
AACAACAACAACAACAACAACAACAACAACAACAAGATGGTTGCGATCACCTATGGGCCCCAAATCATCACTAACCATACCAAGTTCGGTTACCTAGCCATCCCCATCATATTCAACGACTTCCCAGTAGTCATCGGCTAACCCTACTTCTTGGGTGTTATCTCAGTAACGGAGGACAAGTCGGTCACACCCAAGCCGGTCGCATTTGCATCGGCCACTGCTGCATCAGCACCCGCCAAGGGCATCAAGCCTTTGGTTCCACCTATTTATCGGGTCTTCTCAGTCAACCATATCAACATCGGCACTGCTCCCGCACAACTGATGCAGTGCCTTAGCTACAAGGGAAGAAATCCTACAGCGGCCATATCCTACTCCGGCAAGACTATCATTGTCGAAGATCTCTACCTTCGGCTCGATGGACATGAGCCAACCATGCCCCGGGACAAGCATGTGATGACCCAAGATCCGGATACTAGAAAGAGCCCAATACCATTCGAATCCTGACCCGCCGCCCACGAGTCGGAGGGCTCGGAAGGGCTAAAAGGAGTGTGGAGGTACAAAGAAATAGGAAATAAAGTAGGATAATTCAACAATTAATAGAAATAAATAATCTAACTACAATAGAGTCCAGTCCAATGGAAGTACAATCTAAGGCAGAAGAATGTACCCAACACCAAGTGAACACTTGGCCCGGCGAACTGGCAACTAAGAACCTCCGCACAGCATCCTCAGATCTCGGGGAAGAACCGCCACACCTGAAAAGTAGGGCAGTGCTCCTATCACTTGACGTGAGTTTCACGTGACTCGAGTTTCCAATTTCCGTCTGTGAGACGTGATTTTATGTGTAATTTTTGGATGTGTTCCCGAGGTAGAGGTCTAGGGTTTCTGGTGAGCGTCATCGAGAGTTTCCCTAGACGGTGTTGGTATCACAACGGCGAGGTCGTGATTGTGTTCCTAGACCGAGTGGTCTTGGGTTAGACCTTTGTCTGCGAGACGGGCCTCCGCGACAGGGTTGTCTGGGTGTGTTTTCTGGCAGCGTAGCCAGAGGTTTTCCTGTTAGTCTGGTGGTCCCCTGACGGTGAGATCGGGGCGTGTTTTCCGGTACAATAGGAGTAGCTGTAGCGCCGAGTTTTTAACCGGCCACCGGTTTGCTGTTCCTGCTGTTATTGCTGCTTTCCGCTACCGTCGTTGTTTACGGTTGGGATTCCGCGGGACCCCTACACTTACGGTGTCATAGGGCGACCAACGGGGCACAACCGGGTCGTCCGGAGCCCAAAACGGACAAGAAGGGCAGGGATCGGTCGACCAACCCGGTTGGTCGGTCAACCCATCGACTGGTCGGTCGACCGGCCACCATGGGGCGGTCGACCGAACCAGCACGGTCGCCCCACCCGCTACGGGCTGGTTTGATCGACCGAACCTGTTCGGTCGGTCGACCGAACACGGCACAGACCCAATCCGTGACCTCATGTGTTCTGGGCTTTCGTGTTCTCGCTAGATCGAGTCACCGTGTATCGGTATGAGTGCGGTGGGACTTCCCCGCACATCGTGGGTTTCTCCGGAAGGTGGTTTTCGAGCGGGCCATGTGTGTGGCCTTGGACTGTGGGTCCAGTTAACCAGCCTAGGGCTAGAGGTTTCCTGTGTGTCCCTTAGATGAGGGATCAACTCGACGGCTCGTGAGCTACCTCGGTGTTCGTGCTACCGTGATTTCAAACCTAGGGATTAGGCTAGATTGACGGTGTTGTGCCGTTATGTACGACAGTCTTGACCCCGAGTCATGTGACTTAAGGACCGTTGGATTTAGTAGGTCTAGTGGGCTATCTAGAGTCCGGTGGTGTCGAGCCATCTGTTACTCCGCGTTACTCGCGATGGGTGCATGTGTGGCTTTCTGTGTTCACGTTTAGTGACCTCCCACTGGTCGTAGCCTTCTTACAGCACGCATGTGCTGACCCACCCAGGAGTGGTGGAGCGGCTTACCCGAAAGAGACGATTTTTAGGCTAGTTACCGTAGGGCCCCCACGCGCAGCCTGAGTCCGGGCTTCGGGGGAAGAACTAGCAAGAGGATCTGACCTAGGGTGCATGGTCTGTGTGTGCAAATGTAGTTAGGGGCAGTCAGACCCATGCTGACGAGCGCGACCCCAACTAGTCCTTGTTCTGAGTTCCTGGTTACTGTACGGTGTCTCTGTCTCCGCCTGGGACATCGTAGGGAGACACATGAGGCTGTGGACTAAGTTGTCAGTGGACGCATCCGGCCTTGCTTCTGGTGGGCAGTGCTCCTGTCACTTGACGTGAGTTTCACGTGACTCGAGTTTCCATTTCCCGTCTGCTAGACGTGGTTTTACGTGTACTTTCTAGGTGTGTTCCCAAGATAGAGGTCTAGGGTTTCCGGTGAGCGTCACTGAGGGTTTTCCCTAGACGGTGTTGGTATCATGACGGCGAGGTCGTGATCGTGTTCCAAGACCGAGTGGCCTTAGGTTGGACCTTTGTCTGCAAGACGGGCCTCCGCGATAAGGTTGTCGGGGTGTGTTTTCTGGCAGCGTAGCCAGAGGTCTTTCCGTTAGACCGGTGTTTCCCGACTCGAGATCGGGGCGTGTTTTCTACTACAGTAGGAGTAGCTATAGAGCTAAGATTTTCTCGGCCACCGAGTGCCGTTCCTGCTGTTGTTGTTACTTTCCGCTACCGTCGTTGTTTACGGTTGGGGTTCCGCGGGACCCCTACTAAGCCAGTGACAGGAGGCTCACCCCTGCGTTTTAGGTGCAGCGGTTCTTCCTCGAGGTTCGAGGATGCTGTGCTGAGGTTCTTAATTGCCAGCTCGCCGATTCGAGTGTTCACTCGGGGTTAGGTACGTTCTTCTGCCTTAGAATGTACTTCTGTTGGACTAGACTCTACTGTAGTTAGATTATTTATTTATGTTAATTGTTGAATTGTCCTGCTCTATTTCATATTTCTTTGTATCTCCACACTCCTTTTAGCATTTCCGAGCCCTCCGACTCATGGACGGCGGGCCAGGATTCAAATGGTATCAGGTTCTTCCCGGTATCCGGATCTTGGGTCATCACAAGCATGTCACGACCATCTCCACCTCCAACCGCTTCGAGCTCCTTCGATGAGTTCAGGAAAACACTGCGGTGCTGAAGAACGTCGACGATCCGGTATCAAACCAGGGTCATAGGCGCCGACCCAAAGCTTCAAGGTGCAGTCAGGGAAGCAACCCCGTGGAGGAGCAACACCTCCACATGAAATAAATCTAGGTCACTAAAGTAGAGGCCCGTGCTCTCCACAGAGCCAGGTCAGGCAAGCCCATCTGGATGTAGGACCTCCAATAAGTAGAAGCTCTAACAGTTCGGAAAGAACAAATTCCACGCCCTCAGGGGTAAAAGTGTAAAGGGGTTTACAAAAAGTCCCAACACACAATCCGCTACTTGGAATCAATCCGGGTGGATAATTACAATTTAGTAAGGGAATCCTCCACTCGGCTCTCAGCCTTTGATAGGCTGGGTGTAATGTCTTCGGGTCTCAGATCGTATTTTCGCGGGTCGCGAATTATGTACGTAATGATTTTAGAATTTAATATTAAATTTTTAGACCCCTAAACAGTATTTATGAGAGTTATTTTGGGTCTGTGATGGCGTGTTGAGCGGCCTTATTTTTTCTTGAAATTTTTTTAAGCCAAACTATATTTTTTGAGATTTTCCAGAGTTGATGTGAATTTTCTAAATGAAAAGGCAAAATATAATAAATAAAAATTAAAAAATAAAAATTAAAACATATTTTAACCCCCTTCCCGTTCTCTCCCTCTCACCCCCTCGTTTCTCTCCCTCTCTCTCTCCACCTCTCCGACGGCTGACGAAGGATGAGGTGGGCGAGACCGAGGGCGGAGTGGGCCACGAGCGGCGAGGACGGACGTGAGGAGCGGGAGGCAGTGGCGCGGCACGGCGTGCTCGTGATTTCGGGGTTCAACTTCAATCGAATGTGACATTTTCTTGGCGATTCGGCGTCCATAGCGCGTGGTTTCCTCGTGAGAGGTAGGGGGATGGATCCTAACTACTTCTCCTCCAATTCTCCTTGATTTGGTAGTGATTTGGACGAGAGAAAGGGGATTATTACTTTTCGAGACAAATCCATGTTATGGTCGAGAGCGCGATTCGACCTAATTTCGTATCGATTTTTAGTTTAAATCACGTTTTATGTATGGCATTGTGCTCAGGAATGGTTTCCCGTGTTTCTCGGGGGTTCCCGCTCACATTGGGGGTGAGTTAGGCTTGGGAAATGACCCTCCAGACTTCGTTCTAGAAGGGGGGCCCAATCAGGAGGTGGCCATGTGGCTTGCCACCTTGCCCAGTCTGGGCGGCCAGTGGTCTGGCCGCCTGGAGGGCTGGGCGGCCACTGATGTGGCCGCCGAGGGGCCTATTGTCTGGGTGGCCAAAGCCCTAGCCTCCCAGGCTTCTGGGCGGCCAGAGGGCTGGCCACCCTGCCCACCTTACTAGGCAACCTATGGGGTGGCCGCCCAGGGTATTTTTCTGGGCGGCTAGAGGGCTGGCCGCCCTGGCCACAGGGTGGCGGCCACACTAGTGGCCGCCTAGGAGGCTGGGCGGCCAATGGTTTGGCCGCCCAGGGCCCAGGTCACCCGACTATATGTCGTAATTCCGCATGATTTGTAGTTTCGACTTGTTTCGTATGCTTCGTTAGTCGATAGATTAGACATCCGGTCAGAGGTTCTTGGGTTTTCGTGATGTAAAGCCAGCTCGTGATGCATTATACGTGTATAATCGGATTAGTACGAGCCGGTGGTACTCCGGGAATTTCCACTTCTACAGCGAGTTCTCACCTTCAGTGATCTTCCCCACTAGTCGTAGCTTTCCTGCGCACTCGTGTGCGGACCCACTTGGGAGTGGTGAAGAGCTAGTCTCGATGAGACTGTTTTAAGGCTGGTTATCATAGGGCCCCTTGCCTTTGCAGCCTGAGTTTGGGCTGGGGATAAAATCAGCTAGAGGACCTGACTTAGAGTAGTTAGTCGGTGTGTGCACACGTGGCTGGGGGCATCGGACACGCGCTGACGAGTGTGACCTCGATTAGTCCTTGTTCTATGATTACTTACTTATAGCGTCTCAGTTTCTGCCTAGGACAAGTAGGGAGACACCTAAGGCGCGGACTAAGACGTCAGTGGACGCATCCGGCTTTGCTTCTAGTGGGTAGTGCTCCTGTCACTTGAGAGGTAGCGACTCAGGTTTCCTACTGACTGTAGATTATGGAAATAACCCACTGTGTGAAACAATAAGCAACAATGAAGAAAGAAAAGAAGCTATGACAAGAATGGGAAAAGGATAGAAAAGGGGAGCATGCGAGGATGCTATATGGAAAGGTGATCGCCAGAGACGCGAGGGCCTCAAAGATATAACAATAAAGAATATGGAGGGATCGCGAAAAATACCTTTTAAGTGTAGGAGATTGTGAATCTTCACCTTCTCTTTTTATCGGCCGTCCGATGAAGAGAGTTCTTCTTAGCTTGATTACCCTTGCAAAATTAATAAACCAACAAAGAAGGATATTGATTAGAATTCAAATGAGTGTAGCATCAAATCCAAAATAAGAATATGAATATGAAAACATGGATTAGAACACACCTTTTTGGTGTTGGCCTATAAAACCCCTATACAAAAGGGTAGGAAAATAATGATGTTATGATGAAAAGGGGTGTGCAAGTGTTACACAATTGGAGGTGTGCTAGAGTGCACAAGTGGGGATCTCAATATTGAGATAAAAAGAAGTAAAGAAAGAGATAGAATAATGATGCATGCAATGATTATGATAAAATAAAGAGAAGAGAGGAAGAGGAAGGCTTATTGGTTTTTCTCCATGGCAAAAGGGGGCTTGAGATCTTCAAAATGCTCTAAGGAAGAAGATGCTTCAAATCTTCAATAGGGAGGAAGCCTTCATAGGATGAAGCCTTGGTACATGTGGAAGACTTCCTCCTTGAGCCTCCACTCCAGCAGCACCTCCCCTTGATTTGATATTGATGCCTTTTACACAAGGGAGAGAGGGGTTCTATTTATAGAGGTGAAATTCGGAGTTTAATTTCAAGAAAATTAGAAAACCATGTTTTAATAGGATTTCAAGGGAGATATTCATTGGGCAAGTGTCTTCCCAACCTTAGAAAGTCATAGGAACCCTTTCCCAAGTGGAAAAGGAGGTTAAAGTGAGGGAGGGAAGTGAAATTCGGAGTTTAATTCCATAAAAATTAAAAAATTGAGTTTTGATGGGATTTAGAAAGGGGGATCCTTCCTCCAAGTGTCCTAACAATATTAGGAAGCCATAGGAACCCTTTCCCAAGTGAAAAGGGGCTCAAAAGGGAGAAAGAAGGAGGTTCTACCGGAGTTCGGATTTGAAGAAGAATTGACGACCACTTAGGCGGTCGCTATTTAAAAGGGCGCCCACACGAAGCGTCGCTAATTCTAAAGCATTTCAAAATAGATTCGAACTTTCCAAAATTTAAAAAGAATTGGCGACCATGAGGTGGTCGCTATTTAGGAAATAATACGAGTTTCGGACGGAGTTAAAACCTCAAAATATGGCAAGAGAATTGACGACCTTCCGATCGGTCGTTATTTAAAGAAATGGCAACTTTCCGGAGTGTCGCTAATTCATAGATTTTGAAAACGGCCAAACTAAACTCAGCTAGAAATGGGCGCCCCCTGTGATGTGACACAATGAAGGGGAGGCAGCAAGATACTATGCTCCCTTGGACTTAATTCGAAAACACAATCACAAGATTCGAGCAAACTTTGAAGACGCCGTCTCACCGTGCGCACCCGTCACCCGTGGTGACTCGATGATGCCGAGTCGAGGTGGTGGAGAAAGACCCTTGCTGGTAGAGGGCCAGCACAACTAAGGTTCACCCTCCCGAAGGTAAGATGCCCACCATCAAGGGCGGCCGGGTGCCTTGGGGGCACTAGGTCACTCACTCACTATTATCCACGATGACCACTCAAGATGGTGGATCCGGGAACGGGCACTCTCTCACTATCCAGCGGACTAGCTTGGCAGATATTAAATAAACAGATACTAGGGGAACAAGGGCAGAACATCACCTGGTTGGTTTGAAGAAACCAACCCCGATCGGAGACGATGGGCGAGCGGGGAAGTGTGGGTTCCCCGCACACTGCGCCGGTGAAGCTTGAACCCTGTTTAAGTAATTACAAGCACTACACCTCACACAAGAGGGTGGACTTGGGGTGGGGATGTTGATTTACACACAAACACTACCTCCACGCAGGGAGGGGCGGTAGGCCGGCCAGGCGGGGAAGGGAGATTCGCCGAAATCGCGAAAGGAGACGCCGATGTCGAATCTGCCTGCTTTCTGTGGTGGATGACTGACAGTCACTGTTGAAGTCGTAACTCCCAGTTTAGAATTTTTCCGATGATGAGACCAGCGAGGAACTCTTCGTAACTGGGGCAGGGATGCCTCAGAATTTTGTGGAATTCTTCTGATGCCGAAGCTGGTCCAGGTGGAGGTCCGAACAGGGTGACAGAATCTGGGCGAGGCAGCTTCAGGCTTCTGACAGAAGATTGCAGAGGTTGTCCCGATGGCTCCCGGACTCCGAATTACTAACCTCTGGAGTTTCTCGAACTGTGGACGAGCCCTCTTCGTAGAAAAACTGGCGGGGAAGCCGTCTGATGTCGGAGAGGACTGGGGGGCTCAGAAGAGTGGAGGCAGGTCGTTGCAGACTGTGGGAGGCAGGCCCGCGCAGCCGAGGGAGAAAATTGGTAACTTTGGCCTCCGGACACCGAACGTGGTTCTGCTTCTTGATTCTGATCTAGGACTGGAGGAGGAAGAACTTTGTAGAAGGGCTCTTGGTCTGAATCTTCCTTCGTTTGTTGTGGTGCAGCTTCTAATCGGGTTCAGGTACCCTGCAGATGAAGTCCAGTGCAGTCGGGGGAGAATGGTTCTCCCGGACAGCCCCGAACTCAGAATGGGATGGGATCACTTCGCCTGCAAAGCTGATTGGACGACCTTTCCAGAAAGGTATGGTACGCCCTCAGACGTCTCCGTATGGATCCGTGATTACTTCTGCAAGTCGAGCCTTTCTCTGCCACCTGCAGACTGGACAAAGGGGAAGGGAATGGTGGTGGAACTAGGTTGATGCAAGTGGAGGGTTAGCAATGGTGGTGGTGGAGGGGTTTGGGAGGTGGGAAGGTGTGGTGAGGGAGGAGACCAGGGGCGGAGCTAGCAGGGGTATGGGTGAGTCCGCAAATGGTCAAGGGGGTGGAGGTGGGATGATGGGGGCGCAAGTGGCTTGGGGAAATGGGGAGGGTTCTCTTTGATTTGGGTGGAGGGTTAATGGAGGTGTTTAATGGAGGCCTAGGGAAGGGGAGGGGTTGCCTTGGGGAGGGGAAGAGTTGCTTGGGAAGTGGGGATTCCTCTTGGGAAGATGGAAGGTTGTATGGGGAAGGGGGAGGGTTGCTTGGGGAGTGGTGGGAGTAAATGGGGTTTATGGGTCTTGGGAGGTGAAGGGTTGTGATTAATGGGGGTGGGGCTGATGTGGCAAGTGGGGGAGGTGAAGGGGCAGGTGCGCCCAAGGGAGAGAGAGAGGGGAGGAGAGGGAGAGGGGTTCGCCCCCTTCAAAGAGAGAGTGAAGTGGAGAGAGGGAGAGAGAGAGAGAGAGATCTAGAGAGAGAGGGAGAAGTGCACTAATGCTTTGGCAAAATTCTTTCAATACTTCATTCCCTTCAACTGGTGGGATTGGGGTCCTATTTATAGGAATCCCACAATTCAACATAAGTCCCTGACTTTTGGACTAATGACAACTAACCAAGGGGGAAAGGGGCGCCCCTGGGCCAAGCCCATATAACTGGGCCCATTAACCAATCTAACTGACATAATGACAATAAACTTAGTTAGATGACTCATTAACCTAGGGACTTGACTCAAATAAAAGAAAAATTACAATGATATGACTCCAGAAAAATATGAAAATTACATAACTCGACTCAAGAAATCAAGACGAACATAATGGCGATCATCGGGACCCATGGAGAAATGGGAAGTGGTAAGCGATGTCCCCATCACCCTGCCTGGGCGCTATTTAATGGGCGCCCGGGACAAGGGCTCCATTTCTTGGAAGGGCGCCCCCTGCCTGGGCGCTATTTCTTGGAAGGGTGCCCCCTGCCTGGGCGCTATTTAAATGGCGCCCGAGTCCCTGCCTCTAATTGATTCAAGGCTCGAAAAAAAGGAGAAAAAGCTCATAAAAATTTGGAAAAAATAGGAAAAGATGTGTGAAAGTTGGGGGAAGTTCAATATTCAAGAAAAAAGAGGAAAACCACTCAAATACGTCAGTTTAAGGGTCAAATGGGGCATCACAGTGTGATAGGAGATATACTCAAAATGATGTCAAATTTGGCGTGTCTACACTGACGAGGTTCAGTGTTTCGATGGCTCGGTATTCCTATTACATGTGATCGAGACACGGTTCCTTGTTGTCCTAGAGAGTCCTGTTCTGATAGTGTAGCATTGTTCCTTCGTTGACTGACTAAGGGTCTACGTGGTAGCCTAGATTCTAGCCCTTTTGTACTCCAGGAGAGATACTCCGATACAGGTTACTATGATTCAGCCTTATGTAGCCCAGCTTATGAGAATTCGATTTAGCGTGGTTTATACTTGATACTCGAGGTACTCCATTATTGCACGGACTTTATGTAGTTAGTGGCTTAATATGGTTATTTAATATTTACAGTACTCTTCCGCCTACCTTTGTAATATCCTGGACCCTTCGGATCCTTCTTTTCGGATCCCAGATCTATTTTCTCAGAGAATTTGTTCTCATTTTGCCCGGAATTATCTTTCGGACATTTTTCGGGTTCGGATCCGTACGTTTCGGATCAGTTTCGGAGGTCCCGGAACGTGTTCCGCGGTTTCCCACATTTTTCCCTGACAAGACCTACGGAACCCCGTGGCGGGTGAACCGAGTCGTTCACCTACTCAGGGATGGTACCACGGCAATCAGTGTGTTCCAACGATCGCGGGGGTATATTTTTCTATTTTTTTCATATTTTTAAGAAAATCCAGATTTTTTATAAATCCCCAATTCTTTTTCTTTTTCTTTTCCCTTTCTCTTTCTTCTTCTTCTTCCTCCCTTTCTCTCCCGTGAGCGCACATGACCGTGACCGCCCCCCCTCTTCCGGCGATGACCCCGACGCCCTCCCCTTCGGCTGCGGACGTGGCAAGGCGACGGTGTGGTGGCTTAGGTGGCGGCGTGGCGATCCCGACGGTGTTCGGTGCTCGGTGAGATTGTGGGAGCTCGTGAAGGTTTAAGCGGGCTTTTGAAGATCGGCGGCGATCCACCGCGTTTCTGGTGAATCTGAGGTAGGGTGACGTTCCCTAGCTCCATGTTTTCCTTCCCAGTGATTTATAGGCTGAGGCGAGGCCGAGAGAGGGTTATTTTGAGCCGGGAAGGGAAAAGCATGATTTTAGGTTCGAGCGCCCGATCTAGCATTTCAATGCATGTTTTTGTGGTTTGTGGACATCAAAAGATGCATTAGGGACTTGGGAACAAGTTTCCCTTATGGTTCCCCTTCACCCGGGGGTGAATGGGGCGTGGAATGGCGAATTTGGGGTTTTCCAACCATTCTCGATTTTCGGAGGCTGTGGCGGCCATTCCAGTGACCGCCACATCCTTCAGGCGGTCCCTGTTCGACTGTTTCAGTCTTTCCGTGCGTAGGGTTGGGCTTGGCGGCCTCACGATGAGCCGCCTGAGCCCAGGTGGCGGCCGAAGGTTTAACCGCTAAGCCAAGTTGGCCAGCGTGGCCTTCGAGGTATTTTGACCATTGGTTTCTGACCGTTGGAGGCTTTTTGGGTCTGGCGGCCGAAGGTACTCCTGCCTCATACCCTTGGCGGCCCTATATGGGACCGCTTGTTCTTTCGTGACCCAGGGTGTGGCGGCCCATCGTTGGACCGCTACAGTCCCTGTGGCGGCCTAATGTTGGACAGTTAATTCTTGTGGCGGCCCAAAGATGGACCGCCAGCGGTTATGTTCTACCGGAGTTATGTTTTGCTGATTCGAGTCCCGAGTTAGTGGATCTCGATCCGCGTGGTGACCCGTGGTCTGACTGATGTTGGGCATCATGTGGGGGCTACAAGTTAGGGTGCCGTGGGATCCGTGGAGTTGGTGTTCTCGGCTTGGGTCACCGTGAGTCGGTGTCGGTACGAGGAGCGGCCCTTGTACTTTGTCCGATTTAGACGTTGTTTTCCGTTGACTAGATAGTCTACTCTCTCAGTGACCCTCCACTAGTCGTAGCCTTTCGACACGAGAGTGGTCCCACCAGGGAGTGGTGGCGAGGCTACCCCAGAGAGACGGTTTTGGACTGGTTTTCGTCGGGCCCCGCGTCTACCAGCCAGAGTCCTGCTGAGGGGAAAACCAGTCAGAGGGCCAGACCAGGGACGTACGGTCTGTGTGTACACACGTGGTTGGGGGAAGTTGGACCCGCGCTGACGAGCGCGACCCCAGCTAGTCACTTGTTTGTGGTTACTAGTACGGTGTCTCCGTTCCACCAGGGGTCGAGGGAGACACCCGAGGCACGGTTTAAGCCGTCAGTGGACGCATCCGGCCTTGCTTCTAGTGGGTTGGTACTCCTGTCTTTGTATGGTAGCGACTCTTGAATTTTTGACGAGTTGTCTCGATTTTCAGGCCGTACGTTCGGTGCTAGTCGTAGTGGTAGATTGTAGTTACTCTCTGTGCAGTTTCTCGGTTTGCGAGGTTGGGATCGGATGATCCCTACTGAGCCTTTTGTTTTAAGGCTCATTCCCTGCGTGTTTTCACCGTGTTTCAGGTGAGACAAGGCTTTAGGGGAGCACTTCAGAGGCTCCACGTGGTCCAGGTGCCCAGGGTTAGTTGTCAGTTGCCAGGCCGGGGTATGCCCCTTGTAGTTGTACCTTTCTTTTCTGTGCTGTACTAGCTGTGGACTACTGTTATATTTCTAGACTGCTATTATTATTGTGGACCACGTAATTTAATTAATGTCATTTATTACTTCCTGCTTAATTCATTTAACGGCGTAGCTCTGCAATTATTTAGATCCTTGTGTATCTCCACACCATCCTTTTAACCCTTCCGAGTCTTCACGCTCGTGGGTGGTGGTTCGAGATTCGGGTTATCGGGCCTTCCCGGTGTTCGGATCTCGGGTCGTTATAGCCTTACTGTTCTTCCTGCTCTACTATCCTTCATGCTTTATTATTTACTGCTTTGTTTATTACATTTTGTTGTGGTAGGGATCCATGAGACCCCTACTGAGCCAATGAGATGAGACTCACCTCTTTTCTTTTCAGGTCTGATATGCCTCCTTGTCATCCGGAGGCCTTGAGCAGCGCCCGAGAGTTCTAGTGTCACCAGCTTTTGCCAGCCGGGATATGCCCTAAGGCTTTGTACTTTTCCTTTTGTTGAGCTATACTTTTGGGACTTGTATATCTGGATTGGAATATGTGTAAAATTGTATAAATCTATTCATAAATATAAACTTTATATTCATGCATTTTAATTACTACGTTCATTTTAGATTTCTGTACACTTCCGTGACACCAATTTGAACCCTTCCGAGCTTCATAGCTCGTAGGTAGCGAGTCGAGATTCGGGTTGCACTGGTTACTTTCCAGTACCCGGATCGCGGGTCGTGACACTAGGGGCATCAACTCGACCGAAGGCCCAACTGCCGAAGTAGAAGAGGATAGTGCATGTGAGCGAGGATATCATCAAGGTATTCACATGTTACACCTCAGCTACTAGAAAATAGCCTGAAGAAGAACTAGACGACCTGAACGAGCCACTGTCATCGTTAAGAAGGGCTTACACAGTCACTCAAGCTATAGCATAACTAAATCGTGCTACCACCTCCTTGCCAACCCAACAAGGGCGGGCACAGGCTGAAAGGGCCCCACAACAAATTCACAACGCCCATGAAAATGAAGATACAAGGCAGAGGGATGGGCTGGAAGAAGACGTCCAGGATATCACGCTGGTTGAATTGCAACATAAGAATCAAGAGCTAAAATCTCTATTGCAAGAGATCCTACGGGAAAGGGAAGCACTGTCATAGCCTCCAACGGCACCACAAGTGGTGCAGCGTCTTTCCCGAGGCACGCTAGTTGCTGCCAATACCTCAACAACGGTGGCAAAGACCCTGACAATGGTGGAATTTGAAACCCCACCTGTTGAGACCAACATGCGGTCATCAAGCATGCCTGTGGCCGGAAACCTGATGGCTCAGAGGCAAATGATTGAGCGGATTGTGGAAGCCAAATTCACTTAACATCGAAAAGGTTCCACCGCTATAGATCTGTATAGTGTGGCGTATCTCCTCCACCATCAGTTCAAGAAGCTACCAGCGGACTGTCCAAAGGCTCCCAAGCTACAAAAATTTAATGGGCAGAGTTTTTCGAAGGAACACTTGGCCTACAATGTGCTGGCCATGGGAGAGTTGACATTGGACGAATCATATCTCTTGCACTACTTTGCCACATCTCTTACGGGTACTGTTTTTTATGGTACTCGAGACTGCAGCCCAACTCGGTAGTTGATTGGGCTGATATGCAAAGGAAATTCCTTGACCAGTTCTCGATGGCCAAACGCAAGGCTTCCTTGGCCGAATTGTGCTCCCTAAGATAGAAGAAAAGGGAAATGGCCCTAGACTTCATCAAACACCGGAGAGACTTCAGCATGTGATGTGATAATCCTCCTACTCAAGAGAATGTTATTACTATATGCCGAAAAGGTTGGCCGCGGAAATCAACGAGAAACTCCTCAGCACAAATATCAAAGGGTTTGATCAATTGAATTCGGTTGTCACCAAAATAGAGATGTTCTTCTCCGACAACCCCAGCTTTACCTCAACTAAGGGCAGGTTGTCAAAAGACTGTAATGCCAGCAGGAAAGAGGTGAATGCCGTTGATTTCTCCCCAGTAAATGGCAAAAATAGAGGAGGAAATCTGAATACTTCTGGTAAGAAGTCTATGTGCTAAGCACTAGTCATTTCCTTGGAGGAGCATTTGAAGACACCATATTCCTTCAAGAAATAACACACTAAGGGGCTTTTTTGACTCTGCATGAAAGAGCGACTGATAGTCCTCCCAGAATCGCGGAAGTCCGCGAACGTGGAGAAATCAAGTGAACCCAATTATTGCATGTACCATTGCATGTTGGGTCACGTTATAAAAGGATGCTATGTTTTCAAAAATATAGTAGAAAAGTTGATCCAAGACAACACCATTAACACGAGGGGTTATCAAGTGGAGCCGCCTCAACCTCGTGTTGGACCAGCACAGAGTGTCACTGTCAATGTGTTGTATAAGGTCTATGAAACAAAAAGAAGGAGATCGACAGTTACTGAGTCTGCTCCGGTTACCCATGGCAGCACTAATGCATCGGAGGTTTGACCTTCACACCAGTAGCATAATACTATGCCCGAGTGCACTCTATCTCAAGTGCCTGAAGGTCTACTAGTCCAGAGGAGCATTCACAAAATTGAAAGGGAAATCATGCAGTCGTAACAAGAGCAGCGGGCAATGTAGATCAGCAGTTGGTAATGTTTCCCTTCCTGCCATATCCAAGGGAACCTACACCGTTATATATGCAAAATGGGGAGGGGAAAGCAGGCACCCACACCTTGCCAAGGTCCAGAGGATGGCTATCTGATGAGTCATCAGACTCATATGATGATGAGCCACAACAGAGGTTGTATTCCTTTCTTCGCCACAAGGTCTTGGAAATCTTTGAGGTTTGTCGGCAGAGAGGGTTAATAAACCTTCCAGTGCCAAGAGATGATGAAGTGATTTGCTACAACTGTTACTATATGGGAAGCTATCGCCTGGAGTAAAGAGCTAAGAGAGGCTCTCATAAAGATTATTCAGGAGCCTTAAGTATATGAAGCCCACGTTATCGAACTGCAAGCTCAAGCCTATGAAGCATTCACAGTGAGTGTCACATTTTTTGAAAAGGACATGTTGTGGTCTTCTACATGCCATAACTGCCCATTATATATACATGGCAAAATCAACGGTCACGAAGTGACCTAGGTTTTGGTATATGCCAGTATGGCCGTCAACATTATGTCTTTAAAGACATTCAAGTCGCCATACTTGATGCCTTACCTACAAATGGTAAACGCCATAAAAATCTCCAGATTTAATTAAAACTCGAAGGCGGCTCTTGGCAAGGTTGACATGGAGGTGGTCCTAGATGACTTTGTCACTAAAGCCACCTTTTATATCATAAGCTGCAACACGTCTAACAAAGTTATGTTAGGGAGACCCTGGTTATATGAAAATTGAGTCGTTCCCTCAACCCTGTATCAATGCATACAATATGCCAAGAATAGAGAAAAGTATATGGTCTTTATTGATCGGACTCCTTTTCAGCCAAATGAATGCAATCTGATAGATGCCTCTCTATATTTTGGGGAGCCCACCACATCACCGACTATCAAGACCAAAGATAATGGCAAACAAAAGCTATTATTAGAAGGAGAAGAAGATGAGCTGGAGCTTTTCACTGTCAATGAAGACATGGCAAAGTTGCAGAGACTGAGCCTTCAGCCTTCGGAGGCCAAGGCCGTTCGTCTTGAAAGATGGGATGTCAATTTTGAGGCTAACCTTATTGGCTGAGCCATCAACAAGAGTATGCATCTACCACCAAGGTGCCTACAACTCCTGTTTGAGAGAAAGGAGCACAAGGTGGAGAAAGTCAAAATCTTCATAGTTTCTTATCAAAAGAAAAGGAAGAATAAAAACAAGAGGGTGTGGACGCACTTCTTATCATTGTTGTTATTGTTATTATTATGTACTCGTCGTTTATTGATTTATTAAGTGCGTGGACGTGCCAGCCACCGAGGTGACAATTTGTTCGGGCTCCGAAGAGCCCATGGTGCGCTCGATCTGACTTGGTCAGACGATTGTCTGGTTCGTGTCGGGACCAAAACCCGCCGCGCCATAAAGGTCACGGCGTCATTTACATCCCCCATATGAGGGAACACCCTTGATTAATCGTCAGGATTCAGGGCCTCATGGCCAGGGAATTAATTGCATGAAAGGTCCATTACGAGATATTGAAATCCTCGCGCGAGGGCGAGAAGAAAAAAAAACATTCGAGATCATGTCAGTCGTGTACTGACCATTTAATGTTCGGACGAATGTCCGGCTCGAGAAAAGCGCGATCGTCGTGAGAAAATCGGAGCATATGTATGCCAGGATATGGCAAATTTATTGTTCAGAGGAACAGAAGACATTCGGCTAAGCCTCGGTTGGAGCGGTCAAAAATCAGTAAATATGTTGGCTCGGTGTAAGAGCAAGATGCGACCATACTGCGGTGGGCCCCCCGCGGTTGAAACAAGACTTGCATGAGCGTCATTAATATTTTCGGTGCCAAGGGGCAACGAGGGAATATCCCTTGAATCGGATGAAAAGCCCTATGTCTAGGGAAGCGGACATTCGAAACGTGTCGGTCATTCGGGAGACCGTTTAATATTCGGACGGGTGTTCGGCTTGAGAATATCGTAATCGTCGCAGAAGGACCTAGAACATATGTATGCCGGGACACGGCAAACATATTATTCCAAGACTCTGAAAACATTCGGTTAAATCTCGGTTAGTGTAGCAGGAAACCAATGAGTTTGTTGGCCCGGTGCAAGATCGAGTCAGGACCATGCCGGGGGCGCTTCCCGCGGTCCAAACGGGGCTTGCGTGGGCATCATTAATGTTCTCGGTGCCGGAGGGCAGCGAGGAAGAGTCCCGGGACTAGATTCCAAAACCAAAAACGTGTTCAAAGGGAGCGGACTATAGGCCGAGGATATGGGTCAGACAGTGACCATAATCGGGACGGACCCGAGGTCCTAGCATAGCCCATGAAGGCCTTATTGATATTCCCATGTGTAGGGTCCAGGGATGACGGGAGTCGTCCCATTCTATTCTGATTTCTATCGGTCACTTGCGGACCACTTGATATTCGGACAAGTGTCCATATTGAAGGTACGACGTAGATAGAAGTAACCCCATACAAATGTACGCCGAGTTCACGGTAACTTCAATGAAAGAGCGGGAACAAATCCCATTAGGATGAATCCGATTCGACAGGCTATTGGCCCGGAGCAATGCCGGGTTACGACCATGTCGGGATGGGAACCGTCGGCCATATCAGTCACGCATGGACCTTTTCATGTTCGGACACCGGTCCGTAATAGAAACGCGGCGAAAATCGAGGTGAACCCGTTCAAATGTCTACCGAACGTGCGGCAATTTTAGTAGTGGCTCGGAAGGGATCCGGCCCGAGAAACGAGTCCGATTTAATCGGAATATCGGCCCGAGGCGAGGTCAGGTTGTGGCTATTTTGGGACAATTCCCGAGACTCAGGCCCAACCTGGAAGGGCGGCATGATTGTTCCTTCAGCATCGGGTCACGGGGAGAGAGGGGGGTTGCAATGTGGACCCTAGCATTTTTTTTATTTGGGATTTTAATTACATATTCCTCTCTTTCCCGTTGCTGTTCATTTCTTCTTTATGCATTTGTTCCGAATGATTTCCTTTTTTGTTTATTATTATTATTATTATTCTCCCCTTTTTTTACTATTATTATCACTATTAATCATTTTTGTTTGTTTCCTATATATATTCGAATTTCTTTATTGATCATAATTTTCATTAATTTATTTATTATTATTATTATCACCAATATCATTATCTATATATATTATATGTGTATATTTCCCGGAGAGAGAGAGGGCCGCTGGAGGGTGTACCATCGAAGGGTATAGAGAGCGTGCCGGCGAGAGCTAGGAGAGGTGGGAGAGTGTACCGGGGGAGCAGCTGGGAAGGGCGTGCCGACGAAGAGCGCGAACGGGCGCGCCGCTGAAGGAGGGCAGGAGTGCACCGGGTAAGGGGGGATCTGATAGTGTACCGGGTGGAGGTGTTGGTGTGTGCCGTGCTAGAGCGGCTAGGGAGTGCGCCGGGCAAGGGTGGCTGAAGGCGTGTCGGCAAGGGTGTCAAAGGGTGTGAAAGGGTGCACCGGATAGAGATTGGGCTAGGTCAGTGCAGACCTGGACTGGCAGCAGGTCAGTGCAGCCTGCGGGCTGAAGTCGGTGTAGCTTTGAGCTGTAGAAGGGCAAGGTCTGTACGGCCGCAGGGCAAAGTTTGTATGGCCTGCGGGCAAAGTCGGTATGGCCTGCGGGCTGTAGTCTGTACAGCTTTGGGCTATAGAGGGGCAAGGTCTGTACGGCCGCGGGGCAAAGTCTATACGGCCGCGGGGCGAAGTCTGTACGGCCTGTGGGCTGTAGAGGGGCAAGGTCTGTCCGGCCGCGGGGCAAAGTCGGCGCAACTTTGGGCCCGGAGTCAGTGCAGGTCACGAGGACTATGCACGTGGAGGATAAGGTCCGTTCACATGTGCACCGGGCTAGGTCGAGGTCGGTGCACATGTTCACCAGGTTAAGAAAGAGGAGGTCGGTGCACATATGCACCGAGTTAGGGGGGGTCGGTGCACAAAGGTACCAAGGGTGAAGGGAGAGAGGGAGACGATGGGAACGCGCGAGGGAGAGAGAGAGAGAGGCTGTAGCAACTCAAAATTTTTTTATATGCATTTATATATATATATATAAAAGAAATAATGAAAGATGAAAATAAAATAAATTATGAATAGTTTTCTATTATGCAAACATGAGCCCTATTCCACGTGTTAACACAAATGGCGAGATTCGCGATACGATTTCGAAAAGACAAAGACGTCGACATCCAATTTTTATTAGCTTTAATCTAATCCTAACTAATGGATGAGGTCATTCTTACATCATCGAATAAATGAGGTCATAGATTATGTCATCCGGATAGTGGAACAAAGTTGGTGTAATGGGGTTGGTATAATGGGGTTGGTGTAATAGTGGAATAAAGTTGGTGTAATGGGGTGGGTGTAATGGAATGAGGTTGGTGGAATAGTGAAAGTAGGTGGGAGATTTTGGCCTATAAATAGGGCTATGCTCTTCCATACTCAAATCACAACTATCTTGGGAGGAATTGCTGGTTGGAGAGAGGGAGAAAGCTCGAAGTTGGAGGAGTGTCGAAAGCATTATTCGTTCTTAAGTTTCTTATTCTTGATCTTCAAAAAGGTAGGTGTTCTCTCAGGCTAAACTTAAATTAATGCATGCATTAAATGTAGATGCATGGTTACTTTGATTCTATACTATTTTCCCCAAATTTTATTAAGTATTGATCATGCTATCCATACAATTAGACATAATATTTAAACTAAGATTTTTAACCATTTGAAGATCCATCTCGGATCACGGTGTCTTTCTAAGACCGTGTTCCGGATGCGCGGTCTCTACCTCGATTGTGATGTTTTCCGGTTATATATCATCTAGCCTTTTTAGATATGTCATGTTAAGTTGCATATCATTTTAATTCACACACGATTAAGTTAAGGTTATGAAAGATAATAATTCTATTCCATGAGCTTATATTTCCGTCCCAGTTCTTGTTACCTTCATGATATCTTTGATCTCCATGACTATATTATATCTCTGGCATGTTAAATGGAGTAGATATTATCTGTTAAAATTACATGGACTTAGTTGCATAACCGTGAGTTTTTGACGATTTTCATGATATCATGTTACCGTATTTTTAACAAGTCGTGTAAATAACTAGATTTCCAAGGAAAAATGGTGTCTAAGGAAAGAGGTCCACGGGCAAACGCTTTAAGTGGATAAGTGGTTTATTAATTAGGACCTCGCAAATGCGAGGGGAGCCTCCCACTGTCCCACCTCTTACCTGGCCATAATTCCGCGGTTTTCTAATTAAGCACCCGACTGTTAAAAACTTGATCTAAGCCTGTTTAACAAGGTTTTTCGAGAGAACCGAATAAGCTGTGTCCATTAATCCAATTCTCTTACCGACTTAATGTCGTTAAACATGATGCTTTCTTATTATCTTAATGTCGTTAAACATTATGTCTTAAAATCATCCTTGGACTTCTCTTACATCTACTTGAATTCTTGTACTACTGGTCCCTTGAATGATAATTTTGCTAGATCTGTACTTTATTTCATAAGCTCTACCTTGAAATTCTTGGCCATACATAAAATGTGGATGTCAAAATATACTTGGGATCTATGATCCATAACCCAATGCCTGGCATTAATGGGGCCCGGTCTGGTCCTGGGGGGAGCGCCCGAAAGTACTTGTGCCCATGGGAGTTGAATGACTAGGTGTGGCATTGCACCGAAGTGCTTGACTTGCTAGATTAATTTATGACATCCACAGTTTGTGAATTTCCTGACTTGCTTGAATACATGAAGTACTTGACTTGTACATACTTGCGTAAAATGGCCAATTCCATAATATTACTTGCTACATGATCATTCTCTACTTGAACTTTACTCTTGATATCTTGTCTACTTGTGATTCCAATTACTACATTACTTTACTCTCTCTCCTATACTTGTTCCATATTTTAATTACGTTTCTCGGCATAGCACATACTTATTCCAAACTGCTAATTACTTTAAGTTGCCTGGTATAGAGATATAAGTCCTACTGAGCATTTCGCTCACCCTACGCTTTCCGATTAACATTTCAGGTAATTCCGATGATGAACCCCAAACTCATGGGAATGAGCTAGAGTGATTGAGGAATCAAGATTACCTTAGTTACCTAGGTTTATGAACGGTTGCTCTTGCCAGAATTATGTTTTTATTTTGAAGGTTGTATCTTGCCTCGTAAGGCTTAAGAATGTTGTAAGAACTTTATTTTGATGAAATAAGAGTATCCATTTCTTCTTATCTATTCTTGTGGTTTGGACCCCAATCTTCGTGCTCTGATCGACATGAATGTTTACGACTCGTCGCGCCTTGATATTCCGCGTTGGGGCGTGACAGTCTTTGTGGTATCAGAGCCTAGGTTTCATAAACCCTAGGTTTCACATTCCTAGATTCCCTAAGTTCTTGCATTGTATCCCAATAACCCGGTATATCAAAAGGTGTTATCCGAACGTTAGGCTACGCCTATCGGGAAGGTCGCATACTTGCGCGAGTGGTCTTCGGATCGATTATCTCCGTCAGGTACCGAGTTTTGGTCATGTCTAGGTGCATTAGACCCCTAACCTTGTTAAAGTCTAAGACCTGACCCGGTAAGATTGGGTAGAGCCATGGGCTAAGCTTTAAAGAATGATTAATCAAGAAATAAACAAAGCACTTAAGTTTTATAGTTGTGATCGCAGATGGCGGCCGAGAGAGCTCAATGGCGCGAGATGCAAAGGACGGTGCAAGGTTTAACCCATGCACTACAACAAGTAGCTCAAGGAGGAGCTAACCGTGGAGCGGGAGATCTGCATAGGAATTTCAAGAGCATGAACCCTCCTAAGTTCGCTGGGTTTACGGACCCGGATGAGGCCGAACATTGGGTAAAAGAAATTGAGAGGATTTTTCGAGTCATGCAATGTGCTGATGATGAGAAGGTCCTACTCGCTACCTTTCAGCTTGAAAGGGATGCACGTGCTTGGTGGGAGTCGGTCGAAGCAACTCTACCACACGACCAGGTGTTGTGGGAAGAGTTTGTAGAACACTTCAACAACAAGTACTTCTCCGACCGAGTTCAAGAGAGGAAAGCTACTGAATTTGCTTCCTTGAAACAAAGGAGTTTAACGGTAGCGGAGTATGAAGCCCAATTTGCAAGATTATCCCGGTATGCACCACATCTTGTGAGTACCGAGAAAATGAAGGCAAGGAGATTTTTAAATGGCTTAAAGCCTCAATATATTACTCAACTCGCCCCGATGGATATCCAAGTATATGCCGATGTGGTGAGGAGAGCCCAACTCTTGGAAGATGCAACGGAATTGACTGATCGCATCCGGGGAAGAGATGCCAAGAGGGCGCAAGTTACTGGATCAGGTAATTTCAAGCCCTCCTTCGGAAAGAAGAGGCCTAATTATGATGAGCGTAGCTTCAATAAAGATGGACGCAATTTCAATAAGGATGGGCGTGACTTTCAAAAGGACAAGAGGCCGAGATCATTTGATAAACAAATCATCCCGGTCGCTACATCATCAAAGGAACTATGCAAATATTGTGAGAAATCCGGACACAAGGCAGATGAGTGCTGGAGAAGACTGGGTGCCTGTCTTCGATGTGGAAGTCGGGAACATAGAATTCCGAGTTGTCCACTTCTTAATGAGCAAGCTCCGTCGGAAAATCTTCCAGTTGCTGTCAAGAAGCAAGGAAGACTTCAAGCTCTTATGGATGCGGAACCTACCGAAGATGGAGGCGTTGTGGAAGGTACTATCTCTGTGTGCTCAAGGCCTGCCTCTGTCTTATTTGATACTGGAGCTACGCATTCCTTCATATCTAAGAGCTTTGCGGATATTTTACCTTTGAGACCTGTTCCATTAGAATCTAAACTTGTTATTACTACCCCTATTGGAGCGGGATCGAAGATTAAATATTTCTACCCTTCTAGTGAGGTTCTAGTTAGCGGTTGTAACTTACCCGCTAATTTAGTATGCATGGAGATGGCAGGATATGATATTATCTTGGGAGCTGACTGGTTATCTACATATGGTGCTAGCGTTAACTGTAAATTGGGTACGGTAACCTTTAGTGAGTACCCCAACCTCTTATTTTCTGGTGTCAGGAATTCTAGACACATATCCCTTATTTCGGCTCTTAAAGCTGATAAATTATTGAAGAAGGGTTGTGCGGCTTTCTTAGTTTCTATGACTATGGCCAAGCATAAGAAACCCAATCTGGAGGATATTCCTGTTATTCGGGATTATTCTGATATATTTCCAGACGAGTTGCCTGGTATTCCTCCGGAGAGAGAAGTGGTCTTCTCTATTGATTTGATTCCGGGAGCTACACCTATTTCTAAGGCTCCGTATCGGATGTCCCCTATCGAAATGAAGGAGTTAAAAGAACAATTGATGGAGTTATTAGAGAAGGGATTCATCCGACCGAGTACTTCACCATGGGGAGCCCCCGTCTTATTTGTCAAAAAGAAGGATGGGTCAATGAGATTGTGTGTTGACTACCGGCAATTAAACCAACTCACAATCAAGAATAAATATCCATTGCCGAGGATTGATGAACTATTTGACCAGATTTCTGGAGCTCGATATTTTTCAAAAATTGATCTCCGATCTGGTTATCATCAATTGAAGATCAAGGAGGAGGATATTCACAAAACGGCATTCAGGAGCAGGTATGGACATTATGAGTTCACTGTTATGCCTTTTGGCCTAACCAATGCGCCTGCCGCATTTATGCAGTTAATGAACAGTGTATTCAGGCCATACCTTGATCAATTTGTGATAGTCTTTATTGACGATATTTTGATCTACTCAAAGTCTGAGATGGAGCATGAAGAACATCTCAAGAAATCCCTACAGTTATTAAGAGATCACAAACTTTATGCTAAGCTTAGTAAGTGTGATTTCTGGCTAGAAGAAGTTTCTTTTCTAGGTCACATAATATCTCGGAATGGTATTGCGGTCGATCCTTCAAAGGTTGAGGCCGTGAAAAATTGGGAAAGACCTACTAGTGTGACAGAAATTCGAAGCTTCTTGGGATTAGCAGGATATTATAGAAGATTTATTAAGGATTTCTCCAAGATCGCCGTATCTTTAACAAGATTGACGAGAAAGGAGATTCCTTATATATGGTCCGAGGAATGTGAGAAAAGCTTCCAAACTTTGAAAGATTGTTTGACTACTGCCCCTATACTCACATTGCCTACTGAAGGAGGGAGATTCGAAGTTTATGCTGATGCATCCGGAATTGGCCTAGGCTGTGTATTAATGCAACATGACAAGGTGATCGCCTATTCCTCAAGACAATTGAAAAAGCACGAGGAGAATTATCTCGTGCATGACTTAGAGCTTGCAGCTGTAGTCTTTGCCTTGAAGATTTGGCGACATTATCTCTATGGTGAGGCATTTATTGTATATTCCGACCACAAGAGTCTCAAGTACTTATTCTCTCAAAAGGAACTTAATATGAGACAAAGACGGTGGCTAGAATACTTGAAGGATTTTGATTTCTCTATACAATATCACCCCGGAAAAGGTAATGCCGTAGCTGATGCTCTTAGCCGGAAGCCGATGGCATTATTATCAAGCCTAATGATTAAAGAGTGGCAATTGTTAGAACAAATGGCAAACTTAGACCTCAAAATGGAGGAGAAGGAAGAAGGAGTCTTCATTGCAAATATTAGTCTCCAATCTAAGTTACTCTTAGAAATTAAAGAGTTACAAAATGATGATCCATTGGTTGTTGAAATTAAAGAGAAATTAGATCAACGACCAGATTTCCTTTTGGCAGATGATGGAAGGCTGCTCTTCCGAGGAAGAACTTGTGTGCCCGATTGTTCTATCATCAAGAATAAAATCTTGGAGGAGGCACATCGATCGAGGTACACTATTCATCCAGGTGCTACAAAAATGTACCAAGATCTCAAAAGAACCTTTTGGTGGCCTAACATGAAAAGAGAGGTAGCCGAGTTCGTGAGCCGATGTTTGGTCTGCCAACAAGTTAAAGTCGAACATCTCAAACCGGCTGGTAAGCTAAAACCTCTAGAAATACCGGAATGGAAATGGGATAGTATTGGCATGGATTTTATAGTTGGGTTGCCAAAGACCCGAAGTGGATTTGATGCTATATGGGTGATGGTGGACCGACTAACTAAGTCTGCTCACTTCTTGCCCATCAAAATCAAATGGACCGTGGATGTTCTAGCTGCCATGTATATCAAGGAGGTTGTAAGGCTGCACGGTATTCCAACTTCCATAATTTCGGATAGAGATCCGAGATTCACCTCTCACTTCTGGAAAGGTTTGCAATCATCCTTGGGTACTAGACTGAATTTTAGTACGGCTTTCCACCCTCAGACAGATGGACAAACCGAGAGGACAAATCAGATTATCGAAGATATGTTAAGAGCTTGTATGATAGATTTTGGGGGAAGTTGGCATGAACACTTGCCACTGATTGAATTTGCATATAACAACAGTTATCAGTCTAGCATTCAGATGGCACCTTTTGAAGCATTGTATGGTAGAAGTTGTAGATCACCCCTATGTTGGAGTGAGGTTGGAGATAAGGGATTGATGGGTCCCGATATTATTCAAGATACAACTCACAATATTCAGTTGATCCGTGAAAGGCTAAAAATTGCTCAATCACGGCAAAAGAGTTATGCCGATAATCGAAGAAGAGACCTTGAATTTCAGGTGGGGGAGCATGTCTTCTTAAAAATTTCACCCACGCGAGGAATTAAGAGGTTTGGTATCAATGGAAAACTGAGTCCAAGATTTATTGGCCCTTTCGAGATTCTAGAACGAATCGGTGAAGTGGCATACAAGCTGGCTTTGCCTCCACAATTGGCCGGTGTCCATGATGTATTTCATGTATCCATGCTAAGGAAATATGTGTATGATCCTTCGCATGTGATTCAATTCAATGACTTGAAGCTCCAGAAAGATTTGTCTTATGAAGAAAGACCGATCAAGATCTTAGATCGGAAATTTCACCAGCTAAGGAATAGGGCTATACCGATGGTAAAAGTCCAATGGAGTAAGCGTGGATTCGAGGAGGCTACTTGGGAATTAGAGGAGTCAATCAAGAAGAAGTACCCAGATTTGATCTCAGGTTAGAATTTTGAACCCTCCATTTAAATTTTAAATTACTATTACATGATGTGAATTTGGAGGACCAAATTCTTCTAAGTAGGGGAGGATGTAGCAACTCAAAATTTTTTTATATGCATTTATATATATATATATAAAAGAAATAATGAAAGATGAAAATAAAATAAATTATGAATAGTTTTCTATTATGCAAACATGAGCCCTATTCCACGTGTTAACACAAATGGCGAGATTCGCGATACGATTTCGAAAAGACAAAGACGTCGACATCCAATTTTTATTAGCTTTAATCTAATCCTAACTAATGGATGAGGTCATTCTTACATCATCGAATAAATGAGGTCATAGATTATGTCATCCGGATAGTGGAACAAAGTTGGTGTAATGGGGTTGGTATAATGGGGTTGGTGTAATAGTGGAATAAAGTTGGTGTAATGGGGTGGGTGTAATGGAATGAGGTTGGTGGAATAGTGAAAGTAGGTGGGAGATTTTGGCCTATAAATAGGGCTATGCTCTTCCATACTCAAATCACAACTATCTTGGGAGGAATTGCTGGTTGGAGAGAGGGAGAAAGCTCGAAGTTGGAGGAGTGTCGAAAGCATTATTCGTTCTTAAGTTTCTTATTCTTGATCTTCAAAAAGGTAGGTGTTCTCTCAGGCTAAACTTAAATTAATGCATGCATTAAATGTAGATGCATGGTTACTTTGATTCTATACTATTTTCCCTAAATTTTATTAAGTATTGATCATGCTATCCATACAATTAGACATAATATTTAAACTAAGATTTTTAACCATTTGAAGATCCATCTCGGATCACGGTGTCTTTCTAAGACCGTGTTCCGGATGCGCGGTCTCTACCTCGATTGTGATGTTTTCCGGTTATATATCATCTAGCCTTTTTAGATATGTCATGTTAAGTTGCATATCATTTTAATTCACACACGATTAAGTTAAGGTTATGAAAGATAATAATTCTATTCCATGAGCTTATATTTCCGTCCCAGTTCTTGTTACCTTCATGATATCTTTGATCTCCATGACTATATTATATCTCTGGCATGTTAAATGGAGTAGATATTATCTGTTAAAATTACATGGACTTAGTTGCATAACCGTGAGTTTTTGACGATTTTCATGATATCATGTTACCGTATTTTTAACAAGTCGTGTAAATAACTAGATTTCTAAGGAAAAATGGTGTCTAAGGAAAGAGGTCCACGGGCAAACGCTTTAAGTGGATAAGTGGTTTATTAATTAGGACCTCGCAAATGCGAGGGGAGTCTCCCACTGTCCCACCTCTTACCTGGCCATAATTCCGCGGTTTTCTAATTAAGCACCCGACTGTTAAAAACTTGATCTAAGCCTGTTTAACAAGGTTTTTCGAGAGAACCGAATAAGCTGTGTCCATTAATCCAATTCTCTTACCGACTTAATGTCGTTAAACATGATGCTTTCTTATTATCTTAATGTCGTTAAACATTATGTCTTAAAATCATCCTTGGACTTCTCTTACATCTACTTGAATTCTTGTACTACTGGTCCCTTGAATGATAATTTTGCTAGATCTGTACTTTATTTCATAAGCTCTACCTTGAAATTCTTGGCCATACATAAAATGTGGATGTCAAAATATACTTGGGATCTATGATCCATAACCCAATGCCTGGCATTAATGGGGCCCGGTCTGGTCCTGGGGGGAGCGCCCGAAAGTACTTGTGCCCATGGGAGTTGAATGACTAGGTGTGGCATTGCACCGAAGTGCTTGACTTGCTAGATTAATTTATGACATCCACAGTTTATGAATTTCCTGACTTGCTTGAATACATGAAGTACTTGACTTGTACATACTTGCGTAAAATGGCCAATTCCATAATGTTACTTGCTACATGATCATTCTCTACTTGAACTTTACTCTTGATATCTTGTCTACTTGTGATTCCAATTACTACATTACTTTACTCTCTCTCCTATACTTGTTCCATATTTTAATTACGTTTCTCGGCATAGCACATACTTATTCCAAACTGCTAATTACTTTAAGTTGCCTGGTATAGAGATATAAGTCCTACTGAGCATTTCGCTCACCCTACGCTTTCCGATTAACATTTCAGGTAATTCCGATGATGAACCCCAAACTCATGGGAATGAGCTAGAGTGATTGAGTAATCAAGATTACCTTAGTTACCTAGGTTTATGAACGGTTGCTCTTGCCAGAATTATGTTTTTATTTTGAAGGTTGTATCTTGCCTCGTAAGGCTTAAGAATGTTGTAAGAACTTTATTTTGATGAAATAAGAGTATCCATTTCTTCTTATCTATTCTTGTGGTTTGGACCCCAATCTTCGTGCTCTGATCGACATGAATGTTTACGACTCGTCGCGCCTTGATATTCCGCGTTGGGGCGTGACAGAGGCGGGGAGAGAGATGAGATGAGACGATGGGAACGCGCGAGGGTGAGACAGAGGGAGAGAGAGGGAGGTGAGACGGTGAGAGAGAGGGGTGAGACGGTGAGAGAGACGGTGGTGAGAGTGTGCCGGCCAAGGGAGGGGTGAGACGGTGAGAGAGACGGTGGTGAGAGTGTGAGACGGAGAGAGGGAGAGGTGAGACGGTGAGAGAGAGAGAGGTGAGACGGAGAGAGAGAGGGGTGAGACGGTGAGAGAGACGGTGAGAGAGACGGTGGTGAGACGGTGAGAGAGAGACGGTGGGAGCGTGCCGCTGAAGGGTGGGAGGTGTGCCGGGCTGGAGAGGCTGGGAGTGTACCGGCCAGGGAAGGGGAAGGTGTACCGGCGAAGGGAGGCTGAAGGCGTGCCGGCGAAGGCTGATGGAGGGTGTGCCGGCGAAGGAGGGTGGAGGGTGTATCGACGAAGGATTAGATTAGGTGTACCGGTGAAGGCCCACTCCTCCTCCGCTTCTTTTAAGGCTTTTCTTTTCTTCTTTTCTGATTTTATTAAGTTTGCATGGGTTTCTTCTCTCTTTCTCTTGATTATCTTCCATTCTTTCTCCCATGAGGACGGGGGTTCGAGTTGCTTAGTCATTGTCTGATTCGGCTCTCTTTAAGTTGATTGCGGTTCCCCTGCCTCAGTTAAAGCGTTTTACTGTTGTTCTTTTTATTTGTTTGTTATTTTCTTTTAGTCCTTCTTAACGTGTGGTCGTTCCATTTGTTTGTTGCTTCCTTTTATCTTTTTAGTATGTTATTGTTTCTAACGAAAATTCGGCAGCATCTCCCCTTGACCCGAGTGTAAGGGAGATACAGGGAACGCGCCCACATGGAGTGGCGGAACCCGACAACTGGAGGTGGGCGCCCGGGAGCGACAACACCTTTAATAAAACTTCAGAAAACCTCAGAGAAATCAACGAGCGGGAGACCCGGCTAAGACAGACTGGGAGTGCACTGGGTAGGAGGAGATGGCAACCGTGCCGGGCAAGAGGGCTCCAGGAGCGTGCCGGGCTAGAAGGGTTAGAGGGTGTACCGGCTAGAGGGGATGATAGGCCGTGCCGGGCTGGAAGGTGTACCGGATGGGGCTGGCTAGAGTGTGCCGGCTTGGGAGGGCCTGGGGTGTGCCGGGCAGGGACGATTAGGGAGTGCACCTGCCAACGGACGAGGGACTTGAAGCTATAGCGGTGGAGGGTATGGGTTGGCCTACCAATGAGAGGAAAGTGTTGGCACATTAGGTTAGGTCTAAGCCCAGGGGTGCATTAACTGACCAGGGGGGAAGAAGATCAAGAATGTTAGGGAAGCAGGGGCTCAAGCCGCCTGGAAGGAGGGCACATCTCCTCTACGGGGGGACACTCTATTGAGCTAAATGGCATGCTCTAGAGTCAGACTCACAGGGGGAGAAGCCCATACAGGAAGCCACTATCAAAGGACCCCTCTGGATGGCGCTACACCAAGACGTTGTACATTGGGCCGGGCAGGCCGGCATCATGGAAGGAGATTAACATAAGGAGCAAGAGCACCAGAGAAAGGGGAGAAGCAAGTGGCAAAACATATCATAAGAAGAAACCAACGAGAATGACAGGAAACCCAGCAGAGGGGTGTCTTTTATTCATGATAGAAAACGACCATGGCTGGCCAAGGGTCAAGCGTTATAGAGCATGTCTGAAACCATCTACAAAAGGGATGAGAAGAGGAATAAGAAGATAAAAAAAAGAAAGGAGGGGTGAGGAGAGAGCCGGGGTCGAGCAGGGGCGACGGCTCCCTTCTCCTCCCCTGCTACCTCCCGCTACATAGAACCTCTCTGTCTCTCTTTTCTTACTCTCTTTCTCTCTTTCTGGCCTTTTCTTCCCTGGAGCTCCCTGGGCTTGTCGAACTTGGGCGGATAGGGCTCTCCTTCTTCCTCTTCTCTCTTCTCCCTTTTTCTGTGTGTGTGTTTCTCTTCGTTTTTCTCTGGCCGAAGAAGGGGCTTTTATACCCCCAGCGGCGGAAGCATTCGCGCACGGTAGTCGGAGGCGGGAAACCGGAGGCATTGATGGGATTTGACTTCCCCCGTCCTTGGTGGCAGAGGAGTAGCTCGCGTGGCCCAACCTCCGGCCGACACCTCGGACAGCCCACTGCGGGCCGAAGATCTATAGAGCATGGGCGTCACATCGTTCTGCCGGACGTGCCGTTGAAATGACTTAACGCTGTGCCGCTGGCGGGCCAAACAGGCGTACCGCTGAGAGGGCCAAACGGGCGTACCGCTTGAAGACACGGCAAGTGTGCCGCTGAAGAGCCCAAAGGGTGTGCCGTTGAACGGCTAGGAGGGCGTGCCGTTGAAGACCATTAGGGGCGTGTCGCTGGAGGGGCCTCAGGGCGTGCCGTTGAACGGCTGCCAGGGCGTGCCGCTGAAGAGCTCAAGGCTGTGCCGCTGAACAGGGCAGAGGGTGTGCCGCTGACGGGCCTGAAGGCGTGCCGCTGAGGGGGGCCAGGGGCGTGCCGCTGAAGGGCATGGAGGGTGTGCCACTGAAGGGGGCACAAGAGTGTGCCGCTGAAGGCTGCCAGGGGGCGTGCCGCTGAAGGGCCTTGAGGGCGTGCCATTGAAGGGGGCACAAGAGTGTGCCGCTGAAGGCTGCCAGGGGGCGTGCCGCTGAGGGCTGCCAGGGCGTGCCGCTGAAGGGCCTTGAGGGCGTGCCGCTGAAGGGCTAAATGGGCAGTTCTGAGCCCGTTGTGAGCGTGAGTTGTGGCCCATTTGATTTTCTTTGAGGCCCATAGATTGTGGGGCTCCCGGCGGTTGATTTCTCTTCACTGTCGAGACTCCGGAGATAGCTTCACGGCAGTGTATATATGTTCGGGGAGTCCGGATGGCCCTCTTCCACGTAGTCTCTTCAGTTGACGTTGTTGTTAATGCTGGACTAGTTGGGGCGTACGGGAGTGCAATTTTGCATGTCCACAAATGCTCCCCACCCACGGGTAGCGCAAGCGAAGGATGAGCCAGGCGGTGCCCGTGGGTGTACTTGTCTCTTTTCTCTTCGTCGATGCCGACGGGGTGTTGGGAGCTAGCGTAGCATGTTGGTCTCTTCTTCTCTTCGTCAGTGCCGACGGGGTGTCGGGGGCTGACATGGCATGTTGGTCTCTTTGTCTCTTCATCAGTGCCGACGGGATGCCTAGATCTGAAGCAGCATATTGGTCTCTTTGTCTCTTCATCAGTGCCGACGGGATGCCGGGAACTGAAGCAGTATGTCGATCTCTTTGCCTCTTCATCAGCATCGACGTGATGCCGGGAACTGAAGCAGTGTGTTGGTCTCTTTGTCTCTTCATCAGTGCCGGCAGGGTGCCGAGGACTGAAGCAGTATGTTGGTCTCTTCATCAGTGCCGACGGGGTGTCGGGAACTGAAGCAGTGTGTTGGTCTCTTTGTCTCTTCATCAGTGCCGACGGGGTGTCGGGAACTGAAGCAGCATGTTGGTCTCTTTGTCTCTTTATCAGTGCCGACGGGGTGTCGGGAGCTGACATGACTTGTTTGTCTATTCTTCTCTTCGTTAGTGCCGACGGGGTGTCGGGAACTGGCATGGCTTGTTGGTTTCTTTTTTTTTTTCGTCAGTGCCGACAGGGTGCCGGGAGCTGACATGGTTTGTTGGTCCCTTTTTTTTTTGTCAGTGCCGACGGGGTGTCGGGAACTGACATGGCTTGTCGGTCTCTTTTTTTTCTTCGTCAGTGCCGACAGGGTGTCGGGAGCTAACATGGTTTGTTGGTCCTCTTTTTTTTGAACCATATTACCGGTACAAGCGCCCTTTTGGGTTTTCACCGGTACCAGCCCCCTCTTGCTTTTGCCCATATGCCCTCTTGAGTTTTCACATGGCGGGGTACCCGATTTTGCCTGCAGCGCCCTTTCGGGTTTTCGCCGCAGCTGGGTTGTTGCCATTCTTGCCCTTGTCCCTGTGTAGGGGCAAGTCCGACGGGGCACCTCTATTTTAAGCCCCTTTCTCTCTCTCTCTCTCTTTTTTGACCGGCGAGTGATATGTAATTATTGGCTAGGGCCCAAAGCCTTACGCCAAAAGACGAGGTTCATTCGTTGGCAAGGAGACAATGCCAACGCAACGGGGGATTTTCCGCCGATTCGGACGTAAGGTCCGTAATGGCGATATTGTATGGAGTGGGTGGCTAGGGCACGAAGCCTTGCGCCGGAAAAGGACTTATTCGTTGGCAAGGGACTAATACCAGCGCAAGGATAGAGATTTTACCGATCCGAGCGTAAGGCCCACAATGGTGGTTTTGCATGAGAGAAGGTGGCTAGGGCACGAAGCTTTGCGTCGGAAAATGACTTATTTGTTGGCAAGGAGCTAGCGCCAACGCAGGGATGGAGCCGTCTTTACCCGTGCAGATGCCCGTCGATACATAGGGGCGTGCGGACGGGAGCCATATGTATATACATATATATATATATATATTATTATTATTGCTTTCTCTTTCTTTCTCTCTCTCTTTTTTCTCTTCTTCTCCCTTTTTTATTTTCTTCTCTCTTTTTTTCTCTTTTTTTTTCGAAATCCCCCCTTCTCTTCCCATTTTTTTTTCATTCTTTTCCTCTTTTACCGTCTTTCCTCCTTTTTTTTTTGCTCGACGTATAAAGGATGGCGGGGGTGGCGCGCCGCTAAAGGGCTGGCCGGAGCGTGCCGCTGGAGCGCGCCAGGGCAGTGTGCCAC
Source organism: Amorphophallus konjac (assembly GCA_022559845.1). Lineage (NCBI taxonomy): Eukaryota > Viridiplantae > Streptophyta > Magnoliopsida > Alismatales > Araceae > Amorphophallus > Amorphophallus konjac. The sequence goes on from CM040120.1 coordinate 25,011,847, forward strand.
TGAACGGGCGCAGGAGCGTGCCGCTGAGGGGCCTGTACAGGGAAGCGTGCCACTGAGCGGGACGTGCCGCTGAGCGACCGGGCGTGCCGCTTGGCGGGTATGCCGCTGGGCGCCTGTGGATGCGCCGCGGAGCGGGCGTGCCGCTGAGCGGAGCATGCTAGCAAGCGTGCCGTTGAAGGGGCACTAAAGCGTGCCGCTGAAGGGGCACGAGTGTGTGCTGCTGAAGATGTCGCAGGGCGTGTCGTTGGAGGCTTCACAACGAGTGTGCCGCTGAGGACACTTAGCAGTGTGCCGCTGGAGGGCTTGCAGGCTACTGCACCGTTGGAGCACTTCAAGAGTGTTTCCTTTTCTTCTTTTCACCTTCTCTTCTCTTTTCTCCTCTTCTATATTCCCCTGCCTTCATAGGGTGTTTCCTTTCTTTTCTTTTCTTTTCTCTCTTCTCTTCTTTCTTCTTCTTTTTTCCTTTCCTTTTCTCTCTTTTCTCGCTTCTTTCTGTTCCTTTCTCTTTTCTCTTCCCCTTCGTTTGAAGAACCCCGGACAGTCGTCGGCGTGGCTACCGATGATATAAAAGCTGTCGGCTCATGGGCCGATGATTGAAAGCTGTCAGCTCAGGGGCCGATAATTGAAAGCTGTCGGCTCAGGGGCCGATGATTGAAAGCTGTCGGCTCAGGGGCTGATAATTGAAAGCTGTCGGCTCAGGGGCCGATAAGTGAAAGCTGTCGGCTCAGGGGCTGATGATTGAAAGCTGTCAGCTCAGGGCCGATGATTGAAAGCTGTCGGCTCAGGGGCCGATAAGTGAAAGCTGTCGGCTCAAGGGCCGATAATCGGCTGTCGGCTCAGGGGCCGATAAGTGAGGCCGAAACAGCCGAGGCTGGAAGCGGGCTTCAAAAGCTGAAATTGGGGCGCAAGATGTGGAAGCCCAAATCGGGGAAGCGGACTACAGAAGCCGGAGTTGGGAGATTAACGAGCCGCGAGGGCAAGAGGTAGGCCATGGGGGCCAAGATTGGGCTCTACGAGCCAGCGCTAGGAAAGTAGGCTTCGATAGCTGAAATTGAGTTTATTGTATACACACCTTTTTATTATTATTATTATTATTTTACTATATATTTTTTTATTCAAGCATGCAAGCATTCGTTAGTAGGCATAACATAGATATAAGTAAGGCAGCTCCCTCTATAGGGGATAGGATAGGGACATCGCCCATAATTCGTAGACACGATGTAGGCCGCGAGGCACGATTGAGGGGTGGTGCACCCGTCAAGAGGATATCGCACGTCTTGCATGCATAACCTAAATTCACACATTTCACCCGAGGCAATTCTCTGTGGCGTGGCAGTGCAAATGTGTGAACAAAGAGCCCTAACCATAGGGATATGCAGGTTTTCCTGGTGACACTCGAGGATCACTCTAGCGCATACACATTAGTTCCAGGCTTTCGACTTTCTGTAGCTTCACACAGCCCCCATCTATTTATTTTGGTAGCGGATTTCACCGTTCGGCACGAGTCTCCTCATGTGTCTCAATGAGGATTCTCGACTACTAAGATTCATCCCTATTGTGATTCGCTTCACCATTTCACGCGAGTCTCTTAATGTGTCTCAATGGGGATTCCCGGCTACTCGGATTCACGTTTCTCTCTTTTTTTTTATTTTTTCTTTCTCTCTCTCTCTCTCTCTCTTTTTTACAGTGGGGGTAGGTAGCTTTTTCCTTACGATTAACTTTCACGCGAGTGTAGGAATTCAAGTCTCCGTAGAGTGCTAAGAAGAAATTCGGGCAATCCCTATAGTCGAAGGCTATTGAACACATTAAGTGCTAAGTGTGGGAGCGTTGCCTCAGGTTTATTTTGTGAGTTGGGCTTAGGGGTTCAGCCATGACTCTTCCCCTTGACGTGTGCACCTACCATAATTGGGTTCCCTTCGAGCGTACGCCATGACGCGCGCACATCCGAAATCGGGGCGATATTATTTAGCAAGGAAACACGGTCCTAGAAAATTTCAAGGAGGTGTATTATTCTATGTTAAGCAACCATACAAGCAGGGCAATCATGCGTTCTCTTTTTTCTTATTTTGTTGTTGTTGTTGTTGTTGTTGTTTTTTGTTATTATATTTTTTTTTGCATAGGAGAATATTGTTGTTACTTATAAGTGTAGTGGTAGTAAAGGTATTAGGGAAGCAGACCACGAACGGCTGAAAGGGTATTAGGGAAGCGGGCTATAGAACCCAAGGGACATTAGGGGAGTGGGCCATAAGGGCTAAAAGATGCTGGGAAGCAGGCTGCGGGAGCCAAAATCGGGAAGCGCGGTGGGACAGATGGATTAATCCCGATAGTAGGCCTCGGCCGAAATGGCTGAGCCGAGGGGCGTCGGGTAGTGAGACGTGAGAGTCGAAGAGAAGGGTCTCTTTTGTTCTCTGGCCAGGGAAGGATCTGGACCAAAACGGCAGGTTTATTCTTTGATTCTCTGGCCGGGGAAGGATCCGAACAAAAGTGAGAGGTCTATTTTTTTTTAACTGGGAAGCTATCGGCTGGGGTGCCAATGATGAGATAGCTATCGGCTAGGAGCCGATGATGAGGTAGCTGTCGACTCGAAGGCCGATAATGAGGTAGCTATCGGCTCGAGGGTCGAGGATTATATAGCTGTCGGCTCGGAGGCCAATGATGAGGTAGCTGTCGACCTGAAGGACGATGAAGGGGTAGCTATCGACCCAAAGGCCGATAATTAGATAGCTATCGACCCGAAGGCCGATGAAGGGGTAGCTGTCGACCCAAAGGCTGATAATTTGATAGCTGTCGACCCGAAGGCCGATGAAGGGGTAGCTGTCGACCCAAAGGCCGATAATTAAATAGTTGTCGACTCGAAGGCCGATGAAGGGTGGTTGTCGGCTTGAAGCCCCGATGGCTGAAAGTTAGTCAGTTTAGTGCCCCGTCGGCGGAAGGTCTAGTCGGTTTAATGCCCCGTCGGCGGAAGATCTAGTCGGTTTAACGCCCCACCGGTGGAAGGTCTAGTCGGTTTAACACCCCGTCGGTGAAAGGTTTAGTCAGTTTAACGCCCCGTCGGCGGAAGGTCTAGTCGGTTTAACACCCTGTCGGCGGAAGGTCTAGTCGGTTTAATGCCCCGTCGGCGGAAGGTTTTGTCGGCTTGAAGCCCCGATGGCTGAATATCTGTCGGCTTGAAGCCCCGATGGCCGAATATCTATCGGCTTGAAGCCCCGATGGCCGAATATCTATCGGCTTGAAGTTTCGATGGCTGAATATCTGTCGGATTGAAGCCCCGATGGCTGAATATATGTCGGATTGAAGCCCCGATGGCTGAATATCTGTCGGATTGAAGCCCCGATGGTTGAATATTTTCTGGTTTAATGCCCCGTCGGTGGAATGCTGATTGGTTTCTATTTGTTGGGTGGCTGGAGGTCGGAGGTAAAAGTTTACCTCATGACTCTTCTTTCTCTTCCTCTCTTCTTCTTTTGTGTGGGGAGGCGGGTGCAAAGACCGCGTCTGTCTCGGGACTCTTTCTTTCTTTTCTTCTCTTCTTCTTTTGTGTGAGGAGGCGGGTGCAAAGACTGCGTCTGTCTCAGGACTCTTTTTTTTCTTTTTTTTTTGTGGAGAGGCAGGTGCAAAGATCATGTTTGTCTCGTGATCATTTCTTTCTTTTCTTCTCTTCTTCTTTTATGGAGAGGCAGATGCAAGGACCATGTTTGCCTCGTGATCACTTCTTTCTTTTCTTCTCTTCTTCTTTTATGGAGAGGCAGGTGCAAGGACCATGTTCACCTCATGTCTCCTTTTTTTTTCTCTTCTCTTCTTCTTTTGTAGAGAGGCAGGTGCAGAGACCATGTTCGCCTCGTGACTCTTTCTCTTTTTTTCGTTTGTGTGGAGAGGCAGGTGCAAAGACCGCGTCTATCTCGGGACTCTTTCTTTCTTTTCTTCTCTTCTTATTTTATGTGAAGAGGCGGGTTCAAGGACCATGTTCACCTCATGACTGTTCTTTCTCTTCTTCTCTTCTTCTTTTATGGAGAGGCATGTTCAAGGACCATGTTTGCCTCATATGTCTTTTCTTCCTTTTCTTCTCTTCTTTTGTGTGATGAGGCGGGCTCGAAGACCACGTCTACCTCGTGTGTCCTTCTCTTTTTTTTTTTGTGGAGAGGCGGACTCGAAGACCACGTCTACCTCGTGTGTCCTTCTTTTTTTTGTGGAGAGGTAGGTGCAAAGACCATGTTCGCCTCATGACTGCTCTTTCTTTTCTTCTTTTCTTTTGTGTGATAAGGTGGGCTCGAAGACCACGTATGCCTCATGCGTGTCTTTTTCTTTATTCTGCTCTTCTTTTCTCATTAATGCTTCCACGCTGGAGTGTATTTCTCTTAATTTGCCCCCAGGTTGGGGTGTAGCTTCATTTGGTATGCATCCCCCTGAGGGGTGTGTTTTGCCTCTTTATCTCTGTGCCCCCAGGCGGGGCGTATTTTTCAAGGCTTCTATGCCCCCAGACCGAGGCGTGTTTTTTTTTTTCAAATGCCCCCAAGGCGGGGTGTAGCTCTCTTCAAATGCCCCCAAGCCGGGGTATACTCTTCAAATGCCCCCAAGCTGGGGTATACTCTTCACGGCTTCTGAAGAGGCGAAATCTTGCGCTGCGTCCTGAGCGGGCCGGGGATCACCAGAAGATGAACTGTAAGACAGGGAAACGCGTCAGAGGGCCCAGGGGATTTCCCTGGGGCGAAACCCTCTGATGGCTAAGTCAGTAGAGCAGTGGTGGAAGCAATGAAGGGAGGAGGAAAGCTGGTGCGCGAGACTCCTCTCCACCAAAGGGGGGTGAAGCGGATTGCTCAGGAGTTTTACCTTCCTTCTTTCTCTTTTACCTTCCACCGGAGGGTATCCCTGGTTTAAATAGTGTGCCGCATTCAGGAGTCCTGTCAGCTGGGGGGTCTCCGGCGGGAGTTACGTCCTCAACGTGGGCTTTCATGGCCTTTATCGTGGGGGCGTTATCGCCTTGAAACCCGGTGGCTGGTTGATTCCCCTGTCCGTTGGGGACTCTTAAAGGCAACGCGAACGGCTAGCGTCCAGTCCGAGCTCCTGAAACGCCAGCCCTGTCCGGGCGAGGAGGATAGCTCGGTCGAAGGAGGGGTCGGATAGGTCGGCTGGCGCCTGTCTTTCCCGAGCGGAAAAGCGGCCTGGGCCGGACCTTCCTTGTGACCTGACCATCACTCGGGCCCTCCGAGCCTAGGGGCCGCCGGGGAGGGTTGGTTCCTCGAGTGCCTGTTTATTGGGCTTTTCTTCCCTGAGTGGGCCCCGTGGGCTATCACTCGGGTGAGCTTGCCTCGTTGGACCCTGTTGAGTCTTGTTGGGCTGCTCTTTGGGTGGGCTACAGAAATCCCCCTCTCCACTTGTCCCCCTCCTACTCCCGAGCCATGGAAGCTCGGTTGAGTAGTTTTTGAGGCTTTGGACCGGCGTGGCTCAGGTGGGTGGAATTCCGTTGGCGTTTGTGGTGCCACGGGGAGTGGTCGCCTGGGCCCGTAATGATGATCCTGACGGATTTGAACTGAAGGGGCCCCCCTTTTTCTCGGAACACGGAACGACGCGCCACCTTCCTCCAGGGTTTTATAGGCGTTGGGCGCTGTTCGTCGTTCTAGGCTTCCAGGGTTTCGGGCTTTCCTTAGTTTCTTGGCTTTCGGAGCTTCTTGATGCGCCGTGAGGGCACAGTGGAGGTGCGAAGTCTTGCGGCGGCGTTCGAGGAGTTGGCGAGGATAACCGCGGAGGCGGTCCGGCAACTTCCTTCCCCTCCGGAGTCTTCGAGTTCTTGCGAGGGGTCCTCTTCCGGCTCGATGGCTGATCCGCTGCTAGAACTCGGGCAGGTGAGGCGGGAGCCTATCTCCCGCTGCAGCGAGTTGGGGGAGGCAGAGGTGAAGAAGCTGGAGCATCGCTTTCGCCTGCCTTTCAGGTATAGCTTTGCCGCCGCCACCCCGTTCGAGACGAGTTTGGACGACCGAACGGGGCACATCTGCACGTTTCTTCTGGCGTGGAAAAGCGGGTTCCGCCTTCCCTTCGAGCCCCTCGTACTCCAGATCCTCGAACTTTTCCAATTGGCGCCCATTCAACTGGTGGCCAACTCGTACCTCCTCCTCTCTGCCTTTCGGATCCTCTGTCGCCAGCACAACATTTTCCCTTCCTTGGACCTCTTTCATTACTTTTTCGAGTTGAAGGCGCACCCGTCGGCGGGGAAGGGCTTTTACTTTATCCAGGCAAGGAGGAACAGGAGTTGCATCGCCCTCGCGGCGAAGGACTCCTCGCACAAGGGGTGGAAAACCCAATTCTTCTGGGTGAAGGCGGAGGCGACGGATGAACTCTGGAGATGCCGGATCTCGCCCAATTTCCATCCGAACATTCCTCCTCGCCAGGAGGAGTTCCCTCCCCATGTGGAGCAACAGGCCGCCCGTCTGCTGGAGAACCGCCGGTCGACCGAGGAGCTGGTGACGCCGGAGAACATCGAACGGTGCCTGCTTACGCGGTTGAAGTCGACAGGTACCGCCCTTTAGGTTGTTCCCCTGGGGTGGTAGTTACTTTTCTTCTCCTGACCGGGCCTTCCTTCTTTGCTGTAGACGTGAGGCGGGAACCTCTGGAGGATACTGCTGAGGTCATCAATCTGGGAGAAGATGACTCGGCGGCCGACGAGCCGGAGGCTCCTGTGGGTCGCGCCCAAGCCCAGGATAAGGGCAAGGGGGTGACCCCCGGGGGGTCTTCACGGCCGGCTGGCACAAAGCGCAAGGATTCCATGGCGGGAAGGTTGCGGGAGGCCGCGAAGGCCAAGAAGCGTGCTAAGAAGGCAGGTCTCCCTCCTACCGCCGGGGGCGACTTTGGCTCGGCGGCACTCCCCTCCCGGGGGCAAGATGGGGCCGACCCCTCGAGGCCAGCTCCCCCATCTACCGGGCGAGAGGGGGCCGAGGAGACCGGGGGCCCTTCAGAGGACGGCGATAGGTCGGCTCTCCCCCCCACGGGGGTAGAGGGGGCCGATGTTGAAGTAGCAGTCACCGAGGCCAGGGGGTCGGCCGGAGGCGGTGACGTCCCGGTCGCCGAGGTGCGGGCCGAGACAGGCGAGGCTGGGGGTTCGCCCGCGAGGGCGTTGCAGCCCCAGATGCTGGGAGCTTCCGATGCGGTTGGACCTGCGGCATCGGTCGAGGTTGGAGGTTCGCCCGGGAAGGCGTTGCAACCCCAACCGACCGTGGCGCGCGAGGTGGCCGGTCCCGTTGCTCGAGCAGAACCCTCTGGCGGAGTGCCCCGGGCGGAGCGGTCTCCTTTGCCGGAGCCCTTGGAAAGGCTCGGCATTACGGGCGACCTATATCGGGTCTGCCAATTGATTGCCGCGAGGACGAAGGGGGGAGAAAGGCGCAATACCCCCCCCCCCCCCCCCCCCGAGCTCCTCGATGTTCTGATGGAAGGCGGCCTGGTCATAGCTCGGTCGGCGGCTTTGATGGCGGAGGCGCACGCGCGGACGGAAACGAAGCGATCGAACCTTGCCTGGACCCTCGGGGGATGCGAGAGGAGGCTGGCCCGACTCAAGGGGGAGCATGAGGGACTCTGGCAGGAGTTCTCCGCGTTCCGAGAGGTGGCACGGGCGAGCCGACTGGAGGCTGAGGTGCTGACCGAACAGCTCGCCAAGACCCGAGAGTCTCTTGAGAGGGCAAGCCGATCCTTGGAGGAGGAGCGTCTGCGTCCCCTCGATCTGGACAATCGCTGGGAGCTCGAGCGTGCCGAGCTGCTAGATCGGGCGGAGATGGCGGAGCGTCTCCAAGCTGAGGCTGAGGTGGACCGGGCCCGGGCAGAGGAACGTGCGTCCGAGGCAGAGCGGGAGCGGGTCGAGTTCATCGGTAGGGCGGGACAGATCGAGGCGGAGGTAATCGAGCGTTACAGGAGCTTGGATGCTTACTCGGCCGACCTGTTGGAAGCCGCCCTACCTTACTACGAGGTAGCGCTACGCCGAGGTGCTCGAAAGGGGTTCAAGCAGGGCTATTGCCGGGCGGTAGGCTGCGCCCATGAACAGAACTTCGCGATCGAGTCCCCTTTGGCCAGTGTTATGACTCGGATGAGTCGGTTTCCAGCTCTTCTTCGTCGGTCGGAGAAGATTCGGAGGGATCGCCTCCGTCGGGGTCACCGGCTCCGGGCTTCTCGGGAGGGCTCACGACTGAGACAGTTCTCGCACAGACGAGGTCAGTGTCTGAGCCGGCCGTCACCGAAGGCGTCGGGGGTGACGCGTCTCCTTCCGTCGGTCTCGAGCGTCAAAGTGGGCCCGAGGCCTGATGTATTGTGCCTCTTTCCCTTTTTGTCCCTCTTTCCTCTTTTTAGAGGGTTTCCTTTTGGTACGATAATAAATGACTTGCTCTGTTTGGGTACTATCCTTGCCGTGATTTGGTTGGCGAATCTTGGGTGGTTGAGAGGTGCCGATATGTCCTGCACGATTTTCGCACGCTATTTTGGTAGGCTTCTGACGGGGCGTTCCTCCGTCCCCTCACGCTTTGAATGTCAGGCTGCTTCATGAATCCCGCGAGGGCGGGAAACGAGGAGTTGGAGGTGACTGTTCAGGGGAGAAATCCTTCGGCATGTTTCCGAGGGGGGCATTTAAGGCGTGTAGCCTCCTTTGGCCTATAAGAAGGACCGGAGGGCGCCCTTTCCTCTCCACCGCTTGAGATTGTCTCTAACAGTCTTTCCTTGCTCCTTCCTTTTCACTCCGCGTTGTACCTTTGCATCCGGAGCATGGAGGATCCTTCGGAGGGTGATGCCGCCGACGACGGGGAGCGGTGGGCTCCTGCTGTCTTGTGAGGTTGAACAGATCCCACGGTCACCGCGCGTGTACGAGACGGGTCCTACGGTCGCCGCGCGGATCTGGGGAGGACTTTGGCGTGTGGAAGCACGCCGTTGGCCTCTTCTTGGCTCCGGCGAGGCTTCCGGGTGGACGCCGAGGCGGAGGACGGATGGGGGCATCAGGGGAGTCTGCCGTCACTTCCCTCCGTGTGAGGGGAGGAGGCGTATCCGGCTCCCTCCTCACCGAGGCCTTCCTCTGTCTGCAGCCTCTTTTTCCCTCTTCTGCTCTTCATTTCTTTCGCTCTTCGGGGGCTGCTTGCTCTCTCCTTCCTTCCAAGGAGTTGGCAGTTTGGAAGAGGGGGGGCCTTCCCGGCGCTCCTTTTTCCCGGTTGTTGCCAACTTGGGAGGTAGCCTTCCTCAACGTTCAAAGGTGGCCTTCCTCCTGAGGTCCCTCTGTCACCTTTGTCACGGGCCATCCGAGCCAACTGGCTCGACCACATCTTGTCCGAGCCAGTTTCCGCACGAGGCAGAGTCAGTGGTTGGATGCGAGGAGATCAAGACCGAGTCAGTCGAGCGATGACCCCTTGAAACGATGTTAGACGGACTTTTGCTTTGTTTTTGCTATGTGATGTACTGGCATTTGCCTACCTGATGTACCAACGGTTTGGAATGAAAAGAACAGGAATTTTATTCTGTCTATCTCGCTGTACAATCTCAAAAGTAGAATCTGCGTAGTGCGGCTGCGTTCCACGTTCGAGGAATAGGCTCCCCTTCTATTGTCGCTAACCTGTACGCACCTTTCCCGAGCGTCTCGACCACTCGGTAGGGGCCTTCCCAGTTGGGGGATAGCTTGCCCGCCGCCTCCAGTGGTCGAGAGGCTTCGGTTTTCCTGAGGATGAAGTTTCCCGATTGGAAACGTCTGTCTCGGACCTTGGCGTTGTAGTATCGAGTGAGGCGGCGTTGGTACTCCGTTGCCCGGACGTTCGCGATCTCTCGGAGTTCGCTTGTCAGGTCGAGGTTCTCGAGCAATTTTTGCCCGTTGGCCTCGGGTGAGAAGCTGATCACTCGGAGAGACGGGTTGGCGATCTCCAACGGAACGATGGCCTCGGTGCCATAAACCAACTGAAAGGGGCTTTCACCGGTTGCCGTCCTGGGGGTTGTTCGGTGCGACCACAGTACGCTAGGCAATTCCTCGAGCCAGCTACCCTTAGCCTTGCCGAGTCTGGTTTTTATGCCTTTCAAGATAGTCTTGTTGGCATTTTCAACCAGCCCGTTGGCCTGAGGGTGGGCGACCGAAGTGAAGTGGTTGCGGATATTTAGGTCGGCACATCTGTCTCGGAAGTACCGAGAGTCAAATTGCCGACCGTTATCGCTGACTATCACTCGGGGGATGCCAAAGCGGTAAATGATCGATTTCCAAACGAAGCCCCAAACGACTGTCTCGGTGATCCTTGCCGTAGCCTCGGCCTCGATCCACTTGGTGAAGTAGTCGATGGCGACGATGATGAACTTCTTCTGGGACTGGGCCGTTGGGAATGGCCCAAGGATATCGATTCCCCACAGAGCGAAAGGGTAGGGTTAGAGTGACAAGTTCCGTTGCCGGCTGATGGACCAAGTGGTCGAACCGCTGGCATCGGTCGCACTGTTGAACATAGGCTGAGCAGTCGCGCTGCAGGGTGGGCCACCAGTACCCCTGTCGTAACAGGATTCGGGCTAGCGACCGGGCCCCTGAGTGCGCTCCGCACAGGCCTTCATGAATCTCTTGGATGGCTCGGCCTGCCTCGTCGGGACCGAGGCACTTCAGGAGGGGACCAGAGAATGATCTTCGGTAGAGGGCGTTGTCGAGGACGACGAAGCGCCGAACTTGATACTTCATTCGGCGGGCTTCCCGAGGGTCGGGGGGCTCTTGGGAGTCTAGTAGCCAGGACAGGTAGGGGGAGCGCCAGTCACTTGGGGTGGCTGAGTCAACAGCGAGGAGCTCCGTGTCGATGCTCGGGCGCTCTAGCTCTTCTAGGAGGACCGATCGTGTACCTTCCGGGTCTAGGGAGGAGGCCAATTGAGAGAGGGCGTCTGCCCGGGAGTTTCGCTCCCGAGCTATTCGGACTACCTCAAATCCCTCGAACTATAGGGCCATGCTCCGGACCAGCTGAAGGTATTTGATCATGGGTACCTCTCGAGCCTCATACTCGCCGTTGACCTGACCTGCGACTAGTTGAGAGTCGGTGTGGATCCTGACTCGCTCGACCCCCAGCCGTCGGGCCATACGTGCTCCCGAGATAAGGGCCTCGTACTCGGAAGCGTTGTTGGACTCCTGAAAGTTGAATTTTAAGGCGTACTGTAGCTCTATCCCTTCGGGGGACCTTAGGAGGATCCCCGCACCACTGCCTGCCGAACATCGACGAACAGTTCCCAGGCTGGCTCGGTCGCGGTCGGAGGCCTGTCCTCGGCAGGGATGGTGCTTTCGGTAATGAAGTCGGCGAGCGCTTGGCCTTTGATTGTTGACCGCGGCTGGTACGAGATGTCGTAGGCCCCGAGCATGATGGCCCATTTGACGAGTCGCCCCGAGGCCTCGGGTGGGCCAGAATCTTCTTCAGCGGCTCGCCGGTTAGCACGGTGATGGGGTGCCCCTGGAAGTAGGGGCGGAGGCGCTTCGCGGAGGTGACCAACGCTAGCACGAGTTTCTCGGTTGCGGGGTACCTCCGTTCGGCCCCGCTGAGCACCTTGCTGGTGTAGTCGACCGGTCTTTCGATTCCCGAGTCATTTCTGACCAGGACCGAGCTGACCGTGGATGGCATCGCCGAGAGGTTGAGCAGCAGGACTTCGCCTAGGACGGGCTTGGAGAGCACCGGTGGCGAAGCCAGGAACTCCTTAAGCTCGGCGAATGCTGCCTGGCACTCCTCATCCCATGCGAACGTAGCAGATGCCAGCTTGGGCCCCCTCATTAATTTGAAGAAGGGCAAGCATCGTTCGGCCGCACGGGACAGGAAACGGCTGAGAGCGGCGACACGCCCCGTCAGACGCTGGACGTCTTTAATGCACGTGGGCGGGCGCATGTCCAGGATGGCCTGGACTTTGTCGGGGTTGGCCTCGATCCCGCGCTGAGTGACCAGGAAACCCAGGAACTTCCCAGATTTTACTCTGAAGGCGCACTTGGCGGGGTTGAGCTTCATGTTGTACTTCAGGAGGGTGCCGAAGGTTTCAGCAAGGTCGGCGAAATCTCACAGACGGCGCCAGATGAAGAGGCGAAATCTCGCGCTGCGTCCTGAGCGGGCCGGGGATCACCAGAAGATGAACTATAAGACAGGGAAACACGTCAGACGGCCCAGGGGATTTCCCTGGGGTGAAACCCTCCGATGGCTAAGTCAGTAGAGCAGTGGTGGAAGCAATGAAGGGAGGAGGAAAGCTGGTGCGCGAGACTCCTCTCCACCAAAGGGGGGTGAAGCGGATTGCTCAGGAGTTTTACCTTCCTTCTTTCTCTTTTACCTTCCACCGGAGGGTATCCCTGGTTTAAATAGTGTGCCGCCTTCAGGAGTCCTGTCAGCTGGGGGGTCTCCGACGAGAGTTACGTCCTCAACGTGGGCTTTCATGGCCTTTATCGTGGGGGCGTTATCGCCTTGAAACCCGGTGGCTGGTTGATTCCCCTATCCGTTGGGGACTCTTAAAGGCAGCGCGAACGGCTAGCGTCCAGTCCGAGCTCCTGAAACGCCAACCCTGTCCGGGCGAGGAGGATAGCTCGGTCGAAGGAGGGGTCGAATAGGTCGGCTGGCGCCTGTCTTTCCCGAGCGGAAAAGCGGCCTGGGCCGGACCTTCCTTGTGACCTGACCATCACTCGGGCCCTCCGAGCCTAGGGGCCGCCGGGGAGGGTTGGTTCCTCGAGTGCCTGTTTATTGGGCTTTTCTTCCCTGAGTGGGCCCCGTGGGCTATCACTCGGGTGAGCTGGCCTCGTTGGACCCTGTTGAGTCTTGTTGGGCTGCTCTTTGGGTGGGCTACAGAAATCCCCCTCTCCAGCTTCTATGCCCCCGGGTGGGGTATGTTTCTTTTTCATATGCCCCTAGCACGGGGCATGTCTTTTGTTTCTTATACCCCCCATGGCGGGGGTGAATTCTGCTTTCTCTGCCCCTGAAGGCGGAGGAGTGCTTCTCTTCATATGTCCCCGGCACGAGGGTGTATCTTTTGCTTCTTATGCCCCTCCCTGAGGCGGGGGTGTATCTCTTTACGACTTATGTGTCCCCGAAGCAGGATATGTTGTTTCCTCAAATGCCACTTGGGCGGAGTATATCTTTCTTCTTATGCTCCCAGATCGGGATGTATGTCCCTTCGCTTCTGTGCCCCGGGTCGGGGTAGATGCTTCTGCTTCTTATGCGCCAAGGGCAGAGTGTATTTTTTTATGCCCCCAGGCTGGGGTAGGTGCTTCTACTTCTTATGCGCCAAGGGCGGAGTGTGTCTCTTCCTGTGCCCCCAGAGCGGGGTAGGTGCTTCTGCTTCTTATGCGCCAAGGGCGGAGTGTACTTTTTGTGCCCCCGGGCCGGGGTACATTCTTCATGTTTCTTATACCCTTTTCGCAGGGCGTATTCTCTTGCTTCTTATGTCCCTGGATCGGGGTGTATGTTTCTTCTTCTGACGCCCCTAAGTCGGGGTATATTCTTTCTTCATGTGCTCCCAGGTCGGGATGCATGTCTCTTTGCTTCGGTTCCCTCGGGCGGAGGTGTACTCTGTCTCTTTACTTCTGCGTCCCCAGGCGGGGTATGTTTCTTCTTTAAATGCCCCCAAGCTGGGGTATACTCTTTGCTCTTTATACCCCGGATCGGGGGGGGGGGGGGGGGGGGTTCTTCGTCAAATGCCCCGGAGCCGGGGTGTATTCTCTTCATGCGCCCCCGAGCGGGGTGTGTCTTTCACGGCTTCTATGCCCCCAGACGGGGTGTGGCTTCTACTTCTTATGCTCCCCGGGGCGGGGTACATTCCTTGCTTCTCATACCCCCATGGCGGGGTGTGGTTTCTCTCTTTGTGTGCCCCCATGGCGGGGCGGATCCTGCCTCCTTGCTTCTGTGCCCCGGGTGGGGTATATTCTTTATGGCTTCTATGCCCCCAGGTGGGGCATGCTTCTTCTTCTGATGCCCCTGAGCCGGAGAGTCTCCTCTATGGCTTCTATGCCCCAGGCGGGGTGTATGTTGCTTCATATGCCCCCGGGGCGGGGATGTATTCCGCTTCTAATGCCCCCATGGCGGGGTATGTTCTTGGTTTCTTATGCCCCCAAGGTGGGGTGTGTTTTGCTTCTTGTGCCCTCGAGGTGGGGTGAATTTCTTTCTTTGTATGCCCCCAGTCCAGGGTGTGGCTCTTTCTTTGAGTGTCCCCAGGGCGGAGTGAATTCTTTTCTTCTCATGCCCCCATGGCGGAGTATGTCTTTGGCTTCATGTGCCCCCAGGCTGGGATGTATTCTGTTTCTAGTGCCCCCAGAGTGGAGTGTATTGCTGCTTCTGATGCCCCCAAGACGGGGTGTAATTCTTGCTTCTTATGCCCCCGAGGCGGGGTGAACTCTTCTTCTTTGCTTATGTGCTCCCATATCGAGGTGTGTTCCTTTCTTCATATGCTCCCCTAAGCCGGGGAATGTTGTTTGTTCTGCTTCAGATGCCCCCCCCCCCCGGGGGGGGGGGGGGGGTATATGTTACTTCACGGACCCCGGGGTCGGGATGTATTCCTTCTTCAAATGCCCCTAAGTCGGGGTGTATTCTTCTCTCCTTACGCTCCCAAGACGGGATGTAGCTTCTTCAAATGCCCCTAAGCCGGGGCGTATTCTTTATGGCTTTTATGCCCCCAGGCAGGGTATGTTTCTTTTTCAATTGTCCCTAGGACAGAGTGTACTCTTCTCTTTCTTATGCTCCCGAAGCGGGATGTAGCTTCTTCAAATGCCCCTAAGCCGGGGCGTGTTCTTTATAGCTTCTAGGCCCTCGAGGCGAGGTATACTTCTTCTTCAAATACCCCCAAGACGGGGGTGTGATTCTCCCGCTTCCTCTGCCCTAGAGTGGGGTATACTTCTCTTTGTATTCCCCTAAGCCAGGGTGTATTCTTTTCGCTTCATATGCCCCCAGGGTGGGATGCGCCTTCTGCTTCTCATGACCCCGGGATGAAGTGTATTCTCTTCATGTGCCCCCGGCACGAGGGTGTATCTTTGCTTTTTCTACCCCCGAGGGGGATTCTTCTTCTTTTGTCCCGACACGCTGGGGAATGTTTGCTTCTTGTGCCCCGAAAGTAGGGTGTGTTCTTGATGGCTCCTGTGCCCCCGTTGGTGGGGTGTATGCTTCTTCTTCAAATTCCTCTAAGGCGGGGTGTATTCTTTGTCGCTTCATGTACCCCCGAGTCGGGGTGAATTCTCTTCATGTGCCCCCATGGCGGGGTGTACTCTCTTCATGTGTCCCTAGGAGTGGGGTGTGGTCTCTTCCTGTGCACCCAAGCAGGGTATATCGCTGCTTGCAATGTCCCCCGAGGCGGGGTATCTTTCTTCTTCAAATACCCCTAAGCCGGGGCGTATTCTTTATGGCTTCTATGCCCCCAGGTGGAGTATATTTCTTCTTCAAATACCCCTAAGCTAGGGTGAGTTTCTCTTTTTGTGTGTCCCCAGGCCGGGGTGAATTCTTTTCTTCTTACGCCCCCATGGCAGGGTATGTCTTTTGCTTCATGTGCCCCCATATCGAGGTGTATTTCTCTTCTTCAAATGCCTCTAAGCCTGGGTGCAACTCTATTTCTTCTTATGTCCCCAGGTCAGGGCGGATTCTTCTTCAAATGCCCTGAAGCCGGGATGTAGCTTTTGCTTTGTGCCCCTCAGTCGGGGCGGATTCTCTTCATGTGCCCCTGGGAATGGGGTGTATCTCTTTTTTTGCCTCTTATGCCCCCGTAGCAGGGTATATATCTTCTTCTTATCCCCCATGGCGGGGTATATGCATGCTCTCTTTGGGAGTGGTGGCCGTGCTTGGCCTCATTGCTATAAAGCATTCCCCACAGCGGGCAGCCATTCACCAAGCTACAATTGTGGCTCGCTGGGTCTTTTAACAGCCACTCGAGGGGCCGTCTTATGCCGGATGGAGGCAGTAGGAAGGAGGAACGAGCGGGGTCATTGCACCGCAGACTCGGAGCCACCTAGAGTCGGGCGGGATGCCGGGTTTCTTCTTGCTCTTTTAGTCGGCGATGCTGGCCAACTTTTCTTCCTTTCTTCTCTCTTTCTCTCTTTTTTTTTCCTCTTTTTTTTCTCTTCTCTTCTTCTTGTATGATTGACCAGGGTGGAGGTGCAGGAGAGTGCTCACCCCCTCAGGGAGGGGATGAGTGGTTCGCTCCACCGCATCAACCCTACAATGGTAATCTTTGTTCAGCATGAGTCTGGACGGACGTGGCCGTACAACCCTCTCTTGCCAATTCTTTCTATTTTTTTTTGCTTCTTTTTTTTCTCTTTTTCTTCTTTTCTTCTTTTCTTGTTTTCTTCTCTTCTTCTCTTCTTCTTTTCTTCTTCTCTTCTTTTCTTCTCTTTCTTTTTGAGGAAAAGGGGGGTTTGATTTCCCCTCCCTTCTCTTCTCTTTCTCTTCTCCCTTTTTTTTTATAACGGCCCCCATGATTCTTGGAAGCTGCATATGCTTCGAAGCAGCGTCCTCGAGGCCACGAAGGCAGCTGCACCGAGTTTGGCTTTTCTCCCCATAGGACTGGCGAAGACAGCACCTGCCATTCATCAAAGCAGGCAAACCTCGTTAATTAGGAGGCCATGAGGCCCTAAATCCCGGCGAAGAGATGAAGGGTGATTTAGGTCCCACCGGGGCGTGCCAGACTTGTGGACGCACTTCTTATCATTGTTGTTATTGCTATTATTATGTACTCGTCGTTTATTGGTTTATTAACTGCGTGGGCGTGCCAGTCACCGAGGTGACAATTTTTTCGGGCTCCGAAGAGCCCATGGTGCGCTCGATCTGACTTGGTCAGACGATTGTGTGGTTCGTGTCGGGACCAAAACCCGCCGCGCCATAAAGGTCACGGCGTCATTTACATCCCCCATACGAGGGAACACCCTTGATTAATCGTTGGGATTCAGGGCCTCATGGCCAGGGTATTAATTGCACGAAAGGTATATTACGAGATATTGAAATCCTCGCGCGAGGGCGAGAAGAAAAAAAAACATTCGAGATCATGTCGGTCGTGTACTGACCATTTAATGATCGGACGAATGTCCGGCTCGAGAAAAGTGCGATCGTCGCGGGAAAACCGGAGCATATGTATGCCAGGATATGGCAAATTTATTGTTCAGAGGAACGGAAGACATTCGGCTAAGCCTCGGTTGGAGCGGTCAAAAACCAGTAAATCTGTTGACCCGGTGCAAGAGCAAGCTGCGACCATATTGCGGTGGCCCCCCCCGCGGTCGAAACAAGACTTGCATGAGCGTCATTAATATTTCTGGTGCCAAGGGGCAACGAGGGAATATCCCTTGAATCGTCTGGAAAGCCCTATGTCTAAGGAAGCGGACGTTCGAAACGTGTCGGTCATTCGGGAGATCGTTTAATATTCGGACGAGTGTCCGGCTTGAGAATATCGTAATCATCGCAGAAGGACCTAGAACATATGTATGCCGGGACACGGCAAACATATTATTCCGAGACTCTGAAAACATTCAGTTAAATCTCGGTTAGTGTAACAGGAAACCAATGAGTTTGTTGGCCCGGTGCAAGATCGAGTCAGGACCATGCCGGGGGCACCTCCCGCGGTCCAAACGGGGCTTGTGTGCGCATCATTAATGTTCTCGGTGCCGGAAGGCAGCGAGGAAGAGTCCCAGGACTAGATTCCAAAACAGAAAATGTGTTCAAAGGGAGCGGGCTATAGGCCGAGGATATGGGTTAGACAGTGACCATAATCGGAACGGACCCGAGGTCCCAGCATAGCCCACGAAGGCCTTATTGATATTCCCATGTGTAGGGTCCAGGGATGACAGGAGCCGTCCCGTTCTATTCCGATTTCTGTCGGTCACTTGCGGACCACTTGATATTCGGACAAGTGTCCATATTGAAGGTACGACGTAGATAGAAGCAACCCCGTACAAACGTACGCCGAGTTCACGGCAACTTCAATGAAAGAGCGGGAACAAATCCTATTAGGATGAATCCAATTCGACAGGCTATTGGCCCGGAGCAATGCCGGGTTACGACCATGTTAGGATGGGAACCGTCGGCCATATCAGTCACGCATGGACCTTTTCATGTTCAGACACCGGTCCGTAATAAAAACGCGACGGAAATCGAGGTGAACCCGTTCAAATGTCTGCCGAACGTGCGGTAATTTTAGTAGTGGCTCGGAAGGGATCCGGTCCGAGAAACGAGTCTGATTTAATCGGAATATCGGCCCGAGGCGAGGTCAGGTCGTTGCTATTTTGGGATAATTCCCGAGACTCAGGCCCAACCTGGAAGGGTAGCATGATTGTTCCTTCAGCATCGGGTCACGGGGAGAGAGGGGGGTTGCAATGTGGACCCTAGCATTTTTTTATCTGGGATTTTAATTACATATTCCTCTCTTTCCTCTTGTTGTTCATTTCTTCTTTATGCATTTGTTCCGAATGATTTCCTTTTTTATTTATTATTATTATTATTATTCTCCCCTTTTTTTACTATTATTATCACTATTAAACATTTTTGTTTGTTTCCTATATGTATTCGGATTTCTTTATTTATCATAATTTTTATTAATTTATTTATTATTATTATTATCACCAATATCATTATATATATATATATATATTATATGTGTATATTTCCCGGAGAGAGAGAGAGGGCCGCTGGAGGGTGTACCGGCGAAGGGTATAGAGAGCGTGCCGGCGAGAGCTAGGAGAGGTGGGAGAGTGTATCGGGGGAGCGGCTGGGAAGGGCGTGCCGACGAAGAGCGCGAACGGGCGCGCCGCTGAAGGAGGGCAGGAGTGCACCGGGTAAGGGGGGATCTGATAGTGTACCGGGTGGAGGTGTTGGTGTGTGCCGTGCTAGAGCGGCTAGGGAGTGCGCCGGGCAAGGGTGGCTGATGGCGTGTCGGCGAGGGTGTCAAAGGGTCTCAAAGGGTGCACCGGATAGAGATTGGGCTAGGTCAGTGCAGACCTGGACTGGCAGCAGGTCGGTGCAGCCTGCGGGCTGAAGTCGGTGCAACTTTGAGCTGTAGAAGGGCAAGGTCTGTACGGTCGCAGGGCGAAGTCTGTACGGCCTGCGGGCAAAGTCGGTACGGCCTGCGGGCTGTAGTCTGTACAGCTTTGGGCTGTAGAGGGGCAAGGTCTGTACGGCCGCGGGGCAAAGTCTGTACGGCCTGCGGGGCAAAGTCTGTACGGCCGCGGGGCGAAGTCTGTACGGCATGCGGGCAAAGTCGGTACGACCTGCGGGCTGTAGAGGGGCAAGGTCTGTCCAGCCGCGGGGTAAAGTCGGTGCAACTTTGGGCCCGGAGTCAGTGCAGGTCACGAGGACTATGCACGTCGAGGATAAGGTCCGTGCACATGTGCACCGGGCTAGGTCGAGGTCGGTGCACATGTTCACCGGGTTAAGAAAGAGGAGGTCGGTGCACATATGCACCGGGTTAGGGGGGGTCGGTGCACAAAGGTACCAAGGGTGAAGGGAGAGAGGGAGACGATGGGAACGCGCGAGGGAGAGAGAGAGAGGGGCTGGGAGAGAGATGAGATGAGACGATGGGAACGCGCGAGGGTGAGACAGAGGGAGAGAGAGGGAGGTGAGACGGTGAGAGAGAGGGGTGAGACGGTGAGAGAGACGGTGGTGAGAGTGTGAGACGGAGAGAGGGAGAGGTGAGACGGTGAGAGAGAGAGAGGTGAGACGGAGAGAGAGAGGGGTGAGACGGTGAGAGAGACGGTGGTGAGACGGTGAGAGAGAGACAGTGGGAGCGTACCGCTGAAGGGTGGGAGGTGTGCCGGGCTGGAGAGGCTGGGAGTGTACCGGCCAGGGAAGGGGAAGGTGTACCGGCGAAGGGAGGCTGAAGGCGTGCCGGCGAAGGCTGATGGAGGGTGTGCATGTGAAGGAGGGTGGAGGGTGTATCGACAAAGGATTGGATTAGGTGTACCGGTGAAGGCCCACTCCTCCTCCGCTTCTTTTAAGGCTTTTCTTTTCTTCTTTTCTGATTTTATTAAGTTTGCATGGGTTTCTTCTCTCTTTCTCTTGATTATCTTCCATTCTTTCTCCCATGAGGACGGATGTTCGGTTTGCTTAGTCGTTGTCTGATTCGGCTCTCTTTAAGTTGATTGCGGTTCCCCTGCCTCGGTTAAAGCGTTTTACCGTTATTCTTTTTATTTTTTTGTTATTTTCTTTTAGTCCTTCTTAACGTGTGGTCGTTCCATTTGTGTGTTACTTCCTTTTGTCTTTTTAGTATGTTATTGTTTCTAACGAAAACTCGGCAGCATCTCCCCTTGACCCGAGCGTAAGGGAGATACAGGGAACGTGCCCATATGGAGTGGCGGAACCCGACAACTGGAGGTGGGCGCCCGGGAGCGACAACATCTTTAATAAAACTTCAGAAAACCTCAGAGAAATCAACGAGCGGGAGACCCGGCTAAGACAGACTGGGAGTGCACTGGGTAGGAGGAGATGGCAACCGTGCCGGGCAAGAGGGCTCCAGGAGCGTGCCGGGCTAGAAGGGTTAGAGGCTGTACCGGCTAGAGGGGCTGATAGGCCGTGCCGGGCTGGAAGGTGTACCGGATGGGGCTGACTAGAGTGTGCCTGCTTGGGAGGGCCTGGGGTGTGCCGGGCAGGGACGATTAGGGAGTGCACCTGCCAACGGACGAGGGACTTGAAGCTATAGCGGTGGAGGGTATGGGTTGGCCTACCAATGAGAGGAAGGTGTTGGCACATTGGGTTAGGTCTAAGCCCAGGGGTGCATTAACTGACCTGGGGGGAAGAAGATCTAGAAGGTTAGGGAAGCAGGGGCTCAAGCCGTCTGGAAGGAGGGCACATCTCCTCTACGGGGGGACACTCTATTGAGCTAAATGGCATGCTCTGGTGTCACGCCCCGAGCGCGGAAGATTACTCGGAGGCGTGACGCGTCTATATAGATCGTGTCAATCTTGTAAATATCAGAGTGTGCAAATAACTAAGATTTAACTCGAAGTTAATACAATTAGGATGAGCTGACAATTGATACAACTAACCCAATGACAATTACATACATATCCAAGTCCAACTGCTAGGTTTCAAGCCCTTATTACAATTATTGGACTAATACAGCTGACGTCTGACATAACTTGATATGACTGACATAAATGAAATTACAATAACACCATTTACACAAGCACAATTTACAAGATAACAAGATAACTCTATTTTTACACTCATCACTCCGACTCATTCCCTCTCAAGTTCTGGCTGATATCTGAATTTCCTGGAAAGGTTAGAAAACAACTAGATGAGCGAATCGCTTAGTAGGATTTACATCTCAAATTTTAACATGCTTTAAGTGAATTACACATTCATTTAATGTACGTAACCTATGCATGCAGACAGATAGATATCAAAGAATTGTAAAATCGACGGAGTAGAAAGTGAGAGTATAGATTTCACAATTTCAAGCAGCAGTGGCAAGTGATAGTAAATGATGTCAAGTCAGTGATAACTGAATAGCAACATGTTATTCAAGCTAGTAACTGAGTAGAAACATGTTATTCAAGCTAGCAATAGTAAGCAAAGTAGTTTCAAGTATGTATAACTGGAATTGGCTATTTATAATGCATTCAAGTAAGCACTTTTACCCTTTTGCGGGTCTCAAGTCAATCAATCAAGTAATATCATGAGAATGAGTGGAATGTCTAAAGTCTAGCAAGCAAGTACTTCGGTGCAATGCCAAACACCGTGGTCAATAAACTCCCATGGGCACAAGTACCTTCGGGTGCTCCCCCCAGGACCAGACCGGGCCCTATATGCACAGCATTCATCATGTATGTTGACATCCACTCTCATTTATAGCCAATATGGAATTTCAAGGTTTGACCAGTATGATATATAAGGTGGAATTATGGAATGGAATCCAAGGGCGCATTGATGTGTAGGGATGAACTAGGAGTGGAAACCAGTAACGTTTGATACACGAAAAAACTAGATAAGAGAGGTGCCTTATAGGCCACCTGACAATTTTGGAAATGACACCCTCACTGTGGGATGCCCTTCCTGGGAATTATACAGGGTTCAAAGGACCCTGTCAGGAGTTAAAATCACCTCTCCGGCTGCCATCTGTCAGTGGAGATGGCAAAAGTGAAAGCCTAATGATCACGTTAACGTAATGAGCTAGCTGGGTCGACTCAATAGTCTATCGCGTCAACTCATCAGTTCATCGCGTCAACCCATCAGTTCACAGCGTCAACGCAGTGAACAGACAGGGTCGACCCTGTCAACAGACAGGGTCGACCCTGTCAACAGGCTGCATCGACCCTGTCAACAGGCAGGGTCGACTCATCAGTTCATCGCGTCAACGCGATAAATTGGCAGGGTCGACTCATCAGTTCATCGCGTCAACCCATCAGTTCACAGCGTCAACGCAGTGAACAGACAGGGTCGACCCTGTCAACAGGCAGGGTCACTGCGTCGACCCTGTCAACAGGCTGCGTCGACCCTGTCAACAGGCAGGGTCGACTCATCAGTTCATCGCGTCAACGCGATAAACTGGCAGGGTCGACTCATCAGTTCATCGCGTCAACGCGATGAACTGGCAGGGTCGACTCATCAGTTCATCGCGTCAACGCGATGAACTGGTAGGGTCGATACTTTCTTTTGTTTCCCAGTTTTCATGCCTTTTCAATCCTCTTTTCACTCTGAGTTCTTCACAAAAGTTCTTCTTCTCTTATAGATGTAGATTTTATTCTTCTACCATGACCTCCAATTCTTCTTAGTTTTTAAGTTATAATTAATTTTCTAAGGTTCTATTTTTTTTACTCAGTAACTGTTCACATATGCCTATAGATCTCGGTTTTTCACATTTTTCACCTTCTTCCTCTCATTTTCTCTCTCTGCACTCTTCATAAAACTTCTTTCTAACATTCCAATCTACGATTTTCTCTTCTATCATGTACTCTCATTCTCTCTAGATTCTTCGTTATTCTCCTTCTTAGAACCCCCCCTATTTTCAATATAATTTCTTGGTCTTTTTCAACTTGGTCTCTTTTCAACTTGGCCTCTTTCAACTTGGTCTCTTTTCCACATTTTTCATCCTCTTGACTACAATTTCTTCTTTCACTATTTCAGGTTTTAGTTTCACAGAAATTGACATAATGACAGGCCCTTTACTAAAGCATGAACTATATCAAATATAGATACTAGCTACTACATGCTAATCATCTCAGATTTAAGCCAACATATGTTAATCATTCTAGATATGATACTAATACTTGCTAATTCTTCTGGGTATAAAGTTAATACATGCTAATTATCTTAGGTATGAAGTTAATATATGCTAATCATCCTAGATTTAAGCCAATACATGTTAATCATTCTAGATATGAGACTAATGCTTGCTAATACTTGCTAATTATTTTCGGTATAAGGCTAATACATGCTAATCATTTCAGATTTAAGCCAACACATGTTAATCATCCTAGATATGACACTAATACTTGCTAATACTTGCTAATTATTCTGGGTATAAAGTTAATACATGCTAATTATCTTAGGTATGAAGTTAATATATGCTAATCATCCTAGATTTAAGCCAACACATGCTTTATAAACACTAAACATCGCATGGAAATGAGCCTAATACTAAAGGCCTAGACTAATCATCCTAGATTAGCTACTAATTTAGTTAAAAGTTGAGAACACCTACCTCTGTGAAGTTCGTAGCAGCAGACCCCTTCTAGCAGAGCTTTGCCCCAACCTTTAGCTAAG
The DNA here is from genome assembly GCA_022559845.1 of Amorphophallus konjac. NCBI lineage: Eukaryota > Viridiplantae > Streptophyta > Magnoliopsida > Alismatales > Araceae > Amorphophallus > Amorphophallus konjac. The sequence goes on from CM040120.1 coordinate 25,035,495, forward strand.
CTAGAATGGGAATGGGGTAGCAAAAGGGGATGTTATAGGGTCTAGTATGAACGGATAGGGGACAAGATCTGAAATAATGAGTCTTTACAGCTTGCACAGGCTGGAGAGATAAGAGATAGGCTGGAGAGATAAGAGACAATTGTTTGGACATATAACCCATGGCCCAATTCGTAAGTGCAAGATTAGCTTATAACATATAATTATTTGGCAAAAAGGGTAGATACATGGTGGATGCTAGGATTTGAACCCTGGTCATTGGGTTGGAAGGCAAGTCACTTAACCAACTACACTAGGAAGCCACTTGTTAAGTGAATAACCTTTACATAACATAACAGGGTCGACTCATCAGTTCATGTGAACAGTACTGCGTCAACCCTTCCAACAGACAGGGTCGACTCATCAGTTCATGTGAACAGTACTGCGTCAACCCTTCCAACAGGCAGGGTCGACTCATCAGTTCATGTGAACAGTACTGCGTCAACCCTTCCAACTGGCAGGGTCGACTCATCAGTTTATGTGAACAGTACTGCGTCAACCCTTCCAACAGGCAGGGTCGACTCATCAGTTCATGTGAACAGTACTGCGTCAACGCGATGAACAGTACTGCGTCAACGCGGTGAACTGGCAGGGTCGACTCATCAGTTCATTTCCAGTTCACAGGGTTGACTCATCAGTTCATCGCGTCAACGCGATGAACAGTACTGCGTCAACGCGGTGAACTGGCAGGGTCGACTCTGCAGTTCAAATCTGCTCAAAATGGTTTAAGGTATTAATCTTTACATATGATAACTTCGTTTCCACTTCTTACATAAACTTCCTAAAGAGTTTATTTAATTTTTTTTGTGGCAAATATTAATAATAATAATATTTTTTTTCATTTTTTTTAAAGGGTGCTACACCCTCCCCTACTTAAAAGAATTTGGTCCCCAAATTCAATGGTATAAGGGTAAATTCAACTACATAAGGATACTGTAGAAAGTATAAGATACTTGCCGACTAAAATAGTTCTGGGTATCTTCTCTTCATAGATTCCTCGGTCTCCCAAGTTGCTTCTTGCTCCGAGCATCGATTCCATTGAATTTTTACCATAGGGATCGTCTTGCTCCTTAGAACTCGAACTTCGCGGTCGAGGATCTGCATCGGCCTTTGCTCATAAGTAAGATCCCTTTGAATCACCAATTCAGCATGATTGATGATGTGAGAAGGATCATGCACATATTTCTTCAGCATAGATATATGAAATACATTGTGCACTTCCGAGAGTTGAGGAGGTAAGGCAATGCGGTAAGCCACCTCGCCTACTCTTTCCAATACTTCAAATGGACCGATAAACCTTGGTGTAAGCTTGCCCTTAACACCGAATCTTCTAATACCTCGGCCGGGAGATACCTTGAGAAATACATGGTCACCCACTTGAAATTCCAAATCTCTCCTTCTATTATCAGCATAAGATTTTTGCCTGCACTGAGCTACCTTGAGTCTCTCTCTGATAAGGTGTATCTTCTCAGTCGAATCTCTAACCATATCTGGGCCTAGAATTTGTCTTTCACCGACTTCTTCCCAGCATATTGGAGAACGACAACTCCTGCCATAAAGCGCCTCGAAAGGAGCCATTTGAATACTAGCTTGATAGCTGTTATTATATGCAAATTCGGCTAGTGGTAAGTGGTCATGCCAGCTTCCGCCGAAATCTATAATACATGCCCTTAACATATCTTCAACAACTTGATTTGTCCTTTCAGTCTGACCATCTGTCTGGGGATGGAAAGCAGTGCTGAAATTAAGTTTCGTCCCCAGAGAGTGTTGTAGACCCTTCCAAAAATGAGAGGTGAAGCGTGGGTCTCGGTCAGATACGATCGAGACGGGAACTCCATGCAATCTAACCATCTCCTTAATATACAGGGCAGCAAGTACGTCGACTGACCATCGACTTTTGATGGGTAAGAAATGGGCCGATTTAGTTAATCGGTCGATAATTACCCAAATTCCATCATATCCGCCCCTAGTCTTGGGCAAACCCATGATAAAGTCCATGCCAATGTCCTCCCACTTCCACTTGGGAATATCCAGCGGATGTAGCTTTCCGGCGGGTTTTTGATGTTCCGCCTTCACTTGTTGGCATGTGAGGCAACGAGACACAAAGTCTGCTACCTCCCTTTTCATGTTAGGCCACCAGAAAGTTCTTTTCAAGTCTTGGTACATCTTAGTGGCTCCAGGGTGGATTGTGTACCTCGATCTATGAGCTTCTTCAAGAATCTTCTTCTTCAATTCGGGACAGACGGGCACACATGTCCGTTCATGAAATAGTAATCTACCATCAGGTGCCAGCTTGAAATCCAGTCTCTCGTCTAGCTTGCTCTTTATCTCCACTAGCGAGGGATCCTCTTCTTGTAACTTCTTGATTTCAGGTAGCAAATCTGGATGTATGCTCATATGAGATAGAGTAATACACATGTTCTTCTCATCTGTGCTGATATCAAGCTCAGAGAATTTCTCCAGCAGTTTCCATTCTTGTATCATGCAGTTGGCCAATATTGTTCTCGGCTTTCGACTAAGGGCATCAGCTACGGAATTACCCTTACCAGGATGGTACTGTATAGTAAAGTCGAAATCCTTGAGATACTCGAGCCAACGCCTTTGCCGCATGTTCAGCTCCTTTTGGGAGAATAAGTACTTGAGGCTTTTATGATCGGAGTACACGGTGAATTGTTCTCCGTAGAGATAGTGCTTCCAGATCTTTAAAGCGAATACTACTGCGGCCAGTTCTAAGTCATGAACTGGGTAGTTCTCTTCATGTTTCTTCAATTGTCGGGAAGAATATGCAATGACCCTTCCATTCTGCATCAATACACATCCGAGGCCAATACCCGAAGCATCGGTATATACTTCATATTTTTCTCCTTCAATAGGTAATGATAAGACTGGAGCAGTGGTCAAGAGATCCTTCAAAGTTTGGAAACTCTTTTCACAGTCTTCCTTCCACTCATAAAGCACTTCCTTGCGGGTTAACCTTGTCAGGGGAACAGCAATTTTGGAGAAGTCCTTGATAAAACGCCGGTAGTAACCAGCTAGACCCAAGAAGCTCCGAATCTCAGTTGCATTTGTGGGTCGTCCCCAGTTCTTCACAGCTTCGACCTTTGATGGGTCAACAGCAATTCCATTCTTTGAAATGATATGGCCTAAGAAGGATACTTCCTCGAGCCAGAACTCGCATTTGCTGAATTTGGCATATAGCTTGTTTTCTCTTAATATCTGTAATGCCTTCTTGAGGTGTTCTTCATGATCCTCTTCGGTCTTTGAATAGATCAGAATATCATCAATAAAGACCACAATAAATTGGTCTAAATAGGGCCTGAATATGCTGTTCATTAACTGCATAAAAGCTGCGGGGGCATTTGTTAGTCCGAAAGGCATAACAGTAAATTCGTAATGCCCATACCTGCTTCGGAATGCAGTTTTATGAATGTCTTCTTCTTTGATCTTCAATTGGTGGTAACCAGAACGAAGATCAATCTTGGAGAAATATAAAGCTCCAGATAGTTGATCGAACAGCTCATCAATCCTTGGTAGTGGATACTTGTTCTTGATTGTAAGGTGATTTAGCTGCCGATAATCTATGCATAATCTCATCGATCCGTCCTTCTTTTTGACGAATAGCACGGGTGCTCCCCATGGGGAAGTACTCGGCCTGATGAAACCCTTTTTCAATAATTCCATTAGCTGCTCTTTTAGTTCCTTCAGCTCAGCAGGGGACATTCTGTATGGTGCCCTGGAAATAGGACCAGCACCAGGGATAAGGTCGATGGTGAATGACACTTCCCTCTCCGGGGGTAAGCCGGTTAAATCTTCTGGAAAAACATCGGAAAATCCCGAATTACACGGATGTCTTCAAGTTTAACCTTCTCGACTTCCGTGGCAGTCACGAATGCTATGAAAGCCATGCATCCCTTATTCATAAGTTTACTAGCTCGGAGTGCTGATATAAGAAGTGATTTACTCCGAGGGCTATTGTAAACTAGCTCTGGGAAATCTACGAAAGTTACCTTGCCATGCCGGCAATCTACAGTTGCTTGGTATGTGGATAGCCAGTCGGCACCTAGTATGACATCATAACCCTTCATATCTAGGCATATCAGGTCAGCAGGTAAATTGCTTCCCTTAATCATCACTTCACAATTTGGATAGTGGTAAGTGATATCAGACTCATTCCCAAGGGGTGTAGATATGACCAAATCTAACAGTTCATGTTTCTTAGAAAATGAAGCAGCAAAGTTCTTGGAAACGAATGAATGAGTTGCTCCGGTATCGAATAAAACTTGAGCAGTTTTTGAACAAATAGTGAGAGTACCTTCCACAATTCCGCCTTCAGTGGGTTCCGTCTCTCGGAGAGCTTGTAGACGGCCTTGTTTCTTTATCGGACGCTTCTCGTCTTTGATGTCCTGCTCCTTCATCAGTGGGCAGTTTGGGATTCGATGCTCTCGGCTCCCACATCGAAGACAAGCTCCTAACTTTCTCCAGCATTCCTCGGTCTTATGACCAGCTTTATCACAATACTTGCAAATCTCCTTTGATGGTGTGGTGGAGGAGAATGGCCTGTCATTCTTCTGAAATTTCTTTATCTTGGAGGACTCCCCTCCCGTGAAGAACCGCTTCTTGTTGAAGGATTGTTTGAATTTTCCCGGGCCAGTGACGGGTTCCTTCTTGTCTCTTCCTCGAATCCTCTCGGATAACTCGGTCGCGTCTTCTAGCAGTTGAGCACGCCGAACCATCTCCGAATAGACTTGGATGTCCATCGGGGCAAGTTGTGTGATATAATGGGGCCGAAGCCCGTTGAGGAATCTTCTCGCCTTCATCTTTTCCGTACACACCAAATGGGGTGCATACCTTGATAATCTGGAGAACTGGGCCTCATACTCGGCCACTTTCAAGCCTCTTTGTTTTAGAACGGCGAATTCCGCAGCCTTCTTTTCCTGGATATGGTCGGAGAAGTACTTGTTGTTGAAATGCTCCGTGAATTCATCCCATGTGACATGGTATCCTGGCAGTGTTGCTTCTATAGATTCCCACCAGCATCGAGCGTCCCGCTCTAGTTGGAAAACGGCCAGTAAAACCTTCTCTTCATCCGAGCATTGCATCACACGAAAGATCCGTTCTATCTCCTTCAGCCAATTCTCGGCATCCTCGGGGTCAGACGAACCCGTGAACCTTGGTGGGTTCATGTTACGGAAACTCCGGTGGAGATCTCCCGCTCCACGGTTTGCTCCGCCTTGGGCCACTTGTTGTAGTGCCTCGGTGAGGTTTTGCACGGTGCGCTGCATCTCACGCCATTGTGCTCTTTCCGCAGCCATGATCCTACAAAAGAGTTAAGTATGATAAAGATCGGATTTACTGGTAAGGTCGAAAGTCATTGTAGAACTTAACCCATGGCTCTATCCATCTCACCGGGTAAGGTATATCTATCCTTGAACTCAAGTTTTTTTACTTAGATTTCAATTTCTAACAGTTTATTTATTTATTTTTTCTAGTTCCCTAGGTTTGAAAACCTAGGCTCTGATACCACGAAGACTGTCACGCCCCGAGCGCGGAAGATTACCCGGAGGCGTGACGCGTCTATATAGATCGTGTCAATCTTGTAAATATCAGAGTGCGCAAATAACTAAGATTTAACTCGAAGTTAATACAATTAGGATGAGCTGACAATTGATACAACTAACCCAATGACAATTACATACATATCCAAGTCCAACTACTAGGCTTCAAGCCCTTATTACAATTATTGGACTAATACAGCTGACGTCTGACATAACTTGATATGACTGACATAAATGAAATTACAATAACACCATTTACACAAGCACAATTTACAAGATAACAAGATAACTCTATTTTTACACTCATCACTCCGACTCATTCCCTCCCGAGTTCTGGCTGATATCTGAATTTCCTGGAAAGGTTAGAAAACAACTAGATGAGCGAATCGCTCAGTAGGATTTACATCTCAAATTTTAACATGCTTTAAGTGAATTACACATTCATTTAATGTACGTAACCTATGCATGCAGACAGATAGATATCAAAGAATTGTAAAATCGACGGGAGTAGAAAGTGAGAGTATAGATTTCACAATTTCAAGCAGCAGTGGCAAGTGATAGTAAATGATGTCAAGTCAGTGATAACTGAATAGCAACATGTTATTCAAGCTAGTAACTGAGTAGAAACATGTTATTCAAGCTAGCAATAGTAAGCAAAGTAGTTTCAAGTATGTATAACTGGAATTGGCTATTTATAATGCATTCAAGTAAGCACTTTTACCCTTTTGCGGGTCTCAAGTCAATCAATCAAGTAATATCATGAGAATGAGTGGAATGTCTAAAGTCTAGCAAGCAAGTACTTCGGTGCAATGCCAAACACCGTGCTCAATAAATTCCCATGGGCACAAGTACCTTCGGGTGCTCCCCCAGGACCAGACGGGCCCTATATGCACAGCATTCATCATGTATGTTGACATCCACTCTCATTTATAGCCAATATGGAATTTCAAGGTTTGACCAGTATGATATATAAGGTGGAATTATGGAATGGAATCCAAGGGCGCATTGATGTGTAGGGATGAACTAGGAGTGGAAACCAGTAACGTTTGATACACAGAAAAACTAGATAAGAGAGGTGCCTTATAGGCCACCTGACAATTTTGGAAATGACACCCTCACTGTGGGATGCCCTTCCTGGGAATTATACAGGGTTCAAAGGACCCTGTCAGGAGTTAAAATCACCTCTCCGGCTGCCATCTGTCAGTGGAGATGGCAAAAGTGAAAGCCTAATGATCACGTTAACGTAATGAGCTAGCTGGGTCGACTCAATAGTCCATCGCGTCAACTCATCAGTTCATCGCGTCAACCCATCAGTTCACAGCGTCAACGCAGTGAACAGACAGGGTCGACCCTGTCAACAGGCAGGGTCACTGCGTCGACCCTGTCAACAGGCTGCGTCGACCCTGTCAACAGGCAGGGTCGACTCATCAGTTCATCGCGTCAACCCATCAGTTCACAGCGTCAACGCAGTGAACAGACAGGGTCGACCCTGTCAACAGGCAGGGTCACTGCGTCGACCCTGTCAACAGGCTGCGTCGACCCTGTCAACAGGCAGTGTCGACTCATCAGTTCATCGCGTCAACGCGATAAACTGGCAGGGTCGACTCATCAGTTCATCGCATCAACGCGATGAACTGGCAGGGTCGACTCATCAGTTCATCGCGTCAACGCGATGAACTGGCAGGGTCGATACTTTCTTTTGTTTCCCAGTTTTCATGCCCTTTCAATCCTCTTTTCACTCTGAGTTCTTCACAAAAGTTCTTCTTCTCTTATAGATGTAGATTTTATTCTTCTACCATGACCTCCAATTCTTCTTAGTTTTTAAGTTATAATTAATTTTCTAAGGTTCTATTTTTTTTACTCAGTAACTGTTCACATATGCCTATAGATCTCGGTTTTTCACATTTTTCACCTTCTTCCTCTCATTTTCTCTCTCTGCACTCTTCATAAAACTTCTTTCTAACATTCCAATCTATGATTATCTCTTCTATCATGTACTCTCATTCTTTCTAGATTCTTCGTTATTCTCCTTCTTAGAACCCCCCCTATTTTCAATATAATTTCTTGGTCTTTTTCAACTTGGTCTCTTTCAACTTGGCCTCTTTCAACTTGGTCTCTTTTCCACATTTTTCATCCTCTTGACTACAATTTCTTCTTTCACTATTTCAGGTTTTAGTTTCACAGAAATTGACATAATGACAGGCCCTTTACTAAAGCATGAACTATATCAAATATAGATACTAGCTACTACATGCTAATCATCTCAGATTTAAGCCAACATATGTTAATCATTCTAGATATGATACTAATACTTGCTAATTCTTCTGGGTATAAAGTTAATACATGCTAATTATCTTAGGTATGAAGTTAATATATGCTAATCATCCTAGATTTAAGCCAATACATGTTAATCATTCTAGATATGAGACTAATGCTTGCTAATACTTGCTAATTATTTTCGGTATAAGGCTAATACATGCTAATCATTTCAGATTTAAGCCAACACATGTTAATCATCCTAGATATGACACTAATACTTGCTAATACTTGCTAATTATTCTGGGTATAAAGTTAATACATGCTAATTATCTTAGGTATGAAGTTAATATATGCTAATCATCCTAGATTTAAGCCAACACATGCTTTATAAACACTAAACATCGCATGGAAATGAGCCTAATACTAAAGGCCTAGACTAATCATCCTAGATTAGCTACTAATTTAGTTAAAAGTTGAGAACACCTACCTCTGTGAAGTTCGTAGCAGCAGACCCCTTCTAGCAGAGCTTTGCCCCAACCTTTAGCTAAGCTAGAATGGGAATGGGGTAGCAAAAGGGGATGTTATAGGGTCTAGTATGAACGGATAGGGGACAAGATCTGAAATAATGAGTCTTTACAGCTTGCACAGGCTGGAGAGATAAGAGATAGGCTGGAGAGATAAGAGACAATTGTTTGGACATATAACCCATGGCCCAATTCGTAAGTGCAAGATTAGCTTATAACATATAATTATTTGGCAAAAAGGGTAGATACATGGTGGATGCTAGGATTTGAACCCTGGTCATTGGGTTGGAAGGCAAGTCACTTAACCAACTACACTAGGAAGCCACTTGTTAAGTGAATAACCTTTACATAACATAACAGGGTCGACTCATCAGTTCATGTGAACAGTACTGCGTCAACCCTTCCAACAGACAGGGTCGACTCATCAGTTCATGTGAACAGTACTGTGTCAACCCTTCCAACAGGCAGGGTCGACTCATCAGTTCATGTGAACAGTACTGCGTCAACGCTTCCAACTGGCAGGGTCGACTCATCAGTTTATGTGAACAGTTCTGCGTCAACCCTTCCAACAGGCAGGGTCGACTCATCAGTTCATGTGAACAGTACTGCGTCAACGCGATGAACAGTACTGCGTCAACGCGGTGAACTGGCAGGGTCGACTCATCAGTTCATTTCCAGTTCACAGGGTTGACTCATCAGTTCATCGCGTCAACGCGATGAACAGTACTGCGTCAACGCGGTGAACTGGCAGGGTCGACTCTGCAGTTCAAATCTGCTCAAAATGGTTTAAGGTATTAATCTTTACATATGATAACTTCGTTTCCACTTCTTACATAAACTTCCTAAAGAGTTTATTTAATTTTTTTTTTGTGGCAAATATTAATAATAATAATATTTTTTTTTCATTTTTTTTAAAGGGTGCTACATCTGGAGTCAGACTCACAGGGGGAGAAGCCCATACAGGAAGCCACTATCAAAGGACCCCTCTGGATGGCGCTACACCAAGACGTTGTACATTGGGCCGGGCAGGCCGGCATCATGGAAGGAGATTAACATAAGGAGCAAGAACACCAGAGAAAGGGGAGAAGCAAGTGGCAAAACATATCATAAGAAGAAACCAACGAGAATGACAGGAAACCTCGCAGAGGGGCGTCTTTTATTCATGATAGAAAACGACCATGGCTGGCCAAGGGTCAAGCGTTACAGAGCATGTCTGAAACCAGCTACAAAAGGGATGAGAAGAGGAATAAGAAGATAAAAAAAAAAGGAGGGGTGAGGAGAGAGCCGGGGTCGAGCAGGGGCGACGGCTCCCTTCTCCTCCCCTGCTACCTCCCGCTACATAGAACCTCTCTGTCTCTCTTTTCTTACTCTCTTTCTCTCTTTCTGGCCTTTTCTTCCCTGGAGCTCCCTGGGCTTGCCGAACTTGGGCGGACGGGGCTCTCCTTCTTCCTCTTCTCTCTTCTCCCTTTTTCTGTGTGTGTGTTTCTCTTCGTTTTTCTCTGGCCGAAGAAGGGGCTTTTATACCCCCAGCGGCGGAAGCATTCGCGCACGGTAGTCGGAGGCGGGAAACCGGAGGCATTGATGGGGTTTGACTTCCCCCGTCCTTGGTGGCAGAGGAGTAGCTCGCGTGGCCCAACCTCCGGCCGACACCTCGGACAGCCCACTGCACGCCGAAGATCTGTAGAGCATGGGCGTCACATCGTTCTGCCGGACGTGCCGTTGAAATGACTTAACGCTGTGCCGCTGGCGGGCCAAACAGGCGTACCGCTGAGAGGGCCAAATGAGCGTACCGCTGGAAGACACGGCAAGTGTGCCGCTGAAGAGCCCAAAGGGTGTGCCGTTGAACGGCCAGGAGGGCGTGCCGTTGAAGACCATTAGGGGCGTGCCGCTGGAGGGGCCTCAGGGCGTGCCGTTGAACGGCTGCCAGGGCGTGCCGCTGAAGAGCTCAAGGCTGTGCCGCTGAAGGGTGCGCCGCTGAACAGGGCAGAGGGTGTGCCGCTGACGGGCCTGAAGGGCGTGCCGCTGAAGGGGGCACAAGAGTGTGCCGCTGAAGGCTGCCAGGGGGCGTGCAGCTGAGGGCTTCCAGGGCGTGCCGCTGAAGGGCCTTGAGGGCGTGCCGCTGAAGGGGGCACATGAGTGTGCCGCTGAAGGCTGCCAGGGGGTGTGCCGCTGAGGGCTGCCAGGGCGTGCCGCTGAAGGGCCTTGAGGGCGTGCCGCTGAAGGGCTTAATGGGCAGTTCTGAGCCCGTTGTGAGCGCGAGTTGTGGCCCATTTGATTTTCTTCGAGGCCCATAGATTGTGGGGCTCCCGGCGGTTGATTTCTCTTCACTGTCGAGACTCCGGAGATAGCTTCACGGCAGTGTATATATGTTCGGGGAGTCCGGATGGCCCTCTTCCACGTAGTCTCTTCAGTTGACGTTGTTGTTAAAGCTGGACTAGTTGGGGCGTACGGAAGTGCAATTTTGCATGTCCACAGAGGGATAAACCCATCGTCTTTTATAAGGGGGACATGGTCCCTCAGTGACCACCCGAAGATGACTTCGGCTAGAATATCTTAGCCGATGCAGTTCCGGTGCAGTCCAAGAAATGAATGATGTTCCCGAGTACATCAAGGAAATGTGCAAAAGGTAGAAAATTCCACAAGTACAATACTCTGCAAGACGGGAATATTTCCGTCAATTGTGGTACCCTTCACAGGCCAGGGAGCAACCACCTTTCTCTACAAAGGACACAAGGGGACTTGGATACGAGCACCAAGACGATTTCCAAGTCTACTATGTTGTTAATGTGGTAGGGTTACTCTCGCCCTACAATAGTCAAACAAATGATGAAACTAAGTCTGACAGCTCCAATGGGGAGAGCGCAGAAATGGCAACACAACCTTTTTTTGACATGCTCAATCGATCTTTTAGGTCGAAGAAAGTTTGGCTCAATTGACTCTTCGACAAGAAGGGGATGAAAAAGACATTGAGTTCCTCAACATTTACGTCGCCAACATTGACAACGAGGAAGACTTCATTGATCTACAATCGGCACCACGCGAGCTTGAAGATGGCAGCCAGGCAACTATAGACGAGCTTGTGGAAATTAATCTTGGGAGCATGGGCGACCCTCATCCAATCTTTGTCAGTGCACTCCTAAGCCAAGATGAGAGGCAAGCATATTGGCAGCTCCTCTTAGAGTTCAAAGATTGCTTCGCCTAGACTTCAAAGAGATGCTCGGGCTGGATCCTTTAGTGGCCGAACATAAACTAGCAATACTCCCAACAGTCAAGCCGATCAAGTAATCTCAGGGGCACATGTGCCATGAACTAGAACTAAAAGTTAATGCTGAGGTCGACAAGATGCTCAATGTAGACTTCATTGAGACATGCATGTATCTGATATGACTTGCCAACATTGTCCTGGAGAGAAAGAAAAATGGCCAAGTTTGGGTTTGCATTGATTTCAGTGATCTGAACAAAGTATGTCCAAAAGATGACTTCCCTATCCCAATTATAGAAACAATGGTCAACTTGACCATTGGGCATGAAGTTTTATCTTTTATGGACGGATCGTCAGGCTACAACCAAATCCGAATGGCGATCAAAGATAAAGACCACACAGCTTTCCGATCCCCCAAGAGAATCTTCAAATATGAAAGGATGTCGTTCGGCTTGAAGAATGTTGGTGCCACCTACCAAAGGGCGATGACCAAATTCTTCGACGAAATGTTGTGTGACCTTGTCGAATGCTATGTCGATGATTTGGTCGTTAAACAAAGAGGCGAAAAGATCATTTGGATGACTTGTGTCTCAGCAGCTTTACCCCTCAACGTGATGGGCGCTTCCGTTGGAGGGAGCGCCCAGGCCGCTGCAACTGCTATTGTGTTGTCGGTCACCTAAAAACTATCGAGGCCGCCACTACTATTGTTGACAGGGCTCGCTGCCTGTCAACAATGACGTCGCCTGGGCTGCAGGCTCACCTAGTCATGTCTGTGGTGACCTACAGAATTCCACTCATGGGGTAGATGATGGCCGGGGCTGTCATAGCTAGTAGTCACTAGTATTGCATGCCTATGGCGCTGCCTACTGGCCAGCGATGGCCTACGGGTGACCCGCTAGTCTCCCAAGTATCCACTGCTATGACTGCATAGATAGACAATCGCGGTGGGGTCAGCCGCTATAGGTAGAGGTAAGGCGCCTATGCTTGTCCCACTGGCCATCCCTAAGGCCAAGTCTGGCACTACGCCGATGCTAGGAGTTGGGCTACCTATCCCAGGCGCTCCCATGCTGGCCGAGGTTGTCGCCGGTGACCCATCGAGGTGCTCTCAATACTTGTACTATCATCTAGTGCCACAGAATCACCGTCTCCCATATAGGACCCATAGTCTGAGTGTTCGGAACGGAGCCATTCTCTTAGAACAAGGACCATTATTCATCGTCGTCTTTATCGTCACTCTCGACTTCTCATGCAACATCCTTTTGTGCTAGGAGTCGAGTGGGTAGGCACCGTGTTACTTTTTTCTACGTGTTAACCCGAGGACAAGAGGACATCGGGACCGCTGATCAATCCATCATGATAAAATAAATAGAACCACAACAAACCAATGGCTCTAATACCAATGTTGATAACCCCCGAGTATATAATAAAACACAATCAGAGTGTTCGAGGCATACCTGCATGGTGAAAACTAAAAGTCAACATACGTCCAAGCGGAAGTCGAAGATGACGTGCATACCTACGGAAACAATGTGGGTACCTTATAGCAGAAGCAGACATTTACATAGAGTTGAGCGGAGTCGGGGGTAGGCTACTAGAGTCTGCCCTAGTGTCCACCCTCCAATTCCTAGGATAGTGGTGACAGTCCTCTGGAATCGTAGCTAGAAATGATTAAGGAAACACGTAGTTTCATAATCACCACGAAGAGCATGACAAGATCATCATCGTGCTACCCTAGTTGCACTCTCACGACACATAGAGAGAGAGAATGACAAGAGAGATCATGACATAGAATCTAGAGAGAGAATGGACTACGACAACCTTTCAACGTCATGTCGATCTCTCTCTTTCTCTCTCCTACACATGCACATACTAACCTCTTTCTCTCACTTCCTCTCATCTACGTTAGGCCATCTTCACTCACAACACACCCACAATGAGGAGAGAGAGTGCCCAACCCCTTAACACAAAGTAGAGAGAGAGAGAGAGAGTGAGAACTCAAACCATGAGAAGATCTTGGAGGGATGAATGGGATAGAATGTCGTGTGGAGGCCTTTGGGGGATATTTATAGGAGGTCAAGGGAGCGTGTAACTTGTGGGTGAAGCCATGGAAATTACCATGGTAATAAGATTTGGAAGGAGGAGGATCTCTAGAAAGTCAAGAGAGGCAAAGAGGAGGAGGCGGGCCAACCAGATGGGCATTACCCATGGGCCAGCAGCCCACTAACATTGACAATTGCGGATTAGAGACAATTATAAGAATCATCTCATTACATGTATAAATTAGGGTAAGTTTCCCATGGTGTCGACATCTGGACCGTTCGTATGTCCCGGTGAAGATCCAACGCTCGTTTTAATTTTTCAAAATATGACATGTGAACAGTTTATCCCTATTCACCTCTAATTTTGATAAAAAAAAATTCAATTCATCTCTTAAAATATAAACTCAGATAATAAATCTCTTAAAAATAATAAATAAAACAAAGAATATTATTGTAATGTATCAAAGTATTACTTGAATTTGAATAGTAAATTAATATCTTCGTGTTTCACTTTTAACTTTTAACTCTATATATTAAATATTTTATTATTTTGATGATAAATTTATTTTATAAAATTTCTTAAAAATTAAAAATTAAAATCTTTCAAAATAAATACTGATACGTGGTCATTGCTGGATGATTAAATGGATCCACTTGATCGCACGAGACTTTGAAAAAAATTAAATAATTTAATAATTTTTAAAATATTATTATATTATATTATTATTCAAATTATTAATTTTAATAAAAATATTAAAATTATTTTTTAAAAAATCATTATGCGTCGTCACCTATTGTCGGATGACAAATAACTGCTTGGGTCATTCCAAAGACTGGTGACCCCATTTTAATGGTCATCCCCACCAAACCTCAAAGATCCGCATTCGAACGGTCACGACTTCGGGGAGAAGTACCCGGGAGTGAGACCCGAGTTGGGTAGGTACTAGGTAGGTGGTGGAGGTCCTCGCCGGTTATTCGGTGGTGGGGGGGGGGGGGGGGGGAGGCGTAGTTGTAATTGGTTGCACGTTTGACCGGGAGGATGCCTATATCCTCCTTAAAAAAATAGACTAATTTCATATATACCCCATTTTCATACAAAATATCAAAACTATTATCTTTAACTATCAAATATCAAATATATTATTATTATTAATCAAAAATTTTAAAAATGTTACTAAATGACAGAACTGCCCCAATATTCATATCAACCTCAGATCTTCTCACATAGATCCTAAGGGTATTTCTATCATTTAGTGATACATTTTAGATTAATAATGATGGTACGTATGATATTTGATAACTAAATGTGATGCTTTTAATATTTTTATGTAAGGAAAGTATATCTAAAATCAGCCAAAAAGAAGAAAAAAAACAGGACGGATACCCAGTTGCGAGGGAGACCCTACATGCCTTCCATGACAATACACGCCTCTCTTGAAGAGGAAAAGTTTGGACTGGTCTGTCTTCAACCAGGTGCGTGCGCTTGTTTTGACGGTCGTGTCTGCAGACAAGAACAGCGGCTTTGAAAGAACAGGATTTTCAGTGGAAGAGGAAGAATGAGGAATGGGTCAAATTTGGCAAAAGCCATTGTTTAAGTTATCGCCATGTCAAGTTCCTGGCTATCAGACTGGTTGTTCATTGACCACATGCTGCGTCCGACTGCTAAAGAATCTGAGAACGAACATGAAGAGTTCTCCCTGGAGCTCAATATCTCTGCCCTCTTTCCAAAATCCCAAAAAAAAAAGTGCATGAGAATAATGAGTTCTTCTTTCCAGTATTCAAGAAAGACATAAGAAAGTAATGCCTTCTTCTATGCTAGCACCGAACAGTTTGAAAAGAAAGGGAAGAGAAGGGAAACTTTCTTACTTCTTTAGGACCACTTCCTAGGTTCCTCTCTATTCTTCCTCCCAGGAGGTCATCTACTCATGTCACCATGGGGAGGGCCAGCACCCATCAAATATGCTCCTCTGTTATCAGTCAAAACCTACAAGATAAGTTGGGTTGCTTTTGCTCGTCTCACCAAGATCAATATCTGGTAGAAAAAAAAACTTATGCGTATGAATTGCCATCCCAAAATCCAAGGTGAGGCTCTGCATGCAGCCTGTCATTATCCATGCAAACTGTGGACAACAAGGGGTAAAAAAATAGAGAACCTCCGAATAAATTGAAAAGGTAAAAACCAAAGTAGCAATGCCTCATCCTCCGGATACAGTGCTGTCTGAGATGGCTTGCAGAAATGTTTCCTTAGCATCAATGTTGGTGGCAAACTGGCCCAACACGGCGATTGTTGCTGTGCTACTTCCTACTTTCTCTATTCCTCTGGAAATCATGCAAATATGATTTGCTTCTACAACCACTATTACACCCCTGTGAAGGATAGAAAAGATTGTTTCTGCTACCTGCCTTGTAAGCCTTTCCTGGACTTGGAGCTTGGAACCATAGAAATTGACAATTGACTGCAGAATGGACCTGTCCACGGGCTTTAATTCTTGCAAACCAAAGCAACCTATATGAACCACCCCATGAAATGGCAAAAGATGATGTTCACACTGAGAGCAGAAAGGCAGATTCAACTCAGAATGGATAGCACTTTGATCATGCCCCACATCTCCACGTGTCTTCCTATGCAGATCTGCTATACCATGATTGAATCCATTCATCCTCAATTCAAAACTCGATCTCTTGAAGTTCATCAGCCACTGCACAAAGCGGTATGGAGTACCCACAAGCTCTTTTCTCTGTGGATCCTCACCTAGCAAGGCAATAATTGAGCTTGCAGCAGTAAGCATTGTAGCCTGTGCAGCTCCTGATATGGGAGCAAACATAATGTTTGTTGGGCTTGCGTTATGCCCATTGCACAGAGGCATCTCTTGGGACTTCAATGGACACCAGCGATGCTGAACAGGGGAAGTCTTAGCATGGTTTTTAATCATGGTTACACCCCTAAAGTTTAAAAGAGCAATGAAGTCAACCCAAAAGGTGCTCCTTTCATCCTCAAAGACACCAGAACAGGAATATACGGGGGCCTGGAGCCAACCTTGCATGTCTGATTTTGAGGGGTGACGCTGTGTAGAACAGTTCTTTACTGCTTCTGGGATCTGGATATGCCAACACTGAAGAAAAATTGCAACTCCAGCAGGCTTGATGCTGCTTTGCAATGCCGAGCAAATATCATCTGCAAGTCTCTGTGGGTCCTGAAGCCTCTTCGCAAAGACATCTGCCACTCTAGCAAGCTTACTTAGGCCAACAACACGTTGTCCTGCGGGGACATAGCCGACATGGCATTGAACTTTGAATGGAAGCAAGCAAGACTCACAGTATGAAAACAGAGTTATGTCCCGAACAAGAACAAGTCCCCCGGTCGCTCCAGCCTGACCTGCTCCAATGTTTGAACCAGCTTCTGGAAACAGAGCACCTTGAACGATGTCATGAACATTCTGTCTGTAGCCTAGACAAGGAACAATTTGTTTCAATTATTTATGGGTTCATACAAAATGATTGTTTGTAGTACAAGGAAAACTACTGCTATTGAAAACAAGCTTCAAATGACATTCAAAGCAAACTGTGAGAAGCTCCAAAATTCAAATAAAAGCTAGATTACTAGTCTCAAAAAGTCATCCTAGCTCAAGCTTCAGTACAAAAAGCAAGAAGAATACTTTTTTGAAACAGGTGATCATACTTGACATATAAAGTAGTAAAATCTAACTGAATGGATTGGCCAAAAAGGACCCCTTCCCAAAAGGAAAGCAAGAAGCAGGGATAATGATAATGGACAAGAAACTTCATAATAAAAGTTATCACAAATTTAGAAACTCCATTTCACTGCAGAGGACATTTGAGCACAAAGGAACCTAAGATTGGGTTCACCAACTTCTTTGATAAACACCCCACAGAGCAGTCGCTAGTTAATAAATTTATCTTCTATATGTACCTACAAGGCTGTGAATTTGGCAACCGAACCAGGCACCCTCAAATCAGAAAGAGAAATCTTTATCTAAAGTTGATGCACGGTCCATAATCCATGTTTATTGAACTTGGGAACTATTAAAAAAAGGCATTTGAGACTTAGCGAAACAACTTCTTCAGGTGCAAGCACAAGAAGCAACAGAACACCTATGTCTGACAACGCAATATGATTTGTGCCCTGATTGCTCTTAATGCATATTTTTGGTACTTGATACACCATTTATACTTGTTATTGCCTCTGCTATAGTTGCTAATTACACAGAACAAATCCAAATGCTTCATACACATACACTAGTTAAGCTACCTCTCTGCCTATGGTTTCCCTATACTGTCTTATTTGACATCCTTCCATAGGAAACACATAACTTGAGAGCATACACATCAAACAAGGATTCAAGATTAAATAGGCATGATACAGTTCAAGAAATCAAAATAAAGTAAAAATACGTAGATCAAATTAGGAAGTATTGACCATACCGTTTTTCTGAAACAAAGCAGCATTTATGTAGGAGGCAGTGAGGCACAAAGCAGCATAAACTCATGGATGCCTGGTAACCTAATTCCATAAATACTGTTGACGATTCATTTAGGAAAATGAAATTAATTACACTAGAAGACTAAGGCTAGCCATATTTATTGAAACGTTCTCTGAAACAACTCGTGGAGAGTACTTTATGCATCGAATTGATACAAAGCCAATGCAACCAACCATCAACATCGTAGAGCTTTGCATGATGCACGAGGCACTTCAGCTGCAGAACTTAGCTAGTGCTACCAATCCAATAGAGAAAGCAAAAGATGATAGATCTTTTGAGAAATGGGTTTGACAAAAACACCAAGACACACACACAGAGAAGCACGTAAGCAGAGGCATAAAAGCAGCAAATCCAAAACACCATCTGGAAGCCAGGAGAGGATAGGAGATGGGAGCTGATAAAGGAGAACAAAGCATACCCCGCGTTCCATCTCGGAAGGCCTTGGCAACACGCAGTGGGGTCCTCTTGAGGCCATCCCTGTCGGGATCCTCTCCCAAGCCCTGCAGCAGGACCTTCACGGCATCCTCGATCCCGGCGGCGGACTCCGACCCCGCCCCACATCCCAACACCTCTTCCTCCTCCTCCTCCATGTCCACCATGAACACCTGCCCCACCCCGTTGCACTCCAGCTCCCCGCCGAAGCAGCCATCCCCCAGGGCTCCCATGGTACACCCCCGGGCGGAGGGGAACGGGCAGGGAGGGGGAAGGTAAGTAAGGAGGGGCAGGGCGACGCGGGCGGAGAAGCGGGTGTGGGCGGGCGAGCAGAGCGGGCACGCAAGCTCGGATGTGTGGATCTAGCCCCAAAATCCTACATATAGGGGGCTCTCCCTTTCCGCAAAAAAACGCTCCTTTTTATCTCGCCTCTTTTTGTGTGAAATCGGGTTGCCAGTGGTGGGGCTGGGGCGGGTGGGTGGGTGGGTGGAAATGGGAATGGGAGTGGCCCTGTCGAGATCTGGGAGGGTCCTGTGGCGCACGGCCTCCGCCGCTGGCGGCGGCGGCAGTGTGGTGGGGAAAGTGGGGTAAAGGTTCACAAGAGCGAACCTTTTAGGCCCCTCAAATTAGGTTGACGTGCGGTGGTGGCCTACGGCTCTTGGGATTAGATTCGAATTCTACCCTCTGACCTGGGTGGGGTGGTGGGTGGGTGGGCGGGCAGACCACCCTTTGCGCCGGGTTTGTCATCATGGAAGGAGAAGCAGGTGAGGGGGGTGGGGCCGGCGAGGAGAAGGGGTGTGGCGGCTCAGGGCTCAGAGGGAGGAGGCATCATGGGGCAGTGCTTCCACGATACGCATGGCCGGGATCTTTGCGCACCCAGTCCTCATAGGCTGTGGGGGAGGAGGGAAGGAGGCGATGGCCACCGCTCGGGGGCTTGCGGCGGGGATTGGGGAGGTGGACAGCGATGGTGGTGGAGAGGCCGCGCTTTCGCGGGACCAGCAAGTGTACGGCTGGCTGAGAGATAGAGCGAGCGAGCGCGGACCGGGCTCCGCGTGTGTACCGGCGGAGACTCGGACGGTTCGGGGTGCTCGGGATGATGGGGAAAGGGGAAGGTCACTGCGATTAAAATTTTCTGGTAATTTTTTATTTAGACTGTTGTACTGGTTTATAGTAGACGTCCGTTTAAACTATGCGATTTGTGTTAATTGTTTGTGACAACCATGGTTTAATTTTTATTTACAATATTAATCCTCGTCAAAGATTCTTTGAACAAATTTATTGACATTTAAACTACAGGAGGTTTGAAAGTTTAAATTTTAAGTCACTTTGATAAGATGTTAGGATAAGTTAATCAGGGTGAGATCTGATTAATTTATCCTTGGGTTAGAACAGTTATTAATTTGATAATTTATACTAACTAAGGTCAGATAGGATATTTCTGTAAACATATCTTTGAAAATCGGGTGAGATGACATATTCGAGGGGGTGAACGCGAATACGTCATCCCACCCCGGTTAACGGAGGATGTGTGTGAGGAGAAAAAATGGGGTCTACATTTTTTCTATCTCATCGATTAATTATCTCACTACCGTATTCACTTTTCAAAGAGACGTTAAAAAAATAGAATGAGTTAATCTAGAGTTAACGGTCTTAATCTTAATTGACCTCAATTACGATAATTTTATTATTAAATTAGAAAAAACATATAGATAGGATAATTCATCTTCTTCGACCCTTATTATATTATCTAAGTGAAAATAACAAAATAATAACCACGTGCATGGCCTAAAATATGTCTATTTTCATTTTATAAACCGTATTGCCAACTGTAGTTGGTTTGGCTTATTTTTAAATGAATTAAGACAAAAAAGATTAATTTATCTATGTTTAGTAACATTATATTCTCAAGCTGATGGCATATATACCCCCCACTTAAATTTCTCCGTGTTTAGCAAGATGTAACTATTTACCTAAGAACAGGCCTCTTGTCTCCTATGTTAATTAAAAGTTTAATAAATTTCTTATGAATTTGAGCCTTTAATTGACCCAATTGTAAAGAAGTGTGCAAATTTTACCTGAAGAATTTAATTTTTAAAGTCGACTTCATATTTAATATCGATTAAATTAAAGTGGCTCTAAAATATGACATATTTACTCGTTTATTTAGGAATTTTGATGAGTCATTTAACAGATCTAGATCTAACGATTTTGGATCTGGGTCCATCCAGACTCACCCCACTGGGAACACCAATCATGTCTATAAACTGGTGTGAAAATCTATTGAAAAAATTATCTCCATAACGTTGAAATTTTGTGAAATTATCTCTATATCTTTATTTTTATCATATTTTTCATAATACTTCTGAATTTTTTAAAAAAATAACTATTTTGCCCCTATCATTAAAACTTATTAAAACATAAAATTATCCATATATCCCGGTGGAAGTGTGCAATAGTTATTTTTTTAAAAAGTTCAGATGTATTATAATAAATACAATAAAATTAAAAATATAGAGATGATTTTGAAATATTTAAGAAGTATATGAATAATTTTCCCAACGAAATCATCCTTCTTATTTAATATTATATTAAAAAAATTTCATATATCAATATGATATCAAAAATCACCCTTATAATTATCAACGGCAAAAATAAAATATTATATTATATTCTAATCTACGTAATTAAGTTTTTTTTTTCACTTTCTCCGGCGAATCTCTCCTTGGGGATCTTTTTCATAGCTAGGTCTCAGACAAGCACGTGCTGACATGAATGACCTAACCAACCATAGTGTACGATCAATCAAACAGTAATTGGGTGCTTCATGGGCCCGGGGTGGTGTCACCTACTCTAGTTTGTCTTCATGTGATGGGAGTTGCTAGTTGGAAATGCACTATATAATTTACTAGACAATTGCATGTTTTTTTGTCTTAACCTAGAAGAAATTCGTGTATTATATTTTTACCAAGTTGTTTGTTTCCGTTTTACCTTTAGGTAGCTTTCGTTCAAAAAGTTTTCTTGTTTCTTTTTTGGGGGATTTCAAATTTTGTTGCAGGAGACCATACGATTGATGAAATAACATTGGAAAGGGTTCTAGCTGACCAATATTAGGATTGGATTTTATTTTACAGGGTGTTTTGTTATTATTTTTTTTCTTTTTTCTCTCAAATTTAAAAATAAGAGAGGTAGATTCATCTAACTCCGTTTGGTGCTCCTATCCAAAAATTTAGGAAAAGAATCTCATCCTATTATAATCTATTTAAAAAAAATAACGCTCTACCATTTTTTTTTGAGATCGCAGTCTCTCGTCTCTCCCCCTCCCTCCCCTCCTTCCCCGGCAGGTCCCCCCCTGCGCGGCCCCCCTCTCCCTCTCACCGTTCTCCCTCTCCCTCCCTCCCCGGCGGATCCCCCCCCTGCGCGGCCCCCCTCTCCCTCCCGCCGTTCTCCCTCCCCCTCCCTCCCCTCCTTTACCGGCGGGTCCCCCCTTCGCGGCCCCCTCTCCCTCCCGCCATTCTCCCCCCCCTCCCTCCCCTCCCTCCCCGACGGTCCCCCCCTGTGCGGCCCCCCTCTCCTTCCCGTCGTTCTCCCTCCCCCTGTAATGCCCTGGATCTTTATTGGATCATTATTAGGTCTTTCGGATCCTTTTTGGAGAGTTTCGGATCACTTTTGTGAGTCCTGAGTTGAATTTTACGATCCGTGAGTTTTTCTCTCGTACAAGTTATGGAACTATGCGGTGAGTTTGTTTCCCAGTTCATCGACTCGTGGATAATACAGTTACGATGTACTCTTCGCGAGGATCGTTTCGACTATTTTTACGTATTTTTCTGAATTAGTGGATTTTCGACTCAATTATCGAATTTTTGAAAATTAGGAAAATTTCCTAATTTCTTTTCCTTTTTCTTTTCTTCCTCTCTCCTCCCTTCTCATTCGCGCACGTCCCTCTCTCTCTCCCATTTTCTCTCCTCTCTCGCCCTTCCGGCTCCGGCTGTAGACGGAGGAGGACCGTAGGCGAGGTGGCGACGGCGTGGGGTCCATGAGGTGCGCGATGGGGCGAGGATCGGATCGGTTTTGGCGCGATCCCGAACGGTGGATTCAAAGTCGGCGGTCGAGTTCGTGTGATGGTTTTCGGCGCGGTTTAGTCGCCTCGGCGCTCGGTTTCTTCGGTGGAGGTAGGGAGACGGATCACCACATCCTCCTACACGTTTTCCCTGCTTCTGTGCGTGGTTTGGTGCTCGAACGGGCTAGATCAGGCCAGTTCTAGCAAAATCGTCATTTTCGCGGTTTGTAGGGTTCGCCGGAAAACGGCAACCATTCTTAGTCTAGTTAGTGTCAAAATGACCGCGGGGATGTCTGGATCCCATTCACGTAAACTTTGTCGTATTTGGTCGTCATTCGGGGCCGGTAGGAGTCCGGGAACCTCGGTGACTCGTTTAGGGTCGATTCGTCGAAACCGCCCCGATCTCGCGTTTTGATCGCTGCTTGTGCCCCTTCCGGCTTGTGGAAGGTTAATTTCGTCGTCTGGCACTGTTTCCCCTGCGCTTCGGCGTGAATGGGGCGTGGAACGGGCCGATTCGGCTTTTCCACTATTTTTCGCGTTGGGTCACTGTAGCGGTCGTTCCAGAGACCGTCACAGTCTTTGACGGACCTACGATAGGCCGCCATACGCCTTTGTGCGTGTTGGTCAGTTCGTGGCTGTGGGAGTGTGACGGCCCACTAATGGACCGTCACTGCCCTCTAACGCCCCCTTGTAGGTGCGTCACAGCCCTCTTGTTTCTCGAAGTCTGGGTCAGTCGGTTAGCTCTGACGGCCTTGCCTTAGACCGCCAGAGCACTGTGACGCGCCCTCCTTAGGCCGTCATAGCGGATTTGACCGGATTTGACTAGTTAGGTCGGTTGGCTTTAACGGTTCTTTCCTTGTGCGTCAGAGTCGTGTAACGCGCCTCTCTTAGGCCGTTACAGGGTTTGTATGTCTTAGGTTTTGAGTAGGGCGGTGTCTGTGACGCTCCATCCTTCGACCGTCACATCCGTGTGGCGCGTCTTTTCTAGACCGCCACAACCCTGTCTTCTCTAGAGTGTAACGGCTCACCCTTAGACCGTCACCTCCGTGTAGCGATCTAAAGGTGGAGCGTTACAGCCCTAGAGTCCTGCTTTTCGCAGTTTTGGTTCCATTTTCTCTGGCTTAGGATTAGACCGATTGGCGGCTTGTTCCGCTGTTTGTGACGATCCTGCCTCCGAGTCGTGAGACTCAAGGATCGTTACGTGAGTAGGTCTAGTTGCCTTGTCCTGAGTCTGTCGGCAGTGACTGTGCTACCATTGGTGCTCCGAAGTACGTGTCGCAGGGAGTTCTTTCCCGTCTGTACTTCAGCACTTGTGTTTTGAGTCTCCGTGTCTCGTGAGCCTTCACTAGTTGTAGCCTTACGTCACGTTTCTCTGTGACGGCTCTTGTAGCGGGACACTTTCCTGGTTTAATATTCTTAAGCTAGTTCCGTGGGCCCCCGGTCCAACCGTAGCGTCCTTCGGTGGGGGAATACTAGCTAGAGGCCTGGCTTAGGCAGTGGGCCAGTGTGTGCACACGTGGTCAGAGGCTTTGGACTTACATCGACGGGCGTAACCCTGACTAGTCACTCGTTACTGTAGTTCCTATGTTGTTCAGCGCATGTCTGCGACTCTGTCGAGACTTTAGCGGTAGCGTAGGCGAGACACTTGTGGCGCAGTATAAGACGTCAGTGGATGCATCTGGCCGTTCTTCTAGTGTGGGGCACGCTAGTCACGTGGCACGTGACTCTCCGCGTTTCTTGTGCGTCGTGGCCTTCCGGGTTAGCCCTCTCGTGGTCGTACTCGAGGTCAATGTCCTGTCGTATGCATGATGTTCTAGTCATGTGTGGGGCAGTGTGTAAGACGTTCTAGTCGTGTCCTCTATGTAAGCGTCTGTCTAGGTTTTTCCTAGGATTCTTTATTTTCTTATAGGTCTTTTCCAGCGTTGACAGAAGGGTAACTCCTGATTTCGTCAATTCAGAGTCGCCTTCCTGTTGCTGCTTGGAGTAGTTTGGGGTGCCGAGGCTAGTTCGACAGCCGTTTGTCTGGTACGGTTTCCTTCCCCCTCCTCTCTAGCTTGTTCCCTACTCCTGCTCCCCGTCTCTTCTTTTACTGCTTTCTAGCGTAGCTTTACAGCTTCGTAGTTTAGTTTTCCTGCTTTACTACACCTGCTGTTTTAGTTGTTCTGTGTTACTGCGTATTTTTCAGTGGGGATTTACATGACCCCTACTGGGCCAGTAACACGAGGCTCACCCCTGCTTTTCAGGTGGGTGACGTCGTTCTGCTTCCGCGGTTCCTGGTGTGACGTGTCCGTAGCTGCCAGCTAGTACCTTCGTCAGGCTTCCCCCGACTTTCTTGGTACGTCTTTCCTTTCTGTTGACTGTACTGTTAGACTACTTATCTTTCCTTTGGACTGGACTCTAATGTAATTGTTAAATTTAAATTATTAATTAAAAAGTAATTTTATTTCTGCTACTTTAGCAAACCGATCTAATGAAATTTAATTACTTACTGCTATATCTCTTTGGCTTCAATGCACTACACGCCAATCCTTTTTCCCTTCGGAGCTTTACAGCTCTTGGGAGGCTTCACAGGTTCCAAGTGGTATCGGGTCTGCTCGGTAGTCCTATCGGGTATATCCGGTATCCAGAATTCGGGTCGTCACAGTTGGTATCAGAGCGTTGTTGTGTGAAGTACATGGGAATCCGAGATATACAGTCTCCAGAGTCCTTAAGTCCAGTACAGTCTTCAGCTGGCGTTAAGTTTCATGATTCTCGTTTATTGCTGTCGTGGGTCTTTTCTCGGTGAGCTGCTCGATGCATGACTCGTTCCCTGTAGTCATGTGATCAGCTGCTGTTGTGCCTTGATGTGACCCAGCTTGCAGTTGTGTTCCGTGGTTCTGTGTCCTGTACGGAGTCGGAATCCTACGAGTGTTGCCGTTATTGTTATTTTTGTAAGTGTTGTTTCTCTATGATTTTGTGTGTCTATCATTAGCACTTTGTGGACCAACTCTTGTCGGTTCGCTTTGCTATACTCTCTTCCCTGGTAGAGTTAGCTTGCGACTCGATCAGATGTCTCGTGGTCCGGTGCTGTCGTCTTACCGTTGTTTCCCATGGTTCATGTCGTTTTGTAGTTGTGTGTTGGGTTGTTCTTCCCTGCTTCTCCTTTGCTAGTCCTTAAATTTCTAGGACAAAATTTCTTAAAGGAGGGGAGGATGTAATGCCCTGGATCTTTATTGGATCATTATTAGGTCTTTCAGATCCTTTTTGGAGAGTTTCGGATCTCTTTTGTGGGTCCTGAGTTGAGTTTTACGATTCGTGTGGATTTTTCTCTCGTACAAGTTACGGAACCCTGCGGTGAGTTTGTTTCCCAGTTCATCGACTCGTGGACAATACAGTTGCGATGTACTCTTCGCGAGGATTGTTTCGACTATTTTTACATATTTTTTTGAATTAATAGATTTTCGGCTCAATTATCAAATTTTCAGAAATTAGGAAAATTTCCTAATTTCATTTTCTTTTTCTTTTCTTCCTCTCTCCTCCTTTCTCATTCACGCACGTCCCTCTCTCTCTCCCGTTTTCTCTCCTCTCTCGCCCTTCTGGCTCCGTCTGTAGACAGAGGAGGATCGTAGGCGAGGTGGCGTTGGCGTGGGGTCCATGAGGTGCGCGATGGGGCGAGGATCGGATCGGTTTTGGCGCGATCCCGAACGGTGGATTCAAAGCCGGCGGTCGAGTTCGCGTGATGGTTTTCGACGCGATTTAGTCGTCTCGGCGCTCGGTTTCTTCGGTGGAGGTAGGGAGACGGATCACCACTTTCTCCTGCACGTTTTCCATGCTTCTATGCGTGGTTTGGTGCTCGAACGGGCTAGATCGGGCCAGTTCTAGCAAAACCGTCATTTTCGCGGTTTGTAGGGTTCGCCGGAAAATGATAACCATTCTTAGTCTAGTTAGTGTCAAAATGACCGCAGGGATGTCTGGATCCCATTCACGTAAATTTTGTCGTATTTGGTCATCATTCAGGGCCGGTAGGAGTCTGGGAACCTCGGTGACTCGTTTAGGGTCGATTCGTCGAAACCGCCTCGATCTCGCGTTTTGATCGCTGCTTGTGCCCCTTCCGGCTTGTGGAAGGTTAATTTCATCGTCTGGCACTGTTTCCCCTGCTCTTCGGCGTGAATGGGGCGTGGAACGTGCCGATTAGGCTTTTCCACTGTTTTTCGTGTCGGGTCGCTGTAGCGGTCGTTCCAGAGACCGTCACAGTCTCTGATGGCCCTACGATAGACCGTCACACGCCTTTGTGCGTGTTGGTCAGTTCGTGGCTGTGGGAGTGTGACGACCCACTAATGGACCATCACAGCCCTCTGACGCCCCCTTGTAGGTGCGTCACAGCCCTCTTGTTTCTCGAAGTCTGGGTCAGTCGGTTCGCTCTGACGGCCTTGCCTTGGACCGCCAGACCACTGTGACGCACCCTCCTTAGGCCGTCATAGCGGATTTGACCGGATTTGACTAGTTAGGTCGGTTGGCTTTAACGGTTCTTTCCCTGTGCGTCAGAGTCGTGTAACGCGCCTCTCTTAGGCCGTTACAGGGTTGTCTGTCTTAGGTTTTGAGTAGGGCGGTGTCTGTGACGCTCCATCCTTCGACCGTCACATCCGTGTGGCGCGTCTTTTCTAGACCGCCACAGCCCTGTCTTCTCTAGAGTGTAACGGCTCACCCTTAGACCGTCACCTCCGTGTAGCGGTCTAAAGTTGGAGCGTTACAGCCCTAGAGTCCTGCTTTTCGCAGTTTTGGTTCCGTTTTCTCTGGCTTAGGATTAGACCGATTGGCGGCTTGTTCTGCTGTTTGTGACGATCTTACCTCCGAGTCGTGAGACTCAAGGATCGTTATATGAGTAGGTCTAGTTGCCTTATCCTGAGTCTATCGACAGTGGCTGTGCTGCCATTGCTACTCCGAAGTACGTGTCGTAGGGCGTTCTTGCCCGTCTGTACTTCAGCACTCGTGTTTTGAGTCTCCGTGTCTTGTGAGTCTTCACTAGTCGTAGCCTTACGTCACGTTTCTCTGTGACGGCTCTTGTAGCGGGGCACTTTCCCGGTATATGGTTCTTAAGCTAGTTCCGTGGGCTTCCGGTCCAACCATAGCGTCCTTTGGTGGGGGAATACTAGCTAGAGGCCTGACTTAGGCAGTGGGCCAGTGTGTGCACACGTGGTCAGGGGCTTTGGACTTACGTCGACGGGCGTAACCCTGACTAGTCACTGGTTACTATAGTTCATGTGTTGTTCAGCGCGTGTCTGCGACTCTGCCGAGACTTTAGCGGTACCGTAGGTGAGACACTTGTGGCGCAGTATAAGACGTCAGTGGACGCATCTGGCCATTCTTCTAGTGTGGGGCACGCTAGTCACGTGGCACGTGACTCTCCGCGTTTCTTGTGCGTCGTGACCTTCCGGGTTAGCCCTCTCGTGGCCGTACTCGAGGTCAGTGTCCTGTTGTATGCATGACGTTCTAGTCATGTGTGGGGCAGTGTGCACGACGTTCTAGTCGTGTCGTCTATGTCTGCGTCTGTCTATGTTTTTCCTAGGTTTTTTTATTTTCTTACAAGTCTTTTCCAGCGTTGACAGATGGGTAACTCCGGATTTCGTCAATTCAGAGTCGCCTTCGTGTTGCTGCTTGGAGTTGTTTGGGGTGCCGAGGCTAATTCTGCAGCCGTTTGTCTGGTACGGTTTCCTTCCCCCTCCTCTCTAGCTTGTTCCCTGCTCCTGTTCCCCGTCTCTTCTTTTACTACTTTCTAGCGTAGCTTTACAGCTTCGTAGTTTAGTTTTCCTGCTTTACTACACCTGATGTTTTAGTTGTTCCATGTTACTATGTGTTTTTTAGTGGGGATCCACGTGACCCCTACTGGGCCAGTGACACGAGGCTCACTCCTACTTTTCAGGTGGGTGACGTCATTCTGCTTCTACGGTTCCTGGTGTGGCGTGTCCGTAGCTGCCAGTTGGTACCTTCATCGGGCTTCCCCCGACTTTCTTGGTACGTGTTTCCTTTCTGTTGACTGTACTGTTAGACTGCTTGTCTTTCCTTTGGACTGGACTCTGGTGTAATTGTTAAATTTAAACTGTTAATTAAAAAGTAATTTTATTTCTACTACTTTAGTAAACCGATCTAATGAAATTTAATTGCTTACTGCTATATCTCTGTGGCTTCAATGTACTACACGATAATCCTTTTTCCCTTCAGAGCTTTACAGCTCTTGGGAGGCTTCACGGGTTCCAAGTGGTATCGGGTCTGCTCGGTAGTCCTATCGGGTATATCCGGTATCCGGAATCCGGGTTGTCACACCCCCTCCCTCCCCGGCGGGTCCCCCTTCACGGCCCCCCTCTCCCTCCCGCACATTAACCACCAAACACATCTACATTAATTTTAAAAATTATGACATTAATACCAAACAGAAAGTGTCAATTTTTATCATTTTTAAAATTTATGTTAAAAATTGACACAACATAATTTTTTAGATAGAAATAGTTTCTTTAAAAAAATTGTTCCCAAACACCCTATTAGTCTTCAAGTCTCAGAATCCTATTTTTATTTATAAATCCTCAAAATTATGCATTTGTTTGAGAAAACGTCATTTTCAAGGAACTTTTCTTATGCACTTGAAGGGCTTATTTGTAATGATTGTGAAGAGTTATACTTAAATATTTAGACGAAAGGCACTAATCTAAAAAAGGGATAAATTATGAGAGCTAAAAATTAAAAATCCCTAATTAAAAAGGAAAGCCTAGCACAAGGTTCGTCGAACTACCGTCGTGCACTATGCCAATGCTCCGATAGTATGGTACGGCATGGTACCATGCCGACACATGAAAAGAAGTATTGGAGATCTATATATAGCTCTCCTCCCCTCCCACCACCACCCCCTCCCCCCTTCCTTAAAAACCCTAACCCCCCCCTCTTCCACCACTCGCACATGGAGTTGTTGCCTCTACTCGTGCCACCAACCACCAGCGTCCATATTACTTTTGCTTCAACCACTGTCGGTGACTCGGGTGTCCGAAGGACGAGAGAGCTGGCCCGCTCGTCAGCGGGGACCAAGGACTGTCACACCAAGGTGAACAGCTATAGGTGGGGAGTCTGCATGCCAACCCTCACCGCCACCAAGATCTTCCTACTCACCCGAGAGCTCAACCACAACTCTGATGGTGAGACCATCGAGTGGCTCTTTTACCAGGCGGAGCCCTCCATCGTCGCCGCCACTGGCTTTAGCACTGCCCCCGTTGTCGCCCACTCTGGAGCCCTCCATCATCGCCGCCACTGGCTTCATCACTGTCTCCATTGTCGCCCACTCTTGCCCCCCCTTTTCCGCTGCCACTCCTAACAATAACTCCCTCTCCACCTCCTGTAACTCCCGCGTGAGCAGTTCCGACGAGATAGTGGGGGCATCGTCACCGCCATCCCAACAGCGTTTTTCCCAGTGAATGGCATGGAGTTGTTTGCCCCCGGTGCTTTCTGCCTCGTCCCTAGTCCATTTTATTAAAAAATAATTTTTTACATTGAAAATAACGATATTAGATCGTTTGTGTGCCAATGTACAGGCATGCCGATTTTTAGTTGACACGATCTGACACGATTGATATGCGCCGATAAAAGTGTGACATGGTAAACCCTAGCCTAGTACCCCCATTAAAAGTGTACCCACTTTCGGTAAGCTTTAAATGTTGTTTGATGATACAAAATTTGAAATCCAAAAATCTAAGATTTAAGACTTAAGCCATTTTTAGTAATGCAGTGAGTGGGGATTCCAATCATAATTCCCGACAACAGTTCATTCATTTTGATCGTCTCCAACTGTACATTGGCTTCCATGCGAGATAAATTTTTAGAGGAGAGAGATGCTAGCCCAAAATGTGGCTCCTTTCTAAATCCTTTGTTAGGAAAACCTCACAGGATATATACAACAAATATATATAACCAAACGAGTTCAGAGTTGGAGGACGTACCTCGCAGCGGAAACGAGACGTACACACGTAACAACGGAAGCGGAAATAGAAATACATGTGTACCTTCGGTATCTGGGTACAAGATCGGCTACCAGAGTCGACCCCTACCCGTGAATCGTCGCGGAGTCATAGAGTCGGCTACTAGAGTCGGCTACAAGAGTCCACACTCCAAATCCAGAGACTATGGTGATGATTCCCCCAGAGATACAGACCATACACGTCATGGGACTAACCCGTGACTAATATCGTGCAGTCAGCACACCGATGCACTACCCTTGTCGTTGTCTCTAACATATAGAGGAGAATGATGAGAAGAGAGAAGGGATAGAGAGAATCAAAAGACGGGGCTGCCGCAGCTATCACGGGCACTATGCTCTCGAGTTCTCTCTCTTTACACACATGCATACACCCTCTCTCGTATACACTTCTTCGTCACCTCATAAACATACCTTGGCCAATTGAGACGAACTCCCACCATGGTACATCTCCTGGCCTCCTCGTACTCAACGGACCAACTCGGGCAGCGTGACGTCATCCACCGACACGTCATCTCCCTTGCCTCGCACACATAGTGCCACCTCTCTTTCACACACATAGTGTCTTTCTTCCCTTTTCTTCCCTTTTTTCCTTTTTTTTTCTTGCATTTAATCAACCCCCTTAAGGGGTATTCATAGAGGGGAAGTAGAGGGAGAGAGGAGGAGGGAGAGAGGAGGAGATGAGATCGGGGGAGAGAGAGGCGGCGAGGGGGATAATAAGAGGAGGCAGGAGGTGGATAAGGAGGAAGAGGAGGGAGGATCGGTAGCGCCCCACGAGTGCGCCACGTGGCGCGTGCGCACTCGCGGGCGAGCGAGCACGAACACGCGCCCCACGCGCATTCGACCGCCACCGCGGCGGGCCCCATTGGCGGCCCAATGGGCATAGCCCATTAACATCTCCCACTTGCCCATTAGGGCCTATCGTGCATGTCCATCATCTCACAACGTACAATCTCAAAAGTCTGTAGTTCTCGATCTTACAGGAAATGGAGCGTGTGACCTCCGCGAGATTTATCCACACAGATTGGGAGTATTCCGTTAAGCCATCACCTAACTAATGGAGTACTCAGAACAACTCAGTATGTATCTCGAGAATTTAATATTCACCTAATTCGACACTCCGGATCTCTCAGAACAGGCAGTGCCGAACCCAAATGCTAAGAGTCCATGACTCTATCATCACCACATAGGTAATAGAGCCTCTTAGGATAGGAGCAACTAAGCATGGTGAGATATCAAGATTCCTTCCCGATGCTGCTTATGTCAATCCAATTCATCTTGACCGCTTTCCTAGACATGTCCCGCTAGACGGTATCAATCATCGCCCTAAGTAACATGCTAAAGTAGCGACATCAAGTATCCTTTTCATGACACAGCGCTGCAGGTCATCGGGGATATATACGGAATCACACAAATGTGATTCATGAGCTCACACAATGATGAAGAGAGATCCATTCATCATTCTCATATGCGGTCATATTACACATGCGATATGATACGCATGCTGCAGTGTTCTTCCATTTTCATGGGCATCTCACTTAATAAAATATTATGAAACACCGCACAGATACAAGCCTAGTTACGACCTACGCAGCTAACCAGAGTCTCGCAAACCAGTCGCTCCCACTTAGCGCCTTCTTGCGACTCATGTATCTGTATTTTCAGGCTCCATGAGATTGCAGCCAAATCCTCATGGCCGATCTTTATCAGATCTCATCTCAGCCTCAGCCAAGGCGGCATATGTATATTATTTGGGATATTACGCTCGCACCTAGACCTCCAGGGTGTCGTAATATCAAATGTCTCACCTTGCATGTGATAAGTGTGTATTTTCACGTTTTAATTCATGAATATATGCATTTTTATGAGCTTAAAATATGATAAATATACACTTCTCACACTTACTATTGATTTTGTATCAAATATTTAATTTTCTGAAATTAAATAAATTTTTATGATAATTTTTATGTATTTATGTAGGCACGCAGTTCGAGGAAAGCTCCAAGAAAAAGAAAAAAAAGAATAATAATATATATGTTCAACTGGGCCAAAAGCCCAGAAACTTGTTTAAAAATATAAAAAAAAATTATAAAAAAAATAAAATTATTTGATATTTTTTTAGAATTTTCTAACTCTATACTAGATATATATATCTATATATATATATTATATATAATAAATAAAACAAAAAAAAATAAAAAAAATAAAAATTTCAAACCCGCCCCGCCCTCTTCCCGCCTTCGCCGCCCGGCACGGGCGACGAGGTCGGCGAAGAGGGCGAGGGGGGGGGGGTGCGTGGCAACCTGCAGGCGAAGGCGGGCGGGGCCGGGCTCACACGTGGCGCAAAGGCAGGCCGGGACGCGTGGCGGCACGCGGAGCGGGAGGCGGCCAGGCAGCGGGGCGCACGCGCCCGCAGGTGCGACACGCGGCGGCGGGAAGCGGAGGGCGCACGGCGGGCCCACGGCCGGCGGCCGAACCCGGCCTAACCGGTCGGCGCAACGCGCCGGCAGAGAGAATAAGAGAGAAAGAGAGAAGAAAAGGGGCTATAAAAATTCCAAAAAAAATCCGAAAAAAATCAGGAAAAATGACAAAAGGTTCAGCACATTCCAGCCTACCAAGTTGGGTCAAAAATTAGGTGCACTTGAGTGTTTTATATGAGCAAGAAGAGATTGTAAACCCTATATAAAGGGGGTATCACTTGTAATGAAATGAGTTAGTTGTTAGTTGTTAGAACTAGATGAAGTTAGCAAGTGAGTTAGCAAGTAGAATTAGCAAGATGGCAAGGTTACAAGGGAGAGATAGCTAGCTTTGGTCACTTGTAATGTAAGTTGTTCTTTACATTTCTGAAGTTGTTGAGTGCATCAAAGTGTTTTTCCAAACTTTTGAAGTCAAATTTGTAAGTTGAATTTATTGCAATACAAGTTTCATTTTAGAATTCAGTCTTTTCATAGACTTATTTCTCATTATTGTGATCCTCATTTCAAATTCTTGTCTTCATAAAAGTTGTTCGGTTTTAAGTTTTCTTCAACTTCTATGTTCATCATTTCTTCCAATTCATCCAAATTCATAGAGTTAATACCCATTTTCTTAAGTGCTGTCCTGTGCATTCACTGTTCATCCGTGGTGATACCTTCTTCCATTCATTCATTTTGAAGTCTTTCTAGTCCTCAAATAACTCTGAGTTTTTCATAAGAGTTGTTCCTCTCTTGTATCTCTAAGTTTTATTCTTCTTGCACTTTATCAAATTCCTCTTCTTTTGAGCTTTAGAATTAAGTTTTCTAGGTGCTGGTTTTCTGTCAATTACTGTTCATCCGAACCAATAGGTCCTAGTTTTTTAAGTTTTTCCTTATCTTCCTTTCATTTTCTGTTTCTGTGTTCTTCATAAAAGTTCTTCCTTTTTCAATTCTCTACAACTTTCATGTTTTCAACTTTTTCCAATTCCATTCAGATTTCAAGTTATTTCATTTCTTCCAACCCCCATTTCCACTTGAATTCTGTTTTGTTTTCACCTTAAAGTTTCAAACTTGTTATATGCAAACCCGTTCTTCTTAAGTGTTTCAAACATACCCGAAGCGGTGATTCTTCTTCAAATCCTCTCACGGCGTCGACTTCCTAGGCGGAACGATCATCATCAAAGGCTCGGCGTGGAAACGACGACGTTCTTCACTCAATTGGCTAAATTTTCTTTACTTATCCCTTGTCATTTCAAGTTGTAATTTCATTTCCGTTAGTTGTAATCGCACTCAAAACCCAAAAATTGGTTTTTTCAAAACACAAGAATATTTTCCAACTAAGAAAAATAACCAAATTCCTTCCCCGTGGGATCGACCCGTATTCACCACTGGGAAAGCATGAGTATAATGGTAAGTACGGGTCGATCCCACGGGGAAGGAATTTGGTTATTTTTCTTAGTTGAAAAATATGCTTGTGTTTTAAAAAAAATAATTTTTAGGTTTTGAGTGCGATTACAACTAACGGAAATGAAATTACAACTTGAAATGACAAGGGATAAGTAAAGAAAATTTAGCCAATTGAGTGAAGAACGTCGTCGTTTCCACGCCGAGCCTTTGATGATGATCGTTCCGCCTAGGAAGTCGACGCCGTGAGAGGATTTGAAGAAGAATCACCGCTTCGGGTATGTTTGAAACACTTAAGAAGAACGTGTTTGCATATAACAAGTTTGAAACTTTAAGGTGAAAACAAAACAGAATTCAAGTGGAAATGGGGGTTGGAAGAAATGAAATAACTTGAAATCTGAATGGAATTGGAAAAAGTTGAAAACATGAAAGTTGTAGAGAATTGAAAAACGAAGAACTTTTATGAAGAACACAGAAACATAAAATGAAAGGAAGATAAGGAAAAACTTGAAAAACTAGGACCTATTGGTTCGGATGAACAGTAATTGACAGAAAACCAGCACCTAGAAAACTTAATTCTAAAGCTCAAAAGAAGATGAATTTGACAAAGTACAAGAAGAATAAAACTTAGAGATACAAGAGAGGAACAACTCTTATGAAGAACTCAGAGTTATTTGAGGACTAGAAAGACTTCAAAATGAATGAATGGAAGAAGGTATCACCACGGATGAACAGTGAATGCACAAGACAGCACTTAAGAAAATGAGTATTAACTCTATGAATTTGGATGAATTGGAAGAAATGATGAACATAGAAGTTGAAGAAAACTTAAAACCGAACAACTTTTATGAAGACAAGAATTTGAAATGAGGATCACAATAATGAGAAATAAGTCTATGAAAAGACTGTATTCCAAAATGAAACTTGTATTGCAATAAATTCAACTTACAAATTTGACTTTAAAAGCTTGGAAAAACACTTTGATGCACTCAACAACTTCAGAAATGTAAAAAATAACTTACATTACAAGTGACCAAAGCTAGCTATCTCTCCCTTGTAACCTTGCCATCTTGCTAATTCTACTTGCTAACTCACTTGCTAACTTCATCTAGTTCTAACAACTAACAACTAACTCATTTCATTACAAGTGATACCCCCTTTATATAGGGTTTACAATCTCTTCTTGCTCATATAAAACACTCAAGTGCACCTAATTTTTGACCCAACTTGGTAGGCTGGAATGTGCTGAACCTTTTGTCATTTTTCCTGATTTTTTTCGGATTTTTTTTGGAATTTTTATAGCCCCTTTTCTTCTCTCTTTCTCTCTTATTCTCTCTGCCGGCGCGTTGCGCCGACCGGTTAGGCCGGGTTCGGCAGCCGGCCGTGGGCCCGCCGTGCACCCTCCGCTTCCCGCCGCCGTGTGTCGCACCTGCGGGCGCGTGCGCCCCGCTGCCTGGCCGCCTCCCGCTCCGCGTGCCGCCACGCGTCCCGGCCTGCCTTTGCGCCGCGTGTGAGCCCGGCCCCGCCCGCCTTCGCCTGCAGGTTGCCACGCACCCCCCCTCGTCCTCTTCAACGACCTCGTCGCCCGTGCCGGGCAATGAAGGCGGGAAGGGGGCGGGGCGGGTTTGAAATTTTTATTTTTTTTATTTTTTTTGTTTTATTTATTATATATATATATATATATATATCTAGTATAGAGTTAGAAAATTCTAAAAAAATATCAAATAATTTTATTTTTTTTATAAATTTTTTTTTTATATTTTTAAACAAGTTTCTGGGCTTTTGGCCCAGTTGAACATATATATTATTATTCTTTTTTTTCTTTTTCTTGGAGCTTTCCTCGAACTGCGTGCCTACATAAATACATAAAAATTATCATAAAAATTTATTTAATTTCAGAAAATTAAATATTTGATACAAAATCAATAGTAAGTGTGAGAAGTGTATATTTATCATATTTTAAGCTCATAAAAATGCAGATATTCATGAATTAAAACGTGAAAATACACACTTATCACACCCCCCAACTTACTCATTGCTAGTCCCTTAGCACTGCACATAATGAAAAATTTAGGACTAACAAAAGTTTAAAGATATTCAAGCCTCATTTCCAGTTTATCTTTTATAGAGTTAACTAAAGATCAGGACTCTGGAGTAATTACCATAGACTAGCCTTATGTCGGAAATTCAGGTACATGATCAAGAATCTAATCAAAATTCAGTAGCACTTGTGCATGTGTAATGCTAAGTCTACAGTGAAGACAATTGCATCCTCCACTTGCTATTCTGAACAAATACCTTTCAATTCTGCACTTCTTACTTAGAGCGTTCAATGCACACTAACTTTTTGTCTGCCTTATTGATATGTCCCTTTTGGGATCACTATATATATATTTTTCTTTTCTACTTTCTTTTCCCCTTTTTTTTTCTTTACACACATGATGCTGCACTACCCTTCACTATTTTACACGAACCTCAACACGTCTTAGGTGAAGTAGGTCCGGTGCCACAGTTCAAAGTTCCCTTTTCCTTTTGACGCGAACCTCAACACGTCTTAGGTGAAGTAGGCCCGGTTACTCAGAATCGGAGCATTTTTCATGGTGCTTTATTTTTTTCTCATACTTTTCTATGGCAGAAGGCTTCTAACATATTTCTTCTTCAGAAAATGCAGAATATCAGACAGTCTGTCTCAAATAACAGAAGGCTTGTCCTTCTTGTTTCATTAGCGTGCAACGTGCTTTTATTTTTCTTTGAAAGTGCATCTGAACTTTTAAAGAGATTCTTTAAATCAGTTTTCCATGGCTAGAGTAAATAAATTATCCATCATCCGATTCTCTAGTCATTTCCATTCTAGAATCACTTTTCATGCGACATGAATCAAGAAATTCAACTCGGGGAAAACTGTTGTTTCACATGACAATTCAAGAAAGTAAAAAAAAATTTTGTTGAAAGTTTTAGAAATTTTTGAAATTTTTTGAAATTTTTTTGAATATCTTCCCCCCCAACTTAAATGACATTGTCCTCAATGGCATAAATAGTAGAAAGATCAGAGGACATGTAAAGAGATAATAAAGTTGGGATGGAAGGATACAACCTGATGGGTCGGGCGAAGTGATGAGAGCTTCATTGCATTGTGGCCTGAGAACTGTAAAAGAAACACACTAAAACAAAACATCAAATCACAAAAACCGTGGGTGGCCTCCCAAGAAGCCATTTATTTGCACACCAAACTGTGAAAACGTTGGGCTGCCTCCCAAAAAGCGCTAAATTTAACGTCTTCAGCCAGACGCACTGTAGCTCAACAACCAACAAGTTGATTTTAAAATGAGCCACCAAAGAATTTTATCCTTGCCAAAATTATCTTTTTCATGCCCTGAAGAAAATGAATGTGGTTGGTGAATGCAAGGGCGAGACAGAGATCGAGATGGAGGCATCACAAATGGACCACCCCAATCAGAGAATAGAGGAGGAACATTGGGAAAAATCATGTCATCAATTATGAAATGTTCCTCCTTAGAGGCTATGGGATCATCATGTAGAGCAAGAGTAGACCAGTCGGTTGGAAGAACTTCAAAAGAATCACCGTGGTCAAGAATTGGCATAAGCTCTATCCTCTCCTCTAGATTGAAAGTATCATGCGGTACATTCAAATCATTCAATTCCTCATTTACCCCAAATTCATTATTCCAATAAATATTCAATTCTAGATCCATCTTCACTTCTTCTTCCTTCCCATCTTCAAAGATAATTTCATCAAAGTCATGTCCAATCTCCACTTCTTCTCCATTCCCATCTTCAAAGAGAAGGTCATCATGATCGGGGAGAGACTTGTGATGAGGTTCAATATATTCATCCTCTCTCTCTAACTGAAGATCATCCACCTCTTTTGCATTTCCCTCATGTTGACAAGCAAGCACTGGCTCCTTAAATTCCTTTGTAAGAGGGGGAATATGATCATTTATCAGTTCATCACCTTCATCTATTGCATTTCCAGTCAAGTCCGCAATCCCCTTAGAGTTCTTATGTGAATTTTGCTGACACGACCCCTCCATAATCCCGTGAGCTACTAAATTAAGAGTGATAAGAGTGTGATGCTCTTGGGGAATTATAGATTGATCGTAGTCAGTGTGAAGAACTTGATGAGGATTGGGTCCAGAGGAATCAAAGAATTGCTCTCCCTCCATGGTTTTGACTTCCTCAGTAAGCCTATTGATGTGCTGTTGGAGGGATTGACTATGGAGAAGTAACTGAATGAATTGATCATCAG
Source organism: Amorphophallus konjac (assembly GCA_022559845.1). Lineage (NCBI taxonomy): Eukaryota > Viridiplantae > Streptophyta > Magnoliopsida > Alismatales > Araceae > Amorphophallus > Amorphophallus konjac. Next base: position 25,074,218 of record CM040120.1, read on the forward strand.
AGGTATTAGGTGTGGGTGGAAGAGTTGAATAGTAATGATTTGTCTGTTGGGCTGGGTCATAATGGTCATCAGAGGTTTTGGCCCAAATACGATTTTCATCATTCCCTTCTTCTCCCCCCGACGACTCAAGATCATCATAATCCTCTTCACAAATGGAATGGGGTTTAGGCTCCTCAGGCTGCTCTTCCGTTACGTCCTCCGCATAAGACTCTTCCATGATTCCCTCAAAATCAACAGTGATATGAGTGGTAGATTGTGGGATCATAGGTTGAGCATATAGACTTTTATCATTATAACATCCAAGAAGTTGGTCCTCAAGACTTGTGGAGTTGTTAGGCATTGGATCCACTTCCGTTTCTATGATATTTTTAGCAATCCTACTCACTTGGGCCTCAAAGTTTTGCAGTTGTTCCTGAAAGGCTTGTTGTTGAGTATGGAAGAGCCGTGTCAATTTATCAAACATCTCCTCCTTATGTAAATCTGTGTATAGAGGAGATAGATAAGTGGGCTGAGAGTCAGATTGTGATGGATAGTAATTTGAAGGGCACTCAGTCTGAAAATCAGGAGAGTGTATTGGTTGCCCTCCATAATAGGGTTGATCATAAGAATGGACTTGATTGTAAGGATCATTGGAATATGAATCCCAATCTGCAAAGTGTGGATTTGAAGGACGTTGAATGGGGTCTTGGTATGGTTCCCAAGAAGAAAATTGTTGATTTTCCCACCTAGGATATGGATTTGTGTGAGAAAAAGTGGTGGAAAAATTCGATGGGAATTGGTTTGGCTCTTGGGGAAGAGATGAATTGTAAATCCCATTTTGGCCGAATGATGGATTTGGGTGATATTGGGTCAATAAAGGATTTGAATTCAAATGGCCCACATGATTGAACATGAAAATATCTAGTAATGGGCCTAAACAAAAGTGGATGTGGTGATGCGAAAGGCCCAAGAAAGAGTGATGATTTTTCAATGAATTTTTTTTTATGTTTTGATTTTATTGTTTTTTTTATGCAAAGATAAACAAGTTAGCACACAAATGACCCTAATTACCTAGATGTGCCCTAGACCTACAAGTAGGGTTTCACAAAGTGATGAAAGTGAAATGTAAGTTTATCCTCAATATGACCACCAGCCAGGTAAGGGGTGGGGAAGTGGGAGGTTCCCCCTACTTTCGTAGGGACCTTATTATGCCAAACCACTAACCCGCTTAAAGCGTTTGCTGTCCGACCGTCTTGCCTTAGGCACCGATTTTCATATGAGGATAAACCTAAATAACACAAGAATCACAGTGTGATCCTAGGGCCAACGTCTACTGAGTTTTATTTGAAGGCCTAGGTAATGCAGAGATGCAAGGGAACTGTGGTTTTCGGGCTAAGGAAGGGTGATGAAATCCCCACCTTATCTTGTTTAGGGATCTTGCCCTTAAAGTATTTTGAAATGAAATGCATACCACAATTTCAAACAAGGGGTTCTTTATGCAAAAATGAATGCCAGACTGGGATCAGGAGAACGTACCTTACCCCTCGCGATCTTCAAAATGTAATGCAGAAATTAAACAAAGACAAATTCTAAGCTAAATGATGCATGACCTAGAGCATGAAAGTGTAGTTTCTATTCTTGCAATGAGGTCTTTTATTTGGTACAAATGAAGATTTTTTTTTGTTTTTGTTTTTAGTTAATGAACCTAACTAACCAGCATGAAAATTTTTCTTTTGTTTTGATTGTTATTTTATTTTTTATAGAGTTTTCAAGAAATTTTCAGATTTTTGTAAAAATTTTTTTTTTCAGAAAGTGGAAAGATAGAACCTGTTTCTTGATTTCAGCCCTTTAGCAATGCTGCCGGGCTGTCAACAACGTTTCATAACCATAGGATTTCAGATTCGATCTTCCTCTTTCTTTGTTTTTCAATTTTTTTTCGTTTTCCTGCACAAGTAAAGAAAGCAAAAATCAATATACAAATATACAAAGTAAACACAAGAGTATCCAACTATGAAAAGTATCTCCAGTCCCCGGCAACGGCGCCAAAAATTTGATGCTGCTCGACAGTCGTTGTTTAAAAATACCGTGCCACACAAATTTCAAAATTGATAACCGCACTCACTCACTCGATTGATTTTGAAATACGAGTACAGTGGTAAATACGGGTCGATCCCACGGGGAAGGAATTTGGTTATTTTTCTTAGTTGGAAAATATTCTTGTGTTTTGAAAAAACCAATTTTTGGGTTTTGAGTGCGATTACAACTAACGGAAATGAAATTACAACTTGAAATGACAAGGGATAAGTAAAGAAAATTTAGCCAATTGAGTGAAGAACGTCGTCGTTTCCACGCCGAGCCTTTGATGATGATCGTTCCGCCTAGGAAGTCGACGCCGTGAGAGGATTTGAAGAAGAATCACCGCTTCGGGTATGTTTGAAACACTTAAGAAGAACGGGTTTGCATATAACAAGTTTGAAACTTTAAGGTGAAAACAAAACAGAATTCAAGTGGAAATGGGGGTTGGAAGAAATAAAATAACTTGAAATCTGAATGGAATTAGAAAAAGTTGAAAACATGAAAGTTGTAGAGAATTGAAAAAGGAAGAACTTTTATGAAGAACACAGAAACAGAAAATGAAAGGAAGATAAGGAAAAACTTAAAAAACTAGGACCTATTGGTTCGGATGAACAGTAATTGACAGAAAACCAGCACCTAGAAAACTTAATTCTAAAGCTCAAAAGAAGAGGAATTTGATAAAGTGCAAGAAGAATAAAACTTAGAGATACAAGAGAGGAACAACTCTTATGAAAAACTCAGAGTTATTTGAGGACTAGAAAGACTTCAAAATGAATGAATGGAAGAAGGTATCACCACGGATGAACAGTGAATGCACAGGACAGCACTTAAGAAAATGGGTATTAACTCTATGAATTTGGATGAATTGGAAGAAATGATGAACATAGAAGTTGAAGAAAACTTAAAACCGAACAACTTTTATGAAGACAAGAATTTGAAATGAGGATCACAATAATGAGAAATAAGTCTATGAAAAGATTGAATTCTAAAATGAAACTTGTATTGCAATAAATTCAACTTACAAATTTGACTTCAAAAGCCTTGAAAATACACTTTGATGCACTCAACAACTTCAGAAATGTAAAGAACAACTTACATTACAAGTGACCAAAGCTAACTATCTCTCCCTTGCAACCTTGCCATCTTGCTAATTCTACTTGCTAACTCACTTGCTAACTTCTCATTCAAGACCAATGCACCCTTTATATAGGGGTTACAAAAAAAACACTCCAAACAAGTGTACCCAATTTTAGCCTAAAATGGTAGGCAGGTAGGTTCTGCCCACTTTGCCATTTTTTTCGGATTTTTCTGAATTTGTTTGGCATTTTTTTGGCCTTTTCTTCTCTTTTTTTCTTTCTCTCATTTTCTCTTCTGCCGGCGCGTTGCGCCGACCGGTTAGGCGGCCGAACCTGTGGGCCCGCCGTGCGCCCGCCCGCTTCTGCCTCGCCACACGGCCGCCTGCGTGAATCACGCGGGCGCACGCGCCCGCGCCCTGCTGCTGCCGCGGCTCGCCACGCGTCGCCTCCGCTCGCCGGCCACGACACCCCCCTCACCTGCAGGTTGCCACGAGCCCCCCTCCGCGTTCGCCCTCCCGCCTCGTCGCCCATGCCCGGGCGGCGAAGGCGGGAAGGCGGGGGCGGGGGGTGTTTGAACATTTTTTTTTTAGTTTTTTTAATATATATATATATATCTATATAGCTATATATATGTCTATAAATAGTTAGAAAATTCTAAAAAAATAGTAAATAAAGTTATTTTTTATTCTAAAAATTTTTCTTTTCTTTTTGAACAAATCCTTGGGCTTTTGGCCCATTCAAAATAATATTTTTATTTTCTTTATTTTTTTTCGTGGAGCTTTTCTCGTACTACGTGCCTGCATAAATACAAAAAAATATAATTAAAATTTATTTAATTTCAAAAAAATAAACATTTGATACAAAATCAATAAGAAGTGTGAGAAGTGTATATTGATCATAATTTAAGCTCATAAAAATGTGAATAATGATGAATTAATAAGGAAAAATACACACTTATCATTATACTACGTGGAAGAATTGCTGTCTGATGCTGCTCGACAGTCGTTGTTTAAAAATGCCGTGCCACACAAATTTCAAAATTGATAACCGCACTCTCTCACTCGATTGATTTTGAAATACGAGTACAGTGGTGAATACGGGTCGATCCCACGGGGAAGGAATTTGGTTATTTTTCTTAGTTGGAAAATATTCTTGTGTTTTGAAAAAACCAATTTTTGGGTTTTGAGTGCGATTACAACTAACGGAAATGAAATTACAACTTGAAATGACAAGGGATAAGTAAAGAAAATTTAGCCAATTGAGTGAAGAACGTCGTCGTTTCCACGCCGAGCCTTTGATGATGATCGTTCCGCCTAGGAAGTCGACGCCGTGAGAGGATTTGAAGAAGAATCACCGCTTCGGGTATGTTTGAAACACTTAAGAAGAACGGGTTTGCATATAACAAGTTTGAAACTTTAAGGTGAAAACAAAACAGAATTCAAGTGGAAATGGGGGTTGGAAGAAATAAAATAACTTGAAATCTGAATGGAATTAGAAAAAGTTGAAAACATGAAAGTTGTAGAGAATTGAAAAAGGAAGAACTTTTATGAAGAACACAGAAACATAAAATGAAAGGAAGATAAGGAAAAACTTGAAAAACTATGACCTATTGGTTCGGATGAACAGTAATTGACAGAAAACCAGCACCTAGAAAACTTAATTCTAAAGCTCAAAAGAAGAGGAATATGACAAAGTGCAAGAAGAATAAAACTTAGAGATACAAGAGAGGAACAACTCTTATGAAGAACTCAGAGTTATTTGAGGACTATAAAGACTTCAAAATGAATGAATGGAAGAAGATATCACCACGGATGAACAGTGAATGCACAGGACAGCACTTAAGAAAATGAGTATTAACTCTATGAATTTGAATGAATTGGAAGAAATGATGAACATAGAAGTTGAAGAAAACTTAAAAAGGAACAACTTTTATGAAGACAAGAATTTGAAATGAGGATCACAATAATGAGAAATAAGGCTATGAAAAGACTGAATTCTAAAATGAAACTTGTATTGCAATAAATTCAACTTACAAATTTGACTTCAAAAGCCTTGAAAATACACTTTGATGCACTCAACAACTTCAGAAATGTAAAGAACAACTTACATTACAAGTGACCAAAGCTAACTATCTCTCCCTTGCAACCTTGCCATCTTGCTAATTCTACTTGCTAACTCACTTGCTAACTTCTCATTCAAGACCAATGCACCCTTTATATAGGGGTTACAAAAAAAACACTCCAAACAAGTGTACCCAATTTTAGCCTAAAATGGTAGGCAGGTAGGTTCTGCCCACTTTGCCATTTTTTTCGGATTTTTCTGAATTTGTTTGGCATTTTTTTTGGCCTTTTCTTCTCTTTTTTTCTTTCTCTCATTTTCTCTTCTGCCGGCGCGTTGCGCCGACCGGTTAGGCGGCCGAACCTGTGGGCCCGCCGTGCGCCCGCCCGCTTCTGCCTCGCCACGCGGCCGCCTGCGTGAATCACGCGGGCGCACGCGCCCGCGCCCTGCTGCTGCCGCGGCTCGCCACGCGTCGCCTCCGCTCGCCGGCCACGACACCCCCCTCACCTGCAGGTTGCCACGAGCCCCCCTCCGCGTTCGCCCTCTCGCCTCGTCGCCCGTGCCCGGGCGGCGAAGGCGGGAAGGCGGGGGCGGGGGGTGTTTGAACATTTTTTTTAGTTTTTTTTAATATATATATATATAATATATAAATATATATATATATCTATATAGCTATATATATGTCTATAAATAGTTAGAAAATTCTAAAAAAATAGTAAATAAAGTTATTTTTTATTCTAAAAATTTTTCTTTTCTTTTTAAACAAATCCTTGGGCTTTTGGGCCATTCAAAATAATATTTTTATTTTCTTTATTTTTTTTCGTGGAGCTTTTCTCGTACTACGTGCCTGTATAAATACAAAAAAATATAATTAAAATTTATTTAATTTCAAAAAAATAAACATTTGATACAAAATCAATAAGAAGTGTGAGAAGTGTATATTGATCATAATTTAAGCTCATAAAAATGTGAATAATGATGAATTAACAAGGAAAAATACACACTTATCATTATACTACGTGGAAGAATTGCTGTCTGATGCTGCTCGACAGTCGTTGTTTAAAAATGTCGTGCCACACAAATTTCAAAATTGATAACCGCACTCACTCACTCGATTAATTTTGAAATACGAGTACAGTGGTGAATACGAGTCGATCCCACGGGGAAGGAATTTGGTTATTTTTCTTAGTTGGAAAATATTCTTGTGTTTTGAAAAAACCAATTTTTGGATTTTGAGTGCGATTACAACTAACGGAAATGAAATTACAACTTGAAATGACAAGGGATAAGTAAAGAAAATTTAGCCAATTGAGTGAAGAACGTCGTCGTTTCCACGCCGAGCCTTTGATGATGATCGTTCCGCCTAAGAAGTCGACGCCGTGAGAGGATTTGAAGAAGAATCACCGCTTCGGGTATGTTTGAAACACTTAAGAAGAACAGGTTTGCATATAACAAGTTTGAAACTTTAAGGTGAAAACAAAACAGAATTCAAGTGGAAATGGGGGTTAGAAGAAATAAAATAACTTGAAATCTGAATGGAATTAGAAAAAGTTGAAAACATGAAAGTTGTAGAGAATTGAAAAAGGAAGAACTTTTATGAAGAACACAGAAACAGAAAATGAAAGGAAGATAAGGAAAAACTTGAAAAACTATCACCTATTGGTTCGGATGAACAGTAATTGACAGAAAACCAGCACCTAGAAAACTTAATTCTAAAGCTCAAAAGAAGAGGAATATGACAAAGTGCAAGCAGAATAAAACTTAGAGATACAAGAGAGGAACAACTCTTATGAAGAACTTAGAGTTATTTGAGGACTAGAAAGACTTCAAAATGAATGAATGGAAGAAGATATCACCACGGATGAACAGTGAATGCACAGGACAGCACTTAAGAAAATGGGTATTAACTCTATGAATTTGGATGAATTGGAAGAAATGATGAACATAGAAGTTGAAGAAAACTTAAAAAGGAACAACTTTTATGAAGACAAGAATTTGAAATGAGGATCACAATAATGAGAAATAAGGCTATGAAAAGACTGAATTCTAAAATGAAACTTGTATTGCAATAAATTCAACTTACAAATTTGACTTCAAAAGCCTTGAAAATACACTTTGATGCACTCAACAACTTCAGAAATGTAAAGAACAACTTACATTACAAGTGACCTTGCAACCTTGCCATCTTGCTAATTCTACTTGCTAACTCACTTGCTAACTTCTCATTCAAGACCAATGCACCCTTTATATAGGGGTTACAAAAAAAACACTCCAAACAAGTGTACCCAATTTTAGCCTAAAATGGTAGGCAGGTAGGTTCTGCCCACTTTGCCATTTTTTCGGATTTTTCTGAATTTGTTTGGCATTTTTTTTGGCCTTTTCTTCTCTTTTTTTCTTTCTCTCATTTTCTCTTCTGCCGGCGCGTTGCGCCGACTGGTTAGGCGGCCGAACCTGTGGGCCCGCCGTGCGCCCGCCCGCTTCTGCCTCGCCACGCGGCCGCCTACGTGAATCACGCGGGCGCACGCGCCCGCGCCCTGCTGCTGCCGCGGCTCGCCACGCGTCGCCTCCGCTCGCCGGCCACGACACCCCCCTCACCTGCAGGTTGCCACGAGCCCCCCTCCGCGTTCGCCCTCCCGCCTCGTCGCCCGTGCCCGGGCGGCGAAGGCGGGAAGGCGGGAGCGGGGGGTGTTTGAACATTTTTTTTAGTTTTTTTAATATATATATATATATAATATATATATATATATATATAGCTATATATATGTCTATAAATAGTTAGAAAATTCTAAAAAACTAGTAAATAAAGTTATTTTTTATTCTAAAAATTTTTCTTTTCTTTTTGAACAAATCCTTGGGCTTTTGGCCCATTCAAAATAATATTTTTATTTTCTTTATTTTTTTTCGTGGAGCTTTTCTCGTACTACGTGCCTGCATAAATACAAAAAAATATAATTAAAATTTATTTAATTTCAAAAAAATAAACATTTGATGCAAAATCAATAAGAAGTGTGAGAAGTGTATATTGATCATAATTTAAGCTCATAAAAATGTGAATAATGATGAATTAACAAGGAAAAATACACACTTATCACACCCCCCAACTTACTCATTGTTAGTCCCTTAGCAATGCACATAATGAAAAAATTTAGGACTAACAAGAGTTTAAAGATATTCAGGCCTCATTTCCAGTTCATCTTTCATAGAATTAACTAAAGATCAGGACTCTGGAGTAATTACCACAGACTAGCCTTATGTCGGAAATTCAGGTACATGATCAAGAATCTAATCAAAATTCAGTAACACTTGTGCATGTGTAATGCTAAGTCCACAGTAAAGATAATTGCATCCTCCACTTGCTATTCTGAACAAATGCCTTTCAATTCTGCACTTCTTACTTAGAGCGTTCAATGCACATTAGCTTTTTGTCTGCCTTATTGATATGTCCCTTTTGGGATCACTATATATATATATTTTTTTCCTTTTCTTTTTCTTTTTCCCTTTTTTTTTCTTTGCACACATGATGCTGCACTACCCTTCACTATTTTACACGAACCTCAACACGTCTTAGGTGAAGTAGGCCCGGTTCCACAGATCCAAGTTCCCTTTTCCTTTTGACGCGAACCTCAACACGTCTTAGGTGAAGTGGGCCCGGTTACTCAGAATCGGAGCATTTTTCATGGTGCTTTATTTTTTTCTCATACTTTTCTATGGCAGAAAGCTTCTAACATATCTCTTCTTCAGAAAATGCAGAATATCAGACAGTCTGTCTAAAATACCAGAAGGCTTGTCCTTCTTGTTTCATTAGCGTGCATCGTGATTTTATTTTTTTGAAAGTGCATCTGAACTTTAAAGAGATTCTTTAATCAATTTTTCATGGCTAGAGTAAATAAATTATCCATCATCCTTTTCCCAGTTGTTTCTATTCAGAATCACTTTTCATGCAACATGACTCAAGAAATTCAACTCGGGGAAAACTGTTGTTTAACATGACAATTCAAGAAAGAAAAAAAAAAGTTTTGTCGAAATGTTTAGAAATTGTTAAAAATTTGGAACTTTATCTCCCCCCCCAACTTAAATGACATTGTCCTCAATGGCATAAACAGTAGAAAGATCAGAGGACATGTAAAAGAGATAATATAGTTGGGATGGAAGGATACAACCTGATGGGTCGGGCGAAGTGATGAGGGCTTCATTGCTGGCCTGAGAACTGTAAAAGAAACACACTAAAACAAAACATCAAATCACAAAAAAAACGTGGGTGGCCTCCCAAGAAGCCATTTATTTGCACACCAAACTGTGAAAACGTTGGGCTGCCTCCCAAAAAGCGCTAAATTTAACGTCTTCAGCCAGACGCACGAAAGTTTGAAAGGAATTCATACCTGATCACTCAATGTGATGGATTCTTTAGGTGATAACAGCTCATTTTCCAAGTAGGGTTTTAACCTTTGACCGTTAATAGTAAAAATATGACCATTTTGTGGATTTAGAATTTGGACGGCGCCATGGTCAAATACCTTAACAACAGTAAACGGTCCATCCCATCTGGATTTCAACTTACCTGGGAACAAACGTAGCCGTGAGTTAAAAAGCCAAACCTTTTGATTTGCATGGAAAGTTTTCCTATGAATATGTTGATCATGGAAAGCCTTGGTTTTAGCTTTATAAATCCGAAAATTTTCATATGCTTCGTTCCGAAGTTCCTTCAGTTCATTGAGTTGAAGAACCCGTTGGGCGCCAGCGTGAGTTAAGTCAAAATTGACTTGCTTAATGGCCCAGTAAGCTCTATGTTCAAGCTCGACAGGTAGGTGGCAGGCTTTACCAAAGATGAGGCGGTAGGGTGACATGCCAATAGGGGTTTTGAATGCAGTTCTATAGGCCCATAGGGCATCATCTAGTCGCTCGGACCAGTCTTTCCTATCCGACCGAACTGTCTTGTGGAGAATGTTCTTAATCTCCCTGTCGGATACTTCCACCTGACCACTGGTTTGGGGATGATATGGGGTGGCAATTTTGTGGGTGATCCCATATTTCTTGAGCAAAGCTCGAAATTAGGAGTGAGTGAAATGCGAACCCCCATCACTAATGATAGCCCTCGGACAGCCAAATCTAGAGAAAATGTTCTTGCGAACAAATTTCATGACTACCTTGTGATCATTGGTCCGTGTGACTATAGCTTCAATCCACTTTGAAACATAATCGACCGCCACCAAAATGTATTCATTGCCAAAGGATGGTGGAAACGGTCCCATGAAATCAATACCCCAAACATCAAAGATTTCCACTACAAGAATGGGATTTAGCGGCATCATATCTCTCTTCGAAATATTGCCCACAGCTTGACACCTCAGACATGTTTTGGAAAATTCATAAGCATCCTTGAATAAGGTGGGCCAATAAAATCCACTTTGTAAGACCTTAGCCGCAGTTTTCTTTCCTGAAAAGTGTCCCCCACAAGCGAGAGTGTGACAAAAATTCATGACAGATTGTTGCTCATCCTCGGGGACACATCTTCGGATGATCTGATCAGGACCCATATGAAACAGTTCTGGGTCTTCCCAAAAATAGTGCTTGAGTTTAGCAAAGAAGTGATCCTTTTCCTGCTTAGACCACCCAATCGGGATTTGTCGTACTGCCAAGAAGTTGACAATATGAGCGTACCAGGGGGTAGAGGTGATAGACAACAGTTGTTCGTCGGGAAAAGAATCAGACATTGGAGCACTCTCAGGTATCACTATTCGGGATAAATGATCAGCCACAACATTTTCTAACCCCTTCTTATCTTTGATTTCTAGATCAAACTCTTGCAATAACAGAATCCATCTAATCAGCCGGGGTTTAGCATCCTTCTTAGTGAGCAAGTACCTCAAAGCGGCATGATCAGAATAAACAATAACTTTGGCCCCCAAAAGATATGATCGGAATTTCTCTAGGGCAAAAATAACTGCCAAAAGTTCCTTTTCTGTGGTGGTGTAATTCATTTGAGCATCTCCGAGAGTGCGACTCGCATAATATATCACCACAGGTTTCTTATCAATTCGTTGCCCCAGGACAGCTCCTATGGCATAGTCCGAGGCATCACACATGATTTCGAAAGGCAGTGACCAATCTGGGGATTGAAGAATCGGAGCTTGGGTCAAAGCTGCCTTCAAAGAATGGAAGGCCTCAAGACACGACTCATCTAAATGGAAGGGAGTGTCCTTGGCTAGCAACTTTGTGAGCGGGCGAGTGATGGAAGAGAAGTTCTGAATGAATCTTCTATAAAAACCCGCATGGCCAAGGAAAGAACGGATTTGCCTGACAGATGAAGGGGGAGGAAGATTGGAAATCAGATCGACCTTAGCCTTGTCTACTTCTATCCCCCTTTCAGAAATAACATGGCCTAACACAATCCCGTCTTGGACCATAAAATGGCTTTTCTCCCAGCTAAGCACCAGATTGGAGTCAATACATCGTGCCAACACTTTCTGCAAATTCTTCAAACAATTATCAAATGAATCTCCGAAAACGGAGAAATCATCCATGAAAATTTCTAAAAATTCTCCCACCATTTCAGAAAATATGGCCATCATGCATCGCTGAAAGGTGGCAGGGGCATTGCAAAGCCCGAATGGCATTCTCCTGAAAGCAAACGTGCCATAAGGACACGTGAACGTAGTTTTCTCTTGATCCTCTGGGTAAACAACAACTTGATTGTACCCAGAGTATCCATCCAAAAAGCAAAAGTATTTTTGCCCAGCCAACTTCTCCAAAATTTGATCAAGAAACGGGAGAGGGAAATGATCCTTCTTTGTCATGGAGTTCAGTTTTCTGTAATCAATACAGATTCTCCATCCCATTTGTAATCTCATGGCTACCTCCTCACCTTTCTCATTTTTAGTAACGGTCAGCACAGATTTCTTGGGAACAACTTGTGTAGGGCTAACCCACTTACTATCAGAAATGGGATATATAATCCCAGCATCTAGCCACTTCACTACCTCCTGCTTGACTACTTCTTTCATGTGCGAATTCAGCCGGCGTTGCATCTCCCTACTCGGCTTAGCATTGTCCTCCAAATAGATGTGGTGCATACAAACGTCTGGACTAATGCCCTTGAGATCTGCCACCGACCAACCTATGGCCCCCCTATGTTCCTTAAGGACATCTAAAAGTTTAGATTCCTGATCGGAAGTGAGGTTGGAGGATATAATGACAGGCAAAGTTTGGTCAGGACCCAGATAAGCATACTTAAGAGAGTCCGGCAGAGGCTTCAATTCAAGAGTAGGTGGTTGATCCAGGGATGGAAGTGCAGGTTCAGATTGCAGTGGAGGGAGTGACTCTACCCTAGACCAGGGTGTGAGAGAGAGAGGAGAATCCTGCAGCATACTACCCTCTTCTAGGGTGTCCTTGATTGCATCTGGACTTTCATCACTCAACTCAAAAATATCAACAACATGACATTCTTCTTCAAGGTCCGGGTATTGAGAAGCTTTGAAAACATTCAATGCAATTTTCTCTCCTCCAAATGATATGTCCATCATTCCCATGGCACAATTTATATTGGCCTTAGCCGTAGCTAAAAAGGGGCGTCCCAAAATAATAGGTGTATGTTTAAGATCCTGGGACAAGGCCATATCCAAAATGAGAAAATCCACCGGGAAGTAACAATCATGCACTTTCACAATTACATCCTCCAACAAACCTCTTGGTGTTTTCACTGATCTATCGGCCAATTGTAAGATGATGGATGTTGGTTTCAACTCACCCAGATCAAATTGCTCATAGATAAAGGTGGGTAAAAGATTTACGCTAGCACCTAAGTCAAGTAATGCTCGATCAAAGGTGACTCCACCTATATCACATGAGATCAATGGGGCTCCGGGGTCCTTCAACTTTCTCGGCAAATGATTCATTACAACGGCACTCACATCCTCCGACAAACGGACATTTTGAGTTGTCGCCCTTGGCTCCCTCCTCGGAGTGCAAAGCTCTTTCAAAAACTTGGCATATGCCGGCACATGCTTGATGGCATCTAAAAGTGGAATATTGATATTCACTTGTTTGAACAGTTCCACTAATTCTTCCTGATGTACTGGTGATTTCTTGGGAGCTTTCGGCTTTAAAGCATCAGGAAAAGGGGCCTTAGGGTCATAATCTAGGGGTCCTTCATCAAGTTTCGCCTTTCCTTTATCCAGCCTCTTCTTTCCATCCATCGGCTTCTCTTTAACAATCATGGGTTCTTCTTCCTCCTCATTCTCCTCTCGGGCCTCTTGGCCCGAACTACTACCAACGCTCTTAGCCTTAAAAGGGTCATCTAAAACTTTCCCGCTCCTAAGAGAAGAGATTGCCTTAGCATTCTCCAATTGGGGGCCCATAGGAGGAGGAGGCTGAGGTTGGTTTGGCTGAGGGAGAATAGGAGCTCTTTGAGGGAAGCCTGGAGGTTGGTTCCTTGGATTAGCCACTGGCTGGGTAGGAAGCTGACCTACCTCTCTCCGAACATTTCCTGCTGCTATTTGCCCGATTTGACCTTCCAACTTAGCAATGGATTGCTGTTGAGAAAAAATGAGTTGTTGGAGTCGGTCAAACTTTTCATCAAAATTTGACTGCGAAAATTGAGGAGGAGGTTGGAAGGGGACTTGATTGGATCTGTTGGATGGATAGTGATGGTACTGGCCCTGAGAAAATTGAGATTGCTGGTACGGAGCCTGAGAATAATGTGATGAGTGTTGGGATTGTTGTGAAAAAGGTGCATTGGTTTGTGAGAAATTTTGATGAGTTTGGTGAAAAGGATATTGATACTGTTGGTGAGATTGGACTGGAGCTTGGAATTGATGTTTTTGGAACGAGGGATTAGTGTGGGAAGATGGACCTTGTTGGGATTTCCAAGAGAAATTTGGGTGATTTCTCCAGCCTGGATTATAGGTGTTTGAGTAAGGATCATAAGGTGGCTTAGAAACACCCTGAGCAGCGAAGATTTGTTCTTGAATGAATGGAGGAAGTTGGGCCGCAGTAGGGCAATCAGTTACCACATGGTCAATGCTAGAGCAAAGAGCACAGATCTCGTCATAATTGGGAGCTGAGAATGATTGAGGTCGAGGACCTGAAGAAAAGGTTTCTTGCCTTGATAGAAATTGATCTAGCTTTTGGGCAACAAGATCAACATTTTCTATCTTTTGTGCCAACAATTCCATTTTGTTCAGTTTCTGAGTTAAAGCATTGATATCCATCCTATTCTCATGCTCACCGTGGCTCTTCACTTCATACAGCCCACCCTTCTTAGCTGGTCCCACCATTCTCTCATAGGATGAAAGTGAGGCATGACTGATTGAATTTTCACTCAGCATTTCAAACAGGTCATAAGCCTCGTCCTCGCTTTTACTCATAAAAGCTCCCCCACAAGACGCATCCACCATTTGATGGTAACTATCCGTCAATCCCTCATAGAATGCTTGAACTATTTGCCATCTCGACAAACCATGATGAGGGCATTTCCGTAACAAATCATTCAACCTATCCCACGCCTCATGGATTTGTTCTCCAGGGTTTTGTGAAAATCCAGTTATTGCTCTCCTCATGGTATTGGTTTGCCCTATGGGGTAGAATTTCTTTAGGAATTCCTTTTGCATTTCTGCCCATGTTTTGATGGGTTTACTCAAGGCTCCTAACCAATACTTGGCTTTGTCTTTAAGAGAGAATGGGAAAAGGGTTAGCCTGAGAGCATCATCTGAAAAATTGGGGATTTTCACAGTTGAACATATCTGGAGGAACTCATCCAGATGCCTATAGGGATCCTCATTGGTATTGCCATAGAAAGACGGCAACATTTGTATTGTGCTGGACTTGATTTCGTATTGAGCTGCTTGATTTTGTGGTGCTTGGGTATAAAATGAAGGTTCATATTGATTGGGAAGAAAATATTCCTTCATTTGCTTGGGAGCAGCTTGTGGAATTAGCTGATTTTGGTTTTGGTCCGCCATGAGGTTAGGTTGATGGTGGGTTTTAGAATGCACTAACCTCTCAATCTCCTCTATAGGTCCTAGTAAAGATGGGTGTAGGGATCTCCTACCGTGCATAAACTAGGCCAAAATGAGAGAGACAATTGTTGTATGATGATTTTTTTTTGTGTGTGTGTTTTATATTGGCATACTATGACGAAGAAAGAGAAGAAAATGCTTTTGTTTTTGTTTTGTTTTGTATTTAGGCAAACACAAACAATTTTTCACACAAATGACCCGAATGACCTAGATGTGCCCTAAACCTACAGGTGAGGTTTCACAAAATGATTAAAGTGAAACTGAAGTTCATCCTCAATATGTCCACCAGCCAGGTGAGGGGTGGGGAAGTCTATAGCACCAAGGTGAATCACCCGTGTGAGAGGGTCGATTCAAGCCTGGTGACACTCTGACGATGTGTAAATCAGCCATTCAATCCAACGACACTCCTTCGGAGAATGATCTAACTATATTCATAATGATGTCCCATAAAATTGGAATGATCTTCAACAAGAATAAATCTGTTAGATCAGTAACTACGACCAGAACAAATCAGTCGAAGCTCTACTAACTCTCATACTAGATGTAATAATATTCTGCTATCTAACGTCCTTGGCAAAGGCCAATGCCCACTGTAGCCTATATATAGTTGTACACCATTATCTCATATTTGAACAAGGTGTATTCATCAAATATTGTAGGACGTTCCACAACCACACAACGTAAGAACGTAGCGGAACAAGCCACTCACCGTGCCTTTACTGAGGAGAAAAATAATGCGCAACTAATCTCTACCACGAGATAGCTCTACCAATCAGTAGGAACACGAATCCTGAGATGGACTTCCGCTTATCTCGATCATAAGTCGATGTTACATTATTACAACCAATCAGTTTTGGCACATCTATCTCAGAAGACATGGCTTAGTGTCCCTCGCAAGTCTACAAAAGATGCGTGGGACCTTTATTGCCCAGGTGACAACTAGCTAGACTCATAGTGAAACTAATACACTGCGGGCACACAACACCATGTGTATCTAGCTTCCAAGCGTATCAGCATAAGGCACTCTTGACATTTCTTCCTTTTCATTTTCAATACAAAGCACAGTCTTTAGCGAAAGGGAGTATGAATGGGTGGTATATTGTACTGATTCAATCGCTTTATCACTATAGGTCTCCTGAGATAGCACATGATCCTTTATAAGTGATACTGCACAATTTTCACTCCAAGTGCATAGCTTGTCTCACCCATATAGGGAATCACACTCCATATGATTATAATTAGCTATCTGGAAATCATTGACTTATAATGATAAATGGAGAAACACTTTCCTCCCACTCATTTGACATGCATATAGTGGCCATTGAGGATTTTCTCGAAAACGAAACGAGATAATCGGCTTATGAAATTTCAAATTCCACTGTCTATACGATCATTTCAAGCTCTATACTTGGGGCAACAAGCTTTGTGCCCTTACCTTTTTGGCCTCAAAGCCATCTGCCTGAGCCATATAATTTTATCGTCTAGTTCTCCATAGAGAAATATAGCATTTACATCTATTTGGAACATATCCAAAAACAATGATAGCTAAAATCATGCGAACGACAAACATATGAGAATTTCACCATCGGAGATAACACCATCAGCACAGACTATACCCTTTGCCATAAGTCGTGCTTCAAATATATTCTTTGACCTATCTGCCTTGCGCGCACATTTGAAAACCAACTAGTTTTCAATCTCTTCGTGCACATGTAAGGGATCTACTAACTCCCAAACCATATGTTGTGCATGGAATCCAACAATGATGTAAAAAACTCATGGACAAACCTGGGCTTTTCATCATTCCTTAGACTCACAAATGAGTACATGGTCATAAAAAAAAATTAAAATTGACGAGGGACATACCCACGCTTGTCACTACATTCAGAGTCTGTCAAAAATAGTAGGAATGATCAGCCTAGTGGGAGTGCGCCTATTGGGGAGTGCACACTCAGTGAGAGTGTACTGGTGAAACCACTACATTCAGAGTCTTAAATTTTCTAGTGGTTTCACCAATACACTCTCACTGAGTGTGCACTCCCCAGTAGACGCACTCCCACTAGGCTGATCATTCCTGCTATTTTCGACAGATACGTGATGATTAGGCACGTGGTGGTGAGAGACACATTCCCTCCTCCTGCTAAAAATTGTAGGATATCAGACTATGGTTGTGGACGGACGTCACGGGGTTTAAGAGAGGGGAGGGAAACACGTTGCCGGGATGAGAGAGAGTGCGTAAAAGGTCCCGGAGAGGGTTGTCTCTACCGGGCTCGAACGGCGAAAATATACGGAACGAGAAAACCCACGGAATGGAAGTGTACAACGAAATGAATTGACATAAGGAAATTACAGAATGGAAACCACCGCGAGGAATTAATTCCGTCCACGGGGTTTAAACAGAAATTAAAAGAACAAAATTACATAATAAAAAGGCTCCGCGAGGAATTACTTCCGTCACGGGGACCTTCGCGAAGAATTACTTCCGTCGCAGGATTTAGACAGAAATTAAAGAAATAAAAATGACAGAATGAAAAGGCTCCGCGAGGAATTACTTCAGTCACGGGAACTTTCGCGAGGAATTACTTCCGTCGCAGGATTTAGACAGAAATTAAAGAAATGAAATGACATAATGAAAAGGCTCCGCGAGGAATTACTTCCGTCACGGGGACCTTTGCGAGGAATTACTTCCGTCGCAGGAACCTCCGCGAGGAATTAGTTCCGTCCACGGGGTTTAAACAAAAGGAAAAGGTAACAGAAAAGAAAGGGGGAGGGGGATGTGATCGCCAGGGGCAGAGAACCCCACGGAAAAGCTGTGATCGCGTTCGTCGCCAGAGCGGGAGCAGTGCGGGTTCTTTCTTCCTCTTCTTTCGGCCGGTCGATGAAGAGGGCCTTCCTTGGTTACCCCGATTTTGTTATTCCTTCTTTTGGTTTGTTTTAGTTTTTCGTTGTTGTTTTTTTGTGTTTTTATTTTTGTTGCCTTTATTATTTTTGTTCGTTTATGTCTTTTAAAGGGACAGGAGAAAATGATGAGAGGAATCGAGATATAAGAAAATAAAGATAGATAGTGGGGTATGAAGTAGAATAATACAGATATTAAAGATTACTAAGAAAACACATCGAGTGAAAGATTCTTTTTGTTTGTTATTTAGAAAGCAAATAGAGAGGGAGAGGGACAAAAGCCTAATAACAACTTACTGAAAATAGGGGAGCGGAGAAGATGGAAACGGGGAAGGGGACGGTCGAATACCTCAGAATAGGGGGGAAACGATGGCTTTTCATCTCTGGGCTGGGGGATTCCGTAGGCTCCTCCTCCTCCTCCTTTGGATTACCCTTGCACAAGATCAGACAAGGAAAGAGCAACAAGTAAGAACAAAGATAGTGTAGCATCAATCCCATATGCTAAGCAACGATGAAATTGTAAACGATGACGTACCTGGTCGATGTTATTTTAAACCCCTTTTATACACAAAGGTAGGCAGATGATATGATGGATGATCAAATAAGGGTCTCTCGGGGAGAGAGACACAATATGGATGACAAATGATGCATGCAATGTGTTTAACAATCAAATAAGATAAGAGAGATGAGAAAGCTTAGTGAGGGGGGGCCGATGACGGACTCGAGGGAGCTTCTCCAAGACGAGGACGGCGCGAGTACACGGTGAAGTGGAACATCTTGTCGTGTGCTCGAACGTCCGGTAACTCAACTTTCTTTATTTCACAGACTTCAACACGGATCGGGCCGGAGCATCTCTTTCCATTCCGTAAAGACGAATACACGCACTTACACACACACACCTGCAAGAACACTCACACAAATATATGTATATATTTATATATAAATATACACATCTATATACACAAATACTTATGTGAATATATATATATAGATATATGTATAAAGTGGAGAGGAAGAGAGAGAAGAAACTCTCCCTTCTTTTTTTTAGATTTTTTGGTATTTCAGTTTTAGAGAAAGAAAAGATAAAATACAAGGAATGAAATACATATAAGAGATATAAGTATATATATAGTGTAAATATATGTGTGTGTGTATATATATATATAAGAGAAGAAGGGGGATAAGAGAGCACGCGAGGGAGATAGAGGGGCAGAGAGACAGGACAGAGAGAGCAGAGACAGAAGGGGGAGATCGAGTGAAGGAGGGAGAGGGGAGAAATAATGAAAGGAAAAAAAAATGAAATGAGAGAGGGATTGAGTGAAAGAGCAGAGAGAGGGGTGGGGAGGGAGAACGTGAGAGGGTAAGAGAGAGGGGAGAAAAGAATAATAAAAAAATAAAAAGAAAGAGAAAGTGGGGGAGAGATCGAGATCGAGAGAGAGGGAGAGGGTGAGAGCAGAGAAACGGGAGAGAGAGAAGATGCTAAAAAAAATAAAGAGAAAGAGAGATCGGGTGAGAGAGGGGGGACGCGAGACAGAGAATAATAATAATAAAAAACTAGAGAGAGAGAGAGAGAGAGAGAGAGAGAGAGAGAGAGAGAGAGAGAGCGGGGGAGGGGAGAGAACGAGAAGCAGAGAGAGGGAGAGAGTGAGACGGAGGGAAGAGAAGAGAGAGAAGGAGAGAGGGAAAAGGGGAGACGGTCGCGGCGGGAGGTGGAGAGAGGAAGAGAGAGGGAGAGAGGGGGAAGAGAAAGAGAGAGAGAGCAGACGCGGGAGAGAGGGGGGGCTGCTCGGCGAGGGCTCGCCGGCGGGGAGGCAGACGACGGCGACGGCAGTGGCCGGCGGGATGGACGACGACGACGACGATGACAGTGGCAACCGGAGGAAGAGGCAACGATGACCGCGGCGGTGTGTGAGAGAGAGAGAGAGGAGGACAGAGGGGGAAGAGAAAGAGAGAGAGAGAGAGAGAGAGGGAGAGAGAGGCGCGAGACGGGAGGAAGAAACGCGAGAGAGAGAGATGGATGAAACGGGAGAGAAGAAGAGAGGGAGGGAGAGAACGAGAAATAGAGAGAAGAAGATCGCGGCAGGGGGAAAGAGGAGGAAGAAGAGGGAGGGGACGCCCGCGACGGGAGCGCTCCGCGGCGACCGGGGTGAGTCGCCGGCGGCGTGGAAGGTGGCTGCGGTGTCGGGGACGTGGATGGCGACGTCGGTGACGTGGGGTGACGGCAGCGGCGATGGCGGTAGTGCGGCAGCGGTGCAGATAAGCTGACGACGACGGGGGGCGTCGTGGGCGCGGCAGCGGTGTGGTGATGGTTGCGAGGGAGGTCGACGGCAACGAGCGGCAGCGTCGGTGGTGGTGGTCTCAACGGGAGAGGGCTGCCAGGTGTGTGAGGAGGATGGGCTCCGGCGTAGCGGTGGTCCGGCACGGCGGGCGGCTAACTAACATGCAGAGAAAGGGATGAGGGAGGTGGCATGGCAGCAAAGGGAGGTGGTGTCGCGGAGGGTGCAATGGCCAGAGGGGGGTTCGTGGGTGGAAGAAAGGAGGGGAGGGCGATGGTGTTCACGGAGCATGCACGGGGGGTGCAGACGTTGGGGGGAGAAGTTGGCAACGACAGCGTGAGCGACGTTGGAAGGTGAGGATGGCGATGCTGGCGGCTTGGGGTGGTGGTGTGGTGGTTTGGACGATGGCCGTGAGAAAGGGAGAGTGAGATGTTGCCGGTGAGGGGAGGTTGGCACGGTGGCGTCGGCGCGTGTAGGTGCATGGAGAGGGGGTCGCAGCTGTGGTTAGTCTGGGCGGAGATGAGAGTGGTCTGCCAAAGGGGGGGGCTTGAGGCTGCTGCCGGGTGAAGTGGTGATAGGGGAGAGAGAGATGAAGGGGAGCATGGGGGGTTCACCGTGGGAAGGAGAGGGAGATGGAGAGAGAGATTACGGTAGAGGAGGAGGCCCTGCGTGTTGGTGCGATGGGAGAGAGAAAAAGGGAGAGCGAGAGAGAGGGAGTGGGGTGGGTGTATTGAACGGGGGAGACAAGATCCAAGAAATGAGGAGGGATTTAAGGAGAGGAGTTAATAAAAATACAAGAAAGAAAAAAAATATTTATTTTATTTTTGTTTAGTGATGGGCCCAAGTCATTTATATTTATCAATATTTGCGTATATGTTTATTTATATAAAATAAATGATGGGCCACCTATTTAGTGTTATTATATATTTTATCCCTTTTATTTTTGTTTATATATATATATTTATATATATATATATATGTATATATATGTACGTATATATATTTATATATATATATATATGCATATATATATATGTATATATATATATATATGCATATATATATAAGGTAGAATGGGCCAAGCCCATTAGAATTGCTTTTCTTGGTTTAATGCAAATTTTGAACAAGAGTGGGCCAAGCCCATCAAATCTTTATTTGTCCCCCCCCCCCCTTCCTTTTTAACACTAAGAGATGGGCCAAGCCCATTGACATTTTTATCTCCTTGTGTTGGAGAGGAATGGCCACAAGCCCATTAACATGAGTCTCATTAGGAAACGACAATTGAGGTTTATCAAATAAAAATTGGAGGTCACTCGACTAACTTAACCGTGCGAGCCACTTTGGGCGTCTTAGTGTAATACGGGATCTGCTCAGCATAGTGCTAAAATGACGTGTCTACAGCTGCCCCGACTTGGCGTCTGCTTTGCAGGGGAATGACACGGACTGGAATGAAATAGAAGTGTAATGAAGTGGAGTGGAGAATGGACTGAAAAGTAGATGCCATGGTGTGATGAGACACATTTTTAACACTACATGATTGGAATCTTTTCTGAGTTTCAACGAAACAACCTTGAAGAAGGTCCTCCGAAATCAACGATTGTTTGGCTGGAAATAACAGAGGACTAACAGAAGGAAGGACCAACTTCTCGGCGCGGAACTACCTGAGTCATAGACCCGCAGGTTTCACCTTGGGGAGCGGTTACCAGCCAATGTGGAAGTGCTGCGACCAAGGTGAGTCCAATGAAGTAAATAAAAAAGGGTAGCTGATAAATCCAAACAACGGTCTCTTTCGGCCAACCAGCCCAAGATGGTTTCACAGAAACTCAATACTCGATTCAGAATGGAATACCCCGTATTAGTCGAGAATTTAAGCACAACGGCCCTCACAATCGAGTTAAATGAATGATCTTCCACAGTGATATCAAAGTCCTACATGAATGCATGCTGGGTTTAAAGGAAAAATTAAAACAAACTAAAAATAGAAGATAGCCAAGGATAATATTGTTAAGTTGTTAAGTATGGGTCAGGATACCGCTCCGATGAGCCGATACTGAGCCGGGGCCCGTTTATCCACGCACCAACTTCACCGAATGGAACCATCGTCCCCAAGCTACCACAACCTAACGGCCTATCAGTACGTCCTAAACTCCTCTGAAGTTATCACTATTTTTGTTGGAGGGGAACTCAAACTCCAGATTCATCCAAGGCATAAGGTCCTTGACGTGCTCTAATAGCGTAGATATCATATAGTAGGATGCATGACACAGTGGGGTGACTGATGGTGGGACATGGTAGGGCAATGGTGCCCTCTTGCTCTCCTGTTTTCATTTTATTCTTGGAACCTGCACCGAATAGCAAGCAGTGAAGAAGGATTATTTCATAAGAAGTAAAATTACATTCGACTGTACAGGACGTACGCACACAAATACAGGAGCAGGGGAAAACATGACGCAAATCAGACAAGATTCATCCAGTAATTCACCACGGTAACTTGTCATAAATGCTTTACATTTACATTTTTACCCCCCCCTTTTTCACTATAAGTATCCCCTTTGATCCTTAGCAAAAGATCATCCATTGGTGGTTCGGGGAGTTAGACACTTTTGAGATGGGAGGAGAGAAGTCCTGCGCTTTTGAGATGGAAGGCGGGTCTTCCCGTCCTGCCAAGAGGAGCAGGTTCGGCCGCGAATTCAGGAGGTTGACCGACATTGAAGGCCATCTGAGTGAGAGGATTCTCTCACGGGCGGTAAGTTGGCTCTTTCTCCTAGTTTCCTTCATAAGTTCTCCCTCGCGTTTTCATTCTTTTCTTTTCCTTCCTTTCGGCCGTATCCTCTTTTTTCGGGCCCGAGAAAATTCTCAAAGTTGCCCTGGCTATCGAAGCTTACGTCCAACATCACTATCGTTATGAAGGTCGTTATTTCAAAATGGCACCTCCAAGGGTTGGTGGTCCATGCCAAGCATTATGACAAGATCTACATGGATTGGGCGGCCCTGGGTGCATTGGCGGAGGTTTGGCATCTGGAAACCCACACTTTTATCTTCTCTACTTTTGAGGCAACGGTCCTCCTCGAGGAGGCAGAACTTCTGCTAGGCTTAAGAAGGTCGATGAAGGATGATAGGATAAAGGTTTCGCGGATGCGGAAGAGGGTATCTACCGAGGAAGTTCTTGGAAGCTTTATGCCATCTGGAACCATAAAGGGCGTTCAGACCCAAAAGGGAGTCAACTTGCAAAAGCTCGCAGACTGGACCGTGACTGCCTTAGAAGGGTTGATAGAAGATGAGCATTTAGAAGGGCTTATGAAAGGGTTCACAATTTGTTTGGCCGGATCTCTCCTCTTTCCTTGTACTGACAACATCGTAGAGGAAGACCAATTGGGAGCTATCTGTGGACTTTGGGAGGGAAAGAGAGTGGGGCCTGCTATCCTCGCGCATCTTTATAGTGGTCTGACGGCTTCCAGCATGGGTAGGCCTCCTCACAGGTGCATGCTTCTCCTCAACTGCTGGATTGATCTTCACTTCAAATTTCATCACCACGAAGGGGTACAGACCGCCTCTAGGATTTTCGAACAAAGCCCCCTCCGTTACATGGCCGATGTGTTGGGCTTCGGTGGGAAGGTGGCCAATCGCATGCCCCGTCTGAAGACACGCGGCGACTCGCGTACTCACTTCAACTCCTTGGCGCGGGATATGTTCACTTGTGTGCCAACATGTTTACTTTCACGTGGTCTTCTCACGAGATCTTCTCTCGTTGCGGAACTCCAGCTTATCGGTGCAACCGAATTTGTTCTTTACAGCTCGCACCGGTGCTGCCTGCAAATTGGCCTTCCTCGACACTCTTTTCCCATGCCATCCAACCTTCCTTTGATCAAGGAAAGGGAGCTAGGCACAGAGGGTGATGCGACAGACGTGAAAGCGATCAAAGCAGCGTGGAAGGCAACCGTTCCACGGAAGGCGATGGTGTCTGTGAGTTAGGATCGAGAGCTATGGAAGGCTTATGTAATGGAGCTCGGGAAACTAAGGCCTGAGGTGCCCAAACCCTGATGTATCTTGTTTTGAAATAAATGCAAAGCCTTAATGCCATTGCACGCTCTTTCAGTCTCTCCCCTCCCCTTTTCTTTGTGACTGGAATGGCGGACGTTGGGTGATGGTCGGCCGTCACCGGATAGGAGCTGGGGACTGAAGCAACTACAGTATGCGGAGTTGCCCTGAGATGTCATGGAGCTGAGGATTTCTCTTTAGCTGGCGAGGAGAGAAGTAAACTGGGAGAGAATGGAAAGAGAGGCGTGGACAAGGCTACATCGGGATCGAGACGAGAGGAGGGCACGTGAGGCCCAAGTGATAAAGCTCCGGAAGACACAGCGCTCGGACACATCACTCCTTTAGAGTCACTGCCGATTGGAGGAGAGTTAGAGCTCACGGTGGAGGAGCTCTTGGGGTTGGTGTAGTCTCCATCGCAGAGCAGGGGCGGCTCAACCAACGACCTCGGGTTCAAGAGCTTCGCGGTCGTCGGGGTCGCGAGAGAGGCCAGAGGAGGGCGAGGAGTGCTACCAGAGAGGGTGAGAATGCGTGATACGATGAGACAATTGCAACGCCACAGAGCTCTAGATGACATCCCAGGGACCTCCCTCTTAGGAGAGGAGAGAGACGACCAAGAGGGTGGTGCGAGATTTAACAAGTTGCTCGTACACCCGCTCTCTTCTCACGGTGAACATGACAGTTTATATAGACGTATGAATGGAACGACATGCTCTCATGTGACGGGTTTACCCTCCATGCGTTCCTTCTCTTCTACGCCTCTTCTTTTCATGTTGTCCCCATGTGACGTG
Source organism: Amorphophallus konjac (assembly GCA_022559845.1). Taxonomy (NCBI): domain Eukaryota; kingdom Viridiplantae; phylum Streptophyta; class Magnoliopsida; order Alismatales; family Araceae; genus Amorphophallus; species Amorphophallus konjac. The sequence goes on from CM040120.1 coordinate 25,099,420, forward strand.
TTTAATAGAACTCCCCTGAGATAACGGATCGTGTCTCAGACATATTGTGCATTTCTTTCGGGAGAATCCATCACAAATTTTAATGATGTGCCACCGAATTCAAAGATGCCAACTGCCCTTCTGTCATCTTTCCATGTAGACGAGTCCACTCCCAGATTCAAAGATATCGACTCCCATTGTCCTTTCTCCTGTGGATGAGTCCACTCCCAAATTCAAAGAGGTTGACCTGCATTGTCCTTTCTCCTTGTAGATGTCCTCATCTCAACTTTATTTGAATCATGATGAACACAGGGAACCTAGATGTGTAGGGTGTGAATCAACCCGCTACGCCCCCGACCTTGTTCACTTCGAGTGAAAGATGGGTGCTTTGTTACAAGGCCCATTGTAAGAGGAACTGAGATAGATCTGGATCATATCCCTTCAATCCTATAAATACTCCTCCCGCCTGCTTCACTTGAAAGCACGGAGTTGTGGAGACTGGTTAGAAGAGTGAAAAGTTGACAGAAGGGAGTAAGAGTTTCTCATTTTCTGAGATGGAGGGAGAGTCTAGTTTCAAGGTGGAGGGCGAGTCTTCCCGCTCCTCGAAGAGGAGCAAATCCAGTGGTAGTTCCAGGAGACTCTCCGATGTTGAAAGGCAGCTCAGTGAGAGGACCCAATCGGAGCTTGTAAACGAGCCAGTTCTTCCCTCTCATTCTTGATGATCCCTTTCTTCCTTTCTCATTCTTTTTTTCTATTTTTTTATTTCAATGATGCACCCGCTTCTCACTTCCTATGTAATCCACAGAGTATGACGAGGTCACACATCTCATGGGAATTAGTGGTGGCTGCCTATCGAGGCTTGCCTGACTTCCAGAAAGCCCGGCTGGATGCGATGGGGTTTGGTGCATTCCTCCGGATTGAACCTATTAAGCTCGACCTCGCCCTCATCCAAGCATTGCGCGAGAGATGGGACCCAGAGAGTCGTGCCTTCTTAATGCCCTGGGGGCACATGGTGCCCAGTCTCGAAGATGTGGCCCGAATCACTGGCCTTAGAGTGGACGGCGAGGCGGTGACTGGGGTCACCTACCCCGATTATCGCAAAGTGGCTCAGAAGCTTCTTGGTCTGGAATTAAAGGACCAAAAGAACAGGTCAGTAGCCAAGGCGTCTATCATGGAGGCATTGGGGCTCACTGACACTCGTCATCATGATAACGAGTCCTTGGAGGAATTCATGGAGAGAGTGGAAAGAGGGTCCCGCACTGTGTATTGCGTGGATGCCAGTAGCTGGGAAATGTCAAACATGGACTTGAGGATATTCCTCCTATTCTTGCTGGGAAAATTACTGCTGGGTTCCAAAGGAGATGACATCCATTGTCGTTTCCTAGAATTTTTGGTGGACCTAGAGAGGGTAGGGAAATATGCCTGGGGAGCCGCCGTGCTGGCGCAACTGTTCGCAAGTCTGTCCCAAGGGACAGATCGAGAGGTGACTGTGAGTGGCTTCATACCGTTTCTCCAGGTAATTATTTATTTATTTGTTAATGCAACTAATCTATTTCATGAAATGCTGATGACATGTGACGACACAGGTATGGAGTTATTACTACATCCCAATGGGGCGAGCTCGACAGTGGCGTGTGGCTGTGGCACCACTAGCTCGGCGGTGGCAACCCATTATGAGCACAACCTCTCTGTCTTACCAGCTGATGGTATTAAGGCGTGAGCTGCAAGAGTTCCCCGCATAGATGGTAGGACTCCATCTTTTTTTTGTCTTTTATTTTGTCTCTCTTTTTTTTTGTCCTTTTGAGTGGTTAAGGAGATATACGCATGCCAACGCAGGTGATCTGGAGGCCTTACTCGGGCTTGGTCGATGTCGACCAACCGTGGGTCATCACAGGTCGCCCTCGATTTGGTCGGGACCTTTGGGTCCACTACCTGAATGAAATCGAGCCACTCCGGCTATGATTGGTCATGAGGACTCTAGGGCTTGCCCAGAAATGGGTAGATATGACCGCACCACCCCGCGTAGGGAGGAAGACACGTGGGCCGGTAACTTGTGTTGACTGGGGGGTGCGCTTCCCCGAACAATATGAAGATTGACAGCGGGGTGGCATGCTCGTGGAGTCGCACGCTCGAGATAGTGAAGATTATCTTCGTCTCTATAGGGCGATGTATGCAGAGCGACTTCATCCTAAGGGACTTTTGGAGGTGTATCTCCTTTCTCACTTTTTGATCATTTTTTTTCTATTTTTTTTATCATTTTTTTAAATGTAATGCTGACTCCTATGACATGGGTTTAGGATGCCCGTGATACCATGATAGCGAACTTGCGGGCTCGCTTGGCGGACACGGAGGAAGAGTTGGGTGACACCCATGAGGCTTTACATGTCTCGGTGAGTATGTATGCAAATGCATATTCCTAATTATACCCATAGGTTTCTGGTGTTTAGCCAATCATTGCCACTTCTTCCTATCATAGCGTGCTCGGCTCGATGCAACCCTGCCAGCAGTAGGGGCAGAGGGTGCTTCTTCCAGTCTATGGATTCCTTCGTCGGAACTAGATTCGCTCCACGAGCAGCTTGCTCGTGTAACACAGCGCGCCGCGGAGGTAGAGGGAATGCTTTCCGCGTAGGTGAAGGTTCCTCTTATCCGAGCTTCTCTGTTTACGTCTCATCACACCCCTGAAATGACGGATAAGGCAGGCCGAAGAGATGCAAGAGATGTTTGCTCGTACAGCACAAGGGGAGGCCAGGATAGCGGAGCTGGAGGAGGAATTGCAGCGTCGCTCAGATGACAATTTTTCGCGGGACGCCATGGAGCTGAGGATCACCCTTCAGCTGGAAAGGGATGACAGAGAGGGAGAACGTGCTGAGAGGGAAAAGGACAGGGAAAGAGAGAAGGCCAAAAGATCAGCCGATAAAGAGGAGAGGAGGGCCTTGGAGGCCCAACTATTTGAATTGAGGACCAGTCTCGGTCTCGCCGAGTAGTGGCTGAAGGATGGCGAGGAACGCTACCGAAGGGCATGAGAGCATGGCTTTCGTCTTAGTAGCTTCTTTGCTGCCCCCGCAGATCGACGTCGGGGAGTGGAGATAGAAAGAGGACCACAAAGCGGTAGAAGTACCACTTTTCATGGTTGGATAGCACCTTCTAGAGTTTCTTGTCCAGAACGCGGCGAGACGAGTAATGTAGAGAAGGAGGGTGGAACCTAATGTAAGCTCTCTTTTGTTGTTTGTTTTTCGGTTGAGAGTGGAATAAAATATTTTGTGCTTGGTTCTCTGCTTCTTTCTGATCTCTCGAATCCCTGCACACATCTAAGTAAACAAGTTAGTATTTCTGTTCTGACTTGCCCCTTGCTCAATAAGCAAACGAGGTTTTGAACTGTCCTTGATAACGAGTCAAGGGGCAAGCCTTTATTAACAAAGGCAATGATAAAAGACAATGATGAATGTGGCACACAAACACATAGATGCAAGTGAAAATTTAAAATGAGATGTTACATACAAATGCAATCATGCGAAATGTGATTTTTTTGTTTTTATGTTTTTATTCATTTTTTTATTTTATTGTTTGTTTATATATATATATATTGATTTTTTTACATTTCCATTTTTTTGCATATACATTTTTCTCCTCTTTTTGGGTTTTTGGATTTGTTGTTTTTTTTGTTTGTTTTTGGTTTGTTTAATATTTTTTTTTTTTGCTAATGCATGACGACCACTCGATATAACATCTGACTTGCATGAGAATAGGGTTTTCTTATTAACCTTCCAGGCATCCTAAGTGCACATCTAGGTTGATTTGGGCCTCTAGACTCCTCGAATGATAATCCCGCCGGCTAATACTTATCTTGATGACAATACCGTCATGCCATGCTTAGGCTCCCAGTTGCTTCCGACCGCAGGGATTCACCCAAAAAGTGCTCGAGGTAAATGATTTGCCCGACCCGGGTCTATTTCCTCGCAACTCTAGATGATATGTAATGGAACACTCTGGAACCCAAACGACCAACCGTGCGACGCTGACCCGGAATCAGACGCCGTCGCACCCGTAGGTGATGCGCTTGCATTGGTCTAAGCCCAAGGTTAGACTAAGAATAGATTAAGGTGGTAGATAGGGGTCTTGACTGGCCAGAAACACGGAGACTCCTTCACGACAACGGCTTTTGCTTTTCAAAAAAAATGGACAACTATATGTTTGTATTGAAATGAGGTTACAAGCTTTGGCAATCTTCACCCTTTGGGAACTCTATTGAGCCTTCATCTTCAGGGGAAGAAGGAAGAATATTGGGGGCAAACCTCCTGAGAGGACCGGTAAAATCGTTAACCCGGCGAGCCAGTAGGGGCGCACTTAACTTCCCCTTTCGGGTAACTTCAGACGAAATCTCGAGTATTTGCATCTCATGACCCCTTTTGTATAGAATTTGACTTTCAGTCAAAGGGGTTTCATTTGTGGGATCAGGCACGGCTACGACCAGGCTTTTCATTTGACTTTGATTTTATTCTTCTTTTCTGATTTTTTTTTTGTTGACAGATTTTTGCAAGGGACATAGTATTTTGACATTATGGAATCCCTCTTGGATGCCTGCGGGGACACTGCCCTCTTCTCGTGCTCTGACCCATGCTTGAGGAATTGGGCCCTACTCTCACCCTAGGGGTTGTGTTCGTGTTTCCCATGCTCAGCGTTTTAAGGGCACCGGCTGTCTCATTCGGTCGAAGAGAGAGAGAATAAAGATTTAATTCTTCTCGCGACCTTTTGGGTGAGGCCTCACCATGAGCGATGCTACCGATCTTCTATAGAAAATATGTGTACATGCATGTTGCCTTCTTTTGCGGGGGGCGTAAGCCGAACTAGCCGGATAGGGATCTCCAAGGTTCTGGCAAACCAAGACCCGGAACCTACCAAGTCTTAATAGGCCCTATCCCAACATGGAGGTTGAATGCAATGACTTAACTACATGGTAATCTCCAGGCATTGGCATTTTGAATTTTTTATTTTTTTTCTTCTTTTCATTTTTTCTATTTTTTTCTTTTGTTGTTGTATATATACATATTTTTGTTGTTTTCATTGTTTTCTATTTTTTTGTTGTTTCATCATTTTTTGACACTATGTACACCTATCTAAGGGTAGTACTTCTTAAGATAAAGCCCATTCCAAGGGTGGGATAACTCGATTCCCTCAGCATTGACTAGCCTGTATGCGTTGCCAGGATGCACAGCCTGAACCACGTACGGTCCTTCACAATTGGGTTGGAGTTTAGAACGCGGCCCACCAGGTTTTACAAACATTCTTTTCACTACCATTTCACCGACTTGAAATTTCCTTTCAATGACCTTCTTTTGATAAAAATGTGTGAGTCTATTCTGATATACACGTGCATGCTCGGCAGCGGCCAGTCGTTTCTCATCTAAGAGTTCCAATTGGGCAAGGAGTGAATCACGACGTTCGTCGAGGGGAAGCTCCTTGTCCAACTGTACCCTGAGAGAAGGAACCAAGATTTCATACGGAACTACCGCCTCCATCCCATAAGTGAGGGCGAATGGAGTTTTCCCAGTGGGAGTACGGATTGAAGTGCGATAGGCCCATAAAGTCTCAATCAGCTTTTCTGGCCAATCCGAGAACTTGTTTGACTCACATGTCTTTTTTATGATTTTAATCAATGTTTTATTAGTGGCCTCTGCTTGGCCATTACCTTGTGGATAATAAGGTGATGAATGATACAATGTAATTTTATACCTTTTGCAGAGGTCCTGAAGGTCCTGAGAAATGAATTGCGGCCCATTGTCGGTGATGATTGTGCTTGGAATGCCGAACCTGGCGATGATGTTCTTCATGATGAATTTGCAGACTGTTGATACTTTAATCTCCACGTAAGCTTCAGCTTCGGCCCATTTGGTGAAGTACTCCGTTGCAGTAAGGATGAATGATTTTTGCTTAGTGAGGGAGTTAGGATTACCAAGAGGACCAATGACATCGAAAGCCCACATGGAGAAAGGCCATGGGGAGGATACTGGATGAAGTGAAGAAGATGGGGAATGAATTTTATCGGCGTGAAGTTGACATTTGACGCACCTGCGGACATAGACGGCACAATCTTCTTCCATGGTGGGCCAGTAAAAGCCTTGCCGAAGGATTTTCTTGGCAAGCATTTGGCTATTCACATGGCCACCGCACGCACCAGAGTGTGCTTCCTCGATGCATTTCCAGACCTCCTCTTCATCGAGACATCTTAGAAGAACACCAGTAAGACTTCTCTTGTACAACACTCCTCCAACCAGCATGTATCTTTGTGCCACTCTCCTTATGGCTTTTCTATCTTGCGATGTGGCTTCTTCAGGGTAGGATTGATCTTTGCAATACTTGGCAATTTCGTAAAACCATGGCTTCTCCTCATCAGCCAATTCTTCTTCTAACTCTGTCAACATAATTTTCCTCTTCTCAAGGATTTCTTCCTGTAGGGCCTTTCTTGCTATCCTATCCTTGATATCTACGTAGGAAGCGTCATCGATTGCAGGGGCGTGACGCTTGTAGATGGAAATGGAATCAAACCATCTTCCTAGAGGGAACCTTAAAGATGATGCCAACGTGGTGAGGGCATCGGCGAGAATATTCTGATGACGAGGGACATGGACAAAGATCAATTTGGTGAACAGTTTAGCAAAGGCAGCAGTGAGTTCTTGGTATGGCTTGAGCTTGGGATCGCGAGTGCGATATTTGGTGAGCACCTGGCGAAGAATGAGTTGACTATCACCTACGACTCGTAATTCAGTGATACGAAAAGAATGAGCGAGTTCCAGGCCAGCTAGAAGAGCTTCATATTCGGCTATATTATTGGTGACTGGGAATTTGAGCTGGTATGCCAGTGAGAATGTAAGGCCTTCAGGCGATAGGAGAGCAATGCCGATTCCTTTCCCTTGGGAATTCAGAGCTCCATCAAAATGTAACGTCCACATGTAATCATCTGATTGGTTAATGGACATTAGTTCCTCATCTGGAAACTCTGACTGGACGGGATCGAATTTGGGGAGAGGATGGTGAGCGAGATGCTCGGCTATGGCATAACCCTTGATCACCTTTTGCTGAATGTAGGTGATGTCAAACTGAGAAAGAAAGCTTTGCCAGCGTGCTAATCTATCCGTAAGGACAGATTTTTCCAGAAGGAACTTGATAGGGTTCATTCGGGCAATCAGATGGACTTCATGAGCTAGAAAGTAGTGTTTCAACTTCTGCACTACCCAGATAAGGGCGGCACAAGTTTTCTCCATAGCCGTGTACTTCTGCTCACAGGGGTTGAGGAGTTTGGACAAGTAATAGGTCGCCCTTTCCTTACCCGCTTCATCGGCTTGTGCTAGGACAGCTCCCACGGAGTCGTCCAGGGCTGAGATGTAAAGGATTAAAGATTTACCTGGCGTGGGTGGAATTAGGACGGGTGGATTGGCCAGATATTCCTTCAATCCTTCAAAAGCTTTTTGGCATTTAGAATTCCAAAGGAATTTTACTCCTGACTTAGTCAACTCGTAGAAAGGTATGCACCTTTGCAAGTGCTGGGACACAAATCGACAAATGAATTGTAACCTTCCGATTAACCCTTGAACTTCTCTCAGGTTTTTCGGAGGTGGCATATCCCTAATTGCTTTAGCTTTTTTGGGATCTATTTCAATACCCCTCTTACTCACAATGAAACCAAGCAATTTACCCGACGAGACACCAAATACGCACTTTTTTGGATTTATTTTCAAATTGAACTCCCTTGATCTTTGCAGCACCTTAGCTAGAACTCTCGAGTGTTCTGCCCTAGTCCTGGATTTCACCAGTAAATCATCCACATACACCTCTAAATACACATGCATCATGTCATGAAATATTGCCATCATAGCCCTTTGATAAGTAGCTCCGGCATTCTTCAAACCAAATGGCATGACCAAATAGGAATAAGTTCCCCAAGGTGTGGTAAATGATGTCTTCTCCTGATCCCCTTCCGCCAAACGGATCTGATTATACCCTGAAAATCCATCCATAAATGAGAGAGTTTCATAGCCTACTGTGTTGTCAACCAGCACATCGATGTGAGGCAAGGGGAAATCATCTTTTGGACATGCGCGGTTAAGGTCCCTAAAATCGATACAGATTCTCACCTTTCCATCCTTTTTCATTACCGGGACAATGTTTACCACCCATTGAGGATATAGGATGACTTTAATAAACCTGGCTTTGTGGAGCTTATCGACCTCCTCCTTCATCTTCAAAGCCATCTGGGGGTGGAAACGTCTTAACTTGTGCTTTACCGAGACAGACCCTGGTTTTAGCGTTAGGCAGTGTTCGACCAGGGTGGAATCCAATCCCGGCATATCCTCATAGCTCCATGCGAACGTGTCTCTATACTCCTTTAGAACCTTGATCAATTCCCCTTCTTCAGATGGTGACAAATTATTGCTTATGAGGACGATCCTAGGGTCTTCCTCGGTCCCCAGGTTGATCTCTTTGGTGGGTTCTTCTATAGCGGCTGATGGTTCGTCAAACCTCCTCATTCCGCTAACATATGCGTCAGCCGTGTCCTCATATTCTTCGTCCCCTTCTCCAATAGGGTACTCTTCATCTGTGAGCTCATAAACTCCATACCCTTCATCAATTGTGCAATCCTCCTCGCATTCTAACTCTGACAGTTGGATGGGATTTTCTAGCAATTGAGGAATGGCTAGAAGGGCTTAGAACCTATTGGCTAAATCTAGAAGAAATCGACAAGGAATTTGCCTACCCTTGGATTTTCTTCTAGGCACTACCCTTGACTCATTATTCCTAACCTGACTGACTTGTTCTACGGATGAAGAAGAAGTTGAAGAATGTACAGGAAAAGACCCCTCGGTGGAGGGGTAAAGAAGGTCACTCAGGGGACCTTGAATGAGTGGCCCGTAAGTCGGGACACATTCGTGAGAGATGTAGGAGGTCTCCTCAAAGGAAATGCACTATTGAGGAGTTCGAAACTTGACATTTTTTTTTCATTTTCATTTTCAATTACAAGACAATTGAAAGAACTTGGGGAATGAGAGGAGGGGACTATAGCTAAGGGGTTGTAAGGCTCGTTGAGCAGATCATGGTTGAAAATCTGGCGTGGGCTGAGAAACCCGTGCAAGAATGTGAGTAGAGAAGGGGACCTAGGAATATCATCAGATAAATGTCTAGCCCAAGAAAGAGTCAGCAGCAACGGCTGAGGAGAATGATTAGATAGAATGATGGAAAGCGATCCGTTAGTGGCAACGTCCTCTTGGCGAGGAAAACTTGGAATTTCGGCAATGTCAACGACACCCTTTGGCACCTCGGAGATCAAAATCGGCCCCTCCAAGTCCGGAGGCGGGAACATCTGCTGTAGTGCAATGAAAATATCATGTATATCGAACCACTTGTTCCACTCGCAGTCTGGGTCATCGTGCTTCCCCTTCTTTGTAGCCCTCGAGCAACTTTCGGCTAAGTAGGCAATCCGAACTTCCCCATGTGATTCTTGCGGCTGATCCCCCAACTGTATAACTGGCCCTTTTATGAAATGAGAGTACAAGGTCCATGTAAGAGGTTCTCCATCTTCCTCAATCGGGCCTTCAAAGCCTAAGCCAACTCTGAGGATTACCTTGGTCTTCCCTACCGGTCTCAGTCTTCCTTGTAATTGTGCTCCTAGACCTTTGCCTTGATGGTAACCTAAGTTGTTCATGATTTCCCATCCCTTGGATAGGGAAGGGGAACGTGGCATCGGCCCGGGAAGTGGCTTTCTTTGTGTTGGTGAAGGGCGGCTAGGGTCACACACATCTAGCAGGGAAAGGATAGGCCTATGGGTCGGCCAGACAGAGGGCAATGAAGTGTTAATAGCATCCACCGTAGGGAGCAGGGGCATGCTAAACACCTTGATGATCCGTCCCTTGTACGGGAATTTTAAGCATTGGTGGTTGGTGGAAGGGACGGCATTCAGCGTCTCTATGTAAGGACGACCCAATATGCCCTTGAACGTGGGGTCCATGTCGAGGATGTAAAACTCCGTAAGAACAGCAACATGACCCACTTCTACATTAAGGATAATCCTTCCCTGCAGAGGCCTCTTGCTATTATCATATGCGGTGACTGTGATAGCCGACGGCCTTATCTGTTCTAAATCAACCCCGCATAGCAAGATAGTGTTCATGGAGATCACATTGATTGAGGCACCCGTGTCCACTAGGCACGGGTTTACGGGCACCCCGTTGATCTTCACTGCAATGCACAAAGCATATTTCCGAGCTCGTGGTCATGGAATGTGATGGCCGGTTGCGTGCTTGTCGGTGTCAGCACCGACGATATCTTCTCGACCGGGAGATCCTCGTTCACCATGACCATTTGGAGATACTTCATTAGTGCCTCTTGATGGGACGTGGACCTCTTAATCAATTCCAAGATGGAGATTCGGGCAGGCGTCTTGTCCAGATGTTTTAGAAGATCATATTGTGTCCCGGGGATGGATTCCTCTAACTGCTCTTCAGTTCCTTTCTCTTGTTGGGACTATTCTGGACTCTGACCGCTCTAGGGAAAAACTCGGTGGAAGATCCTTCCACTTCGGAGCACCATGGCTTGTTGCTTTGGTTGCACCTCGACGGGGTTAGGTATGGGTTTTATCAGAGGTTTAAGTGGGGGAGGGATGGTTGGCGGAGTGGAGGTGATGACGGGTGTAGGGATCCTGATGAGGGGTTTGTTTGGGAGAGATGGAGGCATAGTGGACGGCACCTGGGATGGATGGTGGATGATGAGAGGTTTCGAGGGTAGGGGTGAAGGAGTGGCGGAGGTGGATGGGGCCTCGGATGGGCGAGGCAAAATTAGGGGCTTTGAGGGTGTAGGTAGAGGTGTGGTGGAGGGCTGGACCGGGAGGGAACTGGCGACGGGGGAGCGGATAAGATGGCGTGATGACTGTGGGACAAAAGGAGGTCGACTCGGGGGTTGTGACGTGGTTCGAGCAGAAAGAGGTGCCGACCGGATGAGGTGAGGGGAGTGGCTAGGAACGTGCTGGGCAACAAGAACGGAGGTGCCCTCCGCGTGCCAACCTTGCCCTCTTCCGATTTCTGGGAAGGAAGAGATGTGGTTGACTTGCTGATTGGGTCGTTGGTGCTCCGGAAGTGGGTTTTGAACAATGCCCATGTTCGGTTGTTGCTGTGGGACCTGCTGAGGTTGTTGTTGTTGTTGGGGTTGTTGTTGTTGTTGTTGTTGTAATTGCGATCTGGGGGGAGGTCTCCTTGCCTTCAAAGTGGCGACAACTCTCCTCATTTCATCCCAATCAATTAAGTGTCCATCATTCATATCATAAATGTAGTCCTTAAAATCAAAGCAGTTCTCCACTGTATGGCCCGGCTGCCTATGATAAACACAATATCTAGACGTGTCAACATTCAATGGCCATATGGGTCTTTCTTTGGGCAAGACGAGTGAATTAATAGCCATGAGAGCATTAAAGATGTCCGGTAGTGATTCCGGCAATGGCGGGTAGTGAGCTCTCTTCGGGCCAATCGGCCTTCTCTATTGTTGTGGGGGGCCGTAGTTCCCCGGGGGTGGAACATGATGGTACTGAGTAGGTGGCGGTTGTTGTTGTTGGGGATGGAAGGGTCATGCCACATTGTTCTGATAGAAGTTGTTTTATAGGGGAGGACGATAGGGTAGCTGACCCTGTTGGTTCTGATGGAAGGGGAGTGGTAGGGCTTGTGGAGGCCTGGGGTCGGCTTGCTGGCTGGGATTGCCAACCGCACTCACCTGCTCATTTGTCACTACCCCTTCTGTCACCCCACCTTGGACACCAGTGCTCGGCTTCCTAAACACCCTTGGCTTTGGTGGCTCAAACATATGCATGAGAGGGGAATCTTTCAGTTGTGTCTGGACATACCGAGCCCTCTCGTACAGTTCCTCCATGGTGTTGAGCTTGTTCATTGCCAGGATATGCCTAAACTGGGGGGTAGCATTTGATATAATCATCTTCACCTGCTCTGGCTCTGAGATGGTATCATTTATCCTCTCTGCCAGGGACCTCCATCTATCGGCATACTGGACGAAATCTTCATCCGACTTCATTTTTTCGGCGACCAAGTCGGTGATAGAAAGAGACGGGCCAACCCGGTCCCGGTACCTCTGTAGGAACTTCCTCTGAACCACGTCGAAGTCCTCAGCCTCACTCGGCTCTAGGGCGTAGAACCATTCCAGCACAGGGCCATCTAATGATCTCCTAAAGAGGTATGCCAAGGATCTTTTATCATTCTGCCAGAACGAGGACTCATACTGAAGTCCTTCAAATGGGTAAAGGGGTTGCCAGTGCCATTGTACCTACAGTACGTGGGCATCTCAGAAGGGGGAAGGCGAAACATTGGTAGGACAAGCAGAGCAACTTCAGGGGTGGATTTTACATCCACCATTTTCTGTAAGTTTCGGAATTGCTCATACATCTTGTTCAGCTTGTTCAAGAGGGACTAGGTGAACGGGTCAATTGGTGAAGGTGGCGCTTGCCACAGAGAAGGGGTAGGCCTCCCGGAGGCCTGAGAAGGAAACCCAGGACAGGAAGGGTATTGGGGTCTACCAGTGGATAGGCCCGGTTGGATTGGTGTTTGAAGGGCGGCTGGCGCCGGAGATTGGGAGGGGAATTGTAAGGAGGGAGGCTGTTGATTTGCCTGCCCGAAGAGTGAGGGGGAGGGAATGGCCTGTACAGACTCTTGGATAGGAGTAGCAGCCGGATTCAGCTCCGTGGGAGAGGGGGAAATCGATTTCCCTTTCAAAATGGCCTGGAAGGCCTGGAGTTGCTCAGGGTTGATCTGGGTGTTGGCAAGGACACCTAACAGAGAGGAGATGTCCTGAGGGGAAGATGTATCCCCGGCAACATTTGGCACCTCATGTGAGGGCTCGTGGGATGGACCGGCATCCATGGCATAGACATGGGGCTCACCTTGATAGCCCTGGTCCGGGCTGTATTCTATGTAAGAGCCATGACCTGGGTCATGCACTTGGGGCTCATAGCCGAAGGCGTCAGCCTCGAAAGTATCATAATTATACTCGGCCATCCTTAACACTTTTCCAGAATGTAATAACATACACTAGCATACAAGTAGGAGAGATTAACATACTAGTGGACGCTTTACATCCCTTTTTTTGTTTTGGTTTGTTTTATTTTTTCTCTTTTTTCTCTTTTTTTTTCTTTTTTCTTTTTCTCTTTTCACAAACGAGGAGTTCACGCAAAGGACGGGACCCTAGTCAGAATTTTGGCCATCGCCGTGTCAGCTAAGGTCGCTCGCCTCACCACGAATGGGTAACTAAACTCCGGGGAACTTCAGTGGTACAACCTGCCCAGTGAACGAAGAGGGAATCGTTCGCTGTCGGGGACTTACAGAAGTCCCGATGAAGGAGATCCTAGTCCGTCGAGAGGAATTCCCAAACGGAGAGTCCTTCCTTCACCGAGAAAAGGTGATCCTTTGAAAAGGCAAAAGAAAGGGGGAAAATGCATGTAATGTAGTGCAGTATAACTGCAATACGTGAAACACAAACAAAGCAACGAGAACAGGGATTATGCAGGACAAAATAGAACTAAACAACTTTAACGAGAACAGAACTTCGGACAGGACAGAACTAAACAGATTCAGGATCAGAACTTATTGCAGGATAGGACAAAACTAAACAATCTCACAAGATCAGAACTTATGCAGGATGGGACAAAACTTAAACAACTTTTACAAGAACAGAGTTTATGTGGGATAGATTAGAACTAGACAATTTATCACATGATAGAACTTATGTAGAACAGAATAGACATAAATAATTTCCACAAGATAGAACTTATGCGGGATAGAGTATAACTAGACAATTTCCACAAGATTGAAATCTATGCAGGAAATGGAACTAAACAAATTTTCACAAGAATAGAATTTAAATAGGGTGGAATAGAACTAAACTAATTTTCACAAGGTAAAGGAAAATAGGAAATGTACCTGATAGAGCACCATTGAGGTTTTTTTTTTCTATCTTCTCCTTTTTTTTCTTTTCTCAATTTGGGAATACCAGATGGGAAGTGCCTTTGGGAGAACACGTCCACTTGTCAGGACGTGTCCGCACAACGGCTGACAGCTGTTGAGGGCGATGACGCTGAGTACGCACCTGGGGCTCCAGGCACGCGCTCGAGCTGAAGCCCGTTTTTCAGAAAACAACGGAAAGAAAGGGAACAATGTGAATCTCTCGAGAAATCAAGGGAATCCAGGGGAAGTGCACGAGGTGCACGAGGGATAAACGCAAAGCAAGGTGTTGCTTGGAGCACGACTGTAGCGCACGCTGGCGCAATGGGGAGGGGCACACGTGGGTGCCAATGGGGAGGGGCACACGCGGGTGCCAATGGGAAACTGTAGCGCACGTGGGCGCAATAGGGAAGGGCACACGCGGGTGCCAAATAACATGGGTAACCAAACGGAAAGCAAAAGGGGTCCCACCGTGATCGCCAGAGATGTAGACGGACGTCACTGGGTTAACAAAGGGGAAGGAAAATACGTTGCCGGGATGAGAGAGAGTGCGTAAAAGGTCCCGGAGAGGGTTGTCTCTACCGGGCTCGAACGGCGAAAATATACGGAACGAGAAAACCCACGGAATGGAAATGTACAACGAAATGAATTGACATAAAGAAATTACAGAATGGAAACCACCGCGAGGAATTACTTCCGTCCATGGGGTTTAAACAGAAATTAAAAGAATAAAATTGTGGAATAAAAAGACTCCGCGAGGAATTACTTCCGTCATGGGAACCTTCGCGAGGAATTACTTCCGTCGCAGGATTTAGACAGAAATTAAAGAAATGAAAATGATAGAATGAAAGGGCTCCGCGAGGAATTACTTCCGTCACGGGAACCTTCGCGAGGAATTACTTCCGTCGCAGGATTTAGACAGAAATTAAAGAAATGAAATGACAGAATGAAAAGGCTCCGCGAGGAATTACTTCCGTCACGGGAACCTCCGCGAGGAATTAATTCCGTCCACGGGGCTTAAACAAAAGGAAAAGGTAACAGAAAAGAAAGGGGGAGGGGGATGTGATCGCCAGTGGCTGAGAACCCCACGGAAAAGCTGTGATCGCGTTCGCCGCCAGAGCGGGAGCAGTGCGGGTCCTGTCTTCCTCTTCTTTCGGTCGGCCGACGAAGAGGGCCTTCCTTGGTTACCCCGATTTTGTTATTCCTTCTTTTGGTTTGTTTTAGTTTTTTGTTGTTATTTTTTTTTGTTTTCATTTTGGTTGCCTTTATTGTTTTTGTTCTTTTATGTCTTTTAAAGGGACAGGAGAAAATGATGAGAGGAATCGAGATATAAGAAAATAAAGATAGATAGTGGGGTATGAAGTAGAATAATACAGATATTAAAGATTACTAAGAAAACACATAGAGTGAAAGATTCTTTTTGTTTGTTATTTAGAAAGCAAATAGAGAGGGAGAGGGACAAAAGCCTAATAACAACTTACGGAAAATAGGGGAGCGGAGAAGATGGAAATGGGAAGGGGACGATCTAGTACCTCAGAATAGGGGGGAAACGATGGCTTTTCATCTCCGGGCTGGGGGATTCCGTAGGCTCCTCCTCCTCCTTTGGATTACCCTTGCACAAGATCAGACAAGGAAAGAGCAACGAAGTAAGAACAAAGATAGTGTAGCATCAATCCCATATGCTAAGCAACGATGAAATCGTAAACGATGACGTACCTTGTCGATGTTATTTTAAACCCCTTTTATACACAAAGGTAGGCAGATGATATGATGGATGATCAAATAAGGGTCTCTCGGGGAGAGAGACACAATATGGATGACAAATGATGCATGCAATGTGTTTAACAATCAAATAAGATAAGAGAGATGAGAAAGCTTAGTGAGGGGGGGCCGATGACGGGCTCGAGGGAGCTTTTCCAAGACGAGGACGGCGCGAGTGCACGGTGAAGTGGAACACCTTCTCGTGTGCTCGAACGTCCGGTAACTCAACTTTCTTTATTTCACAGACTTCAACACGGATCGGGCCGGAGCATCTCTTTCCATTCCGTACAGACGCATACACGCACTTACACACACACACCTGCAAGAACACTCACACAAATATATGTATATATTTATATATAAATATACACATCTATATACACAAATACTTATGTGAATATATATATATAGATATATGTATAAAGTGGAGAGGAAGAGAGAGAAGAAACTCTCCCTTCTTTTTTTAGATTTTTTGGTATTTCAGTTTTAGAGAAAGAAAAGATAAAATACAAGGAATGAAATACATATAAGAGATATAAGTATATATATAGTGTACATATATATATATATATATATAAGAAGGGGGATAAGAGAGCACGTGAGGGAGATAGAGGGGCAGAGAGATAGGACAGAGAGAGCAGAGACATATGGGGGAGATCGAGTGAAGGAGGGAGAGGGGAGAAATAATGAAAGGAAAAAAAATGAAATGAGAGAGGGATTGAGTGAAAGAGCAGAGAGAGGGGTGGGGAGGGAGAACGTGAGAGGGTAAGAGAGGGGAGAAAAGAATAATAAAAAAATAAAAAGAAAGAGAAAGTTGGGGAGAGATCGAGAGAGAGAGAGAGGAGAGGTAGAGAGAGAGAGAGAGAGGGTGAGAGCAGAGAATCGGGAGAGAGAGAAGATTATAAAAAATATAAAGAGAAAGATAGATCGGGTGAGAGAGGGGGGACGCGAGACAGAGAATAATAATAAAAAAAAACTAGAGAGAGAGGGAGAGAGAGAGAGAGAGCGCGCGGGGGAGGGGAGAGAACGAGAATCAGAGAGAGGGAGAGAGTGAGACGGAGGGAAGAGAAGAGAGAGAAGGAGAGAGGGAAAAGGGGAGACGGTTGCGGCGGGAGGTGGAGAGAGGAAGAGAGAGGGAGAGAGAGGGAAGAGAAAGAGAGAGAGAGCAGACGCGGGAGAGAGGGGGGGCTGCTCGGCGAGGGCTCGCCTGCGGGGAGGCAGACGACGGCGACGGCAGTGGCCGACAGGATGGGCGACGATGACGGCGACAGTGGCAACCGGAGGGAGAGGCGACGACGACCGCGGCGGTGTGAGAGAGAGAGAGAGAGAGAGAGGAGGACAGATGGGGAAGAGAAAGAGAGGGAGAGAGAGGGAGAGAGAGGCGCGAGACGGGAGGAAGAAACGCGAGAGAGAGAGAGAGGGATGAAACGGGAGAGAAGAAGAGAGAGAGGGAGAGAACGAGAAACAGAGAGAAGAAGATCGCGGCGGGGGGAAAGAGGAGGAAGAAGAGGGAGGGGACGCCCGCGACAGGAGAGCTCTGCGGCGACCGGGGTGAGTCGCCAGCGGCGTGGAAGGTGGCTGCGGTGTCGGGGACGTGGACGGCGACGTCGGCAACGTGGGGTGACGGCAGCGGCGATGGCAATGGTGCGGCAGCGGTGCAGATGAGCTGACGGCGACGGGGGGCGTCGTGGGCGCGGCGGTGTGGTGATGGTTGCGAGGGAGGTCGACGGCGACGAGCAGCAGCGTCGGTGGCAGTGGTCTCAACGGGAGAGGGCTGTCAGGTGTGTGAGGAGGATGGGCTCCGGCGTAGCGGTGGTCCGGCACGGCGGGTGGCTAACTAACATGCAGAGAAAGGGATGAGGGAGGTGGCATGGCAGCAAAGGGAGGTGGTGTCGCGGAGGGTGCAATGGCCAGAGGGGGGTTCGTGGGTGGAAGAAAGGAGGGGAGGGCGATGGTGTTCACGGAGCATGCACGGGGGGTGCAGACGATGGGGTGAGAAGTTGGCAACGGCAGCGTGAGCGACATTGGAAGGTGAGGATGGCGATGCTGGCGGCTTGGGGTGGTGGTGTGGTGGTTTGGACGACGGCCGTGAGAAAGGGAGAGTGAGATGTTGCCGGTGAGGGGAGGTTGGCACGGTGGCGTCGGCGCGTGTAGGTGCATGGAGAGGGGGTCGCGGCTATGGTTAGTCTGGGCGGAGATGAGAGTGGTCTGCCAAAGGGGGGGGCTTGAGGCTGCTGCCGGGTGAAGTGGTGATAGGGGAGAGAGAGATGAAGGGGAGCATGGGGGGTTCACCGTGGGAAGGAGAGGGAGATGGAGAGAGAGATTACGGTAGAGGAGGAGGCCCTGCGTGTTGGTGCAATGGGAGAGAGAAAAAGGGAGAGCGAGAGAGAGGGAGTGGGGTGGGTGTATTGAACGGGGGAGACAAGATCCAAGAAATGAGGAGGGATTTAAGGAGAGGAGTTAATAAAAATACAAGAAAGAAAAAAAAATTATTTTATTTTTGTTTAGAGATGGGCCCAAGTCATTTATATTTATCAATATTTACATATATGTTTATTTATACAAAATAAATGATGGGCCACCTATTTAATCATTTTTATTTTTGTTTGTATATATACATTTATATATATATATATATAAGGTAGAATGGGCCAAGCCTATTAGAATTGCTTTTTTTTGGTTTAATGCAAATTTTGAACAAGAATGGGCCAAGCCCATGAGGGTTGATTTGTTTTTTTGAAAAAGAAGATTTTGTGAACAAGAGTGGGCCAAGCCCATCAAAATCTTTATTTGTCCCCCCTTCCTTTTTAACATTAAGAGATGGGCCAAGCCCATTGACATTTTTATCTTCTTATGTAGGAGAGGAATGGCCACAAGTCCATTAGCGAGGGTTTCGCTCATTTTGACAAACAACACTTGACTTTCTGCGAGATCGAATAAAAGATTGGAAATCATTCAAATGGTTTAACTGTTCGAGCCGCTTTGGGGCGTCTTGGCGTAATACGGGGTTTGCTCAGCGTAATGCTGAAAATGCCATGTCTACAATGGTCCCAACGGATGAGAATTAAGACTCTTGCTAAGGCAAGAAAAAATTTCTTCCACAGGAAGACCATCATTCCTTTATCAGAGAAGGAAGAAACTCTGCAAGAATGATTCCATGACTCATAGCCCTTTTCAAAAGGCTTCCGCCATGCTAGATCAGTGTTTGCGACCGCGGGGAGTCACTTGTCGTTTGGTCCTCGCGGCGGGGGTGTACACTCGCCTTTTTACGGAAGGCCGAGATAGGTTCATTGGGCACGCGGGGATTCTGGGGGTATTGAGTAGAAGGCAGAGAGAAAGATAGGAACGCACTGGAAGGGATGGCGTATGGTTCATCATTCTGGGAGACTGGGACAAAGATGGTTGGGTGGAATACGGGTGTGCCAGTCGATTTCTCGACAATCACCTATGGAACCGAGGATTGACCGGGGAAGCGTCGCCAGGACGTGGCACGTGGCTCGAGGGATCGGGCGACACGTGGATAGAAGGGGTTCCACAGGTGCAAGTGCGCAAGAGATTATGGCGATTCATGTACTGGACGTCTTTCCCCACCGGTCGCAAGCAAATGGTGTTTATTTTACATCGGATTGAATCCAAATACCTTTGTTTCTTCTGCCAAAGACAGAGTCAGGGACCTTGGTAGCCACAACATCGGGAGGGCTTAGTCCGTGCAACAGCGATAGGGCAACAAAAACACAACAGGGATAACTGGGGGCAAAGAGACTGGTTCCAACGAGGCGGGGAATTCGCTCCCTGACTGGATTACATGACTTATATGCCATGAAAGGCATTTATATGAGGGCATGAGAGCCCGATTACAATTGCTTGCAAGCCACGGGATAATTCCGACATTCATGACGGTCCCCGGGTCATTGCATTATTGTGTGGGTAGTTCCGTATCTGTACATAGTGTCCGTGAGAAGACCTGTGACTCAGCAGGATGGCACCCGAGGGGCGTCACAATGTATTTTTGACATGAGACAGTGTCAAGGTCGGGACAGTAGGGGTGCCGGAGGCACCGTTGTGTTGGGGGAGTTGAGTGGTCGGGTGTCGCGAGCCCCGATGTGACTGGAGTAGCTGGCAGTCTGGTGCCGGGGGCACTATTGTGATTGGAGTTGCTTGCAGTCGAGTACTGGGGGCACCGTTGTGACTGAAGTAGCTGGGTAGTCGGGTGCCAGCGGCACCGTTGTGACTGGGGTAGCTGGCAGTCGGGTGCCGAGGGCACCGTTGTTACTGGAGTTGCTGGCAGTCGGGTGCCGGGGGCACCGTTGTGAGTGGAGTTGTTGACAGTCGGGTGCCAGAGGCACCGTTGTGACTGAGGAGGCGGGCACTGCGAGCCTCGATGTGACAGGAGTAGCTGACAGTCGGGTACCGGGGGCACCGTTGTGACTGGAGTTGTTGACAGTCGGGTGGCGGAGGCACCGTTGTGACTGGAGGAGGCGAGCGCTGGGAGACCTCGATGGTCATGCTCGAGGCCCGGTGTGACTGGCAGTCGGGTGCCGGAGGCACTGTTCTGACTAAAGGAGGCAGGCGCCGTGAAGAGGTTGAGGCCCGAGTATAGGTACGTGTATTTAACTGGTTTCATGCTGTATGAGAGCCACGTGGGCTTTACAAATGGGCCGAGGAGGCTGAAGTGCAATGGGCGCAAGCCGCGGGACAATTCCGACACGTGGGTCGGTCCCCGGGTCAATGCTGGATAAGGCGGATATCTGCGTGTTTTACAGAGGGTCCCTCTTGTGGCACGGGCCATGTTTGCTTCCCCAAACGAGGGGCTATGACTGGATAGCTGGAGAAAGCATCGGGTTGGTGTCTGGGCGAGGGTCGATCACGGCTCGAGTCGAGCGTCGGACGTGGCCTCGTGACTGCGGGGAAGCGTGACGTCATAATGCGTGCGTAGTTGCGGTCGGCGGGCACGCGAGGGGAAGTCCCGGCATGAGGGGGCATTCACCCTTGTCATAACGTCACACACGTGGCGGGGGTAGACTTGTGTGTCATGGCGGGACACCGTGTGAGGGAAGTACAAGCGACATACCCTCGACGTCCTTAGCCGATGACCAAGTCACCCACACACAATTCTCCTTGCTCGTTGCCTGGAGCCGCTTGAAGCTTGGAGATCACTGGAAGCCTTGATGCATGTCTCTTCTCTCTTTCCATTGAGCCCTGTTTCGATGGGATCTTTTCGTTCTGTTTATTATTATCGTTTGAGTTTATTTGGTTTATTTCACGTGTCGATCAACCAATTAACTAACTGGTAATTAACTGACTGATTGACTACGCGGGCGTGCCAATCACGTGAGTGACAAATTTATTGTGCGCTCGTTCTGACCCGTATCAGGCAAGAGTGAGATTCGGTCGGGACCAGCAGTCCGCCATACCATAAAGGCTATGGCATTAATTACATCCCCCGCGAGGAGGGAAAACCTTTGATTAATTGTCGAGATAAAGGGCTGTCGAGACCGGAATAAAGGATGCAGAGGATACGAATGATCATGTAGGATGTTGTGATCTACCATGCACGGTTCATTAGGGCGGACACTCAGTATGTGGCGGAGGACCTAGGCCCGAAGACCACCATCACGCGTGGCAAAAGCTTTTCGTCGGACACTGCCCGACATTCTGCTCATGTCATTTGATATACCGAGAGTCCGCGCACTCAGGCATACATTGATGCGGCATGAATGCTTAGACTAGAACATGATGATGAAGCTATAAAACTAGCTAATCCAGGTTAGACAAACTAATTTATTCAATTTATTGAATACAAGGTTTATTTAATTCTGTTATTAACATTAAAAATCACCCCGAAGGCGAGGAAAAGATTGAAGCGGCATGACGACGCGATTCGGAACGAAACCGGCGGATGCGGGCAGGCATAGAGTTTAAAACGGCGTGAGAAGCGTAGGTAAAGGCTTGAAACGGCGCCGCCTAACGTAGATGTAGGGTCGGCCTGAAAACGGCGCGCCCCTCTTCCTGGCGCGCCGGGATAAGGCACGCCGAGTGCCGACGGCGCCGGTTTAGCCCTGTTTTGCAGAAACCGAGGTTTTATTGGTTATTTTTGGGTTTATTAAAACACTTTGGGAGATTTTGAAAATATATTGAGTCAATTATTCAGCGGAGCGACCCCGGGGAATATGGGAGCCGAGTCACAGGCTCGCGCGAGGTTCATACTCGAGCGCGGTGATTGTTCTGAGTCAAACTCGTTCGGGCCAAAATTTCGGCAGCATCTCTCCGTCCCGGAGGATTGTTGGGGAGAAGCGGGGAATACTCACGTGGCGGAGCAACCCCTAAAGGCCGTGTGGCACAACGGCGGCCGACAAACCCGGACGGATAGGAGAACCCCAAGGGCTAGCCTACTAGGAGCACCAAGTCCGTGGGTGGAGAGTAGACGGATGGCGCGACTCACAATGAGGGCGAAGACCCTGAGGGCTAGCCTATGAGGGGCACGCGACTCGAGTCGATACCATGTCCAGGTCGGGACGACCGATATGGGAGGAAACCCTGAGGGCTAGCCTACGAGGGACACACAACCCACGGCCACCACGAGGCCCACTAGGGGCTGTGGATTTGAAATGTTGGGGATCAACCCAACTTCTATGCACTCATTGGCCTTCGAAGATCCATTATTGGCAAATGGACTCCTGCAGACCGAGAAATTAAGATGAAAGATCAGGGGAATGTCCCCCCCTCCCCGGGTTGCCGAATCCCACTAATGAAACAACGAAACGGCGCAGCGGGAAAACTTACACAATTGGCAGGCTGATGCTAATGCCTGTAGGTATACATACATATACGCATGTAAGTGTTAACAGGTTAATGCAACGTTCATCAGACGATGCTTAGAAAGCAGTGACGAAAAATGTGGGGACGACCTCATCTTCCTCTGTTCATGGTCGAGAACAGAGGGGGGATTAAGAGGACAGCCCAAAATAGGTTGAAGGAACGTGCATATGGATGCACCTCCGACGATGAAAATCTTTGACATTCGATCGGAAGAGAAACCCCCGGGGAGGGGAAAGTGATTGCTGTAGCCCGTGAATCACAGGGGCATATACGGCGCCGAGGGAAACAGATCCGAGAAACCTTTCGCTCAACCAAACCGTTAAATGCACAGACGGGAAGAAGACGACATACTACTCATTCCGGCGCCGGCACCGTAGCACGACGCCGGCTCCATGGCCAAGAAAAGGGAAACACCAAGAGAAACAAAAGAGGTGGCGTGAAGAAAATGGAGGATGGACGACATCAATCATACACCATCAACACATATGCATATATATTTTTATTCACGAAGAACCCACAGCAAGCCACTACATTCGATGCCGGCGTTGTCGCTTGGGCATCGCTTACATCACCCTCACTGGAGGAGTTGCAGAGAGGAAGAGAGATTAAAGAAAGATGGTGAGAAGGGGGAGGAAGAAAGGCTCATATCATCGCCCCTCCCCCCTTCTCACTTACATTATAGTAGGGAGAAAGAAAACAGATGAAAGGGGGATCGGCGGGGAACACCACGGTGACCCACCTAAGCAGACAGAGAGCAGAGACTTCTCTTCTCCAGCGACGGGAGCTCCGGGCCGAGCAGAGCGGCGGCGGCAGGAGACCCTCAGAAGGAGAGCTTTCTCCCCAAGAAACCCTTCGCTTCTTCACTCTGATTGGTGGCGTCCTTTCTCTCGATATCCCTCTGATTCTGATTTTTTTTTATTTCTCCTCTTCCTTCTCCCATCTCCTTTCGGACGAGGGATGTTTATATGGTCCCAAAAATTTGATGCGCTCGACACCCGTCGTTTAAAAATGTCATGCCACACAAATTTCAAAATTTATACAACCGCACTCACTCACTTAAATGATTTTAAAAATATAAGTAAAGTGGTAAATACGGGTCGATCCCACGGGGAAGAAATATAATCTTTATAGATCAAGTTAGAAAATATCATTATGTTTGCAAACCAATTGTTGTCTTTTGAGTGCGATTATCACTAAAGAAGCTTAAATTGCGACTTTGCATAAGAAGAGAAAAGTGAAGGAAATATTTAGCCAATGGATGAAGAACGCCGTCGTTTCCTCGCCGAGCCTTTGATGAAGATCGCTCCGCCTTGGAAGTCAACGCCGTGAGATGATCGGAAGATGACTAACCACTTTGGGTGTGTGAAAAAACCGTGAAGAAATGGAGATGGATAGAAATAGGAACAAAAACAAGTTGAAAACACAACAGAATTATATTGAAAATAGGAGTTTGGAAGGAATAGAATAACTTAAAATCTAGAGGGAATTAGAAGAAGTTGAAGAAATGACAGTTGTAGAGAATGAAAAGAGGAAGAAGTTTGATGAAGACCATAGAGACAGAAAACGAGAGAAAGACAGTGAAAAATGTGAAAAATCAAGATCTATTGGTGTGGATGAACAGTAAAATGGCAGAAAATAGAACAGTGAAAAATTAATTATAACTCACAAATGAATAAGAATTAGAAGAAGTGGTAGAAGAAGAAAAGTTATATCTACAAGAGAAGAACAACTTTCAGGAAGAACTCAGAGTAAAAAGAGGATTGGAAAGGCTCCAAAATAGAAGAATATTAGAAGGTATTACCTCGGATGAACAGTAATGACGTAGAACAGAACTTAGAAAAAATGTGAAATAACTTTCAAACTAGAAGGAATTAAGGGAAATAATAGAAAGAGAAATTGAAGAACACTTAAAGATGAACAACTTTCGTGAAGACAGGAAAATGAAAAGGAGATTAGAACAATAAGTAATGGGACTAAGAAAGGACTAAATACTTAAACAAACAATTCATTAAAACAATCATCAACTTACAAAGTTTGCATCAAAAGCTCTCAAAGCAACACCTTCTAACTCTCCTATGTAGCTCAACTAAGGCCAACAAGCAAGAACTTCAAGAACTCAAAGCAACCCCATTCCAACTCTTAGCAACTACTCCTAGCTACCCTTCCTTCATTACATTTGAAGCCCCTTTTATAGAGTGTTAAAATAACCCCATTCCTAATATGAATATCTCTTGCCTCTTTTGTTGACAAACACAAGTCTAATGCAGCAATTTTTGACTCATAATTGTGTGCCAACATGTGTTGCACACTTTGATATTTTTTCTATTTTTTTCTCTTCCTTTCTCTCTCTTCCTCGGACGCGTGCAACCCGTGCGCCGGCGCCTGCGCGTGCGGCGCGTTGCGCCGCCGCCTTCTCCTCCCGCCGCGTGCCGCGCGTGGGCGCGTGCACCGGCCGCCTCCTGTTGACTGCGCCCCGTTGTGAGCACGCGAGGCGCGTTGCGCCCGCCGCTGTCACCGACGCGGTGCGGCCGCGTGCGCCCGCCGACGCGCTGACCACGCCCGCGTGAGAGGCTTCCTCCGCCTCGTCGACCGTGCCGTGCGCGAAAGCACGCGGCGCCTTCCTTCAGCTGCAAACCCACACGCACACGCACACTATTTTATATATATATATATATATATATATATATCTCTCTCTCTCTCTCTTATGTATATAGCTTATTAAAGCCTTTAAAAATATCAAAAAAATTTATTATTTTTTTCATTTTTTTCTTTTCTTTTTGAACAAATCCATGGGCTTTTGGCTTTTATTATTATTTTTATTTTCCCTTATTATTATTTTTTTATATTTATTTCTTGTCGCTTCCCTCGTACCGAGTGCCTGCATAAATAAGTAAATATTGTTATTAAAATTATTTAATTTTAAAAAATTAAATATCTGACTCTAAATTAAAAGTAAGTGTGATACGTGTATATTTATTATTATTTAAGCGCATAAAAAATATGTATAATATGAATTAATATGTAAAAATACACACTTATCACACCCCCCAATTTACTCATTGCTAGTCCCTTAGCAATGCAAATAATGAAAATTTTTAGGACCAACAAGAGTTTAAAATATCCATACCTCATTTCCAGATCATCGTTCATAGAATATACTAAAGATTAGGAATCTGGAATCATTATCTCATACTAGCCTCATGTAAGAAATTAAGGTACATTATTAAGAATTCTAATCAAAATTCAGTAGCACTTGTGCATGTGAGATGCTAAGTCTACAGTGAAGACAATTGCGTCCCCCATTTACTATTGCAAGCAAGTGTCCTTCAACTATACACTTCTGAATCTGAGCATTAAGCATAATAGCTTTTTGTCTGCCTTATTACTTTGTCCCTTTTAAGATCTTTTTTTATTCTTTTCTTCTCTTTTTTTTTTTTCTATACACACATGATGCTGCACTACCCTTCACTGTCTAACGCGAACCTCAACACGTCTTAGGTGAAGTAGGCCCGGTTATACTGATCAAAGTTCCCTTTTCCTTTTGACGCGAATCTCAACACGTCTTAGGTGAAGTAGGCTCGGTTACTCAGAATCGGAGCATTTTTCATGGTATTTTTCTCAAATTTTGTCAATTGTGCTTTTGCACTAATTTTTGATAGATAGCATGGCAGAAAGCTTATAAATAAAAGATCTCTTCTTCAAGAAGTGCTGAATATCAGACAACATATCCAAAATAGCAGAAGGCTTGTCCTACTTGTTTCATTAGCATGCAACGTGATTTCCATTTTTCTAAAGTACACATGAACTTTTAAAGAGATTATTAAATCAGTTTTCCATGGCTAGATTAAATAAATTGTCCATCATCCTTTTCCCTAGTCTTTTCTATTCTAGAATCATTTGCAATAGAAGCATGAATCAGGAAACTCAAAAATAGGTTTTATTTGGTTTTTTGGATTTTCTAATTTATTTTTTTTTATTTAAAAATGAGGTCGTATATGAATGCAACATGTGCAATGGCATGATTTCCGTCCCTCCCAACTTAAATGACATTGTCCTCAATGGCCTGAACAATAGAGAATAATGAACAATGTAGACATGAAACTTGGGAAGGAACGGTACAACCTGACGGAAGTGAACTTCGATGGGCATCCTTGCTGACAAAAGGTGGTACTGGACTTTGAAAATCAGGGCAACAATGCAAGCAATCATCTCTCTCTCCCCAACTTATCTTTTATTCACGCCTGCAAAATAAAAATACAAACATAAAAAAACTTGGGTTGTCTCCCAAGAAGCCATTTATTAGCAAACAAAGAAATCAAACATATTGGGTTGCCTCCCAAAAAGTGATGAGTTTTACGTCGTCAGCCAGACCCAAAGTTCTATAACCAACGAGTTGATTTTAGAATGAGCCACCAAAGAATTTTATTCTTATGAAAATTTCCTTTTTCATGCCCTGAAGAAAACGGATGTAACTGGTGAGTGCAAGGGCAAGCCATATATCGGGGTGGAGGTATTACAAAAGGACCACCCCAATAAGAGAATAGAGGAGGAACATTGGGAAAAATCATGTTATCAATTATGAAATATTACTCCTGAGATTCCGTGGGATCAGATAAATCAGCATGTAGACCAAGATTGGACCAATCGGCGGGAAGAATTTTAAAAGAATCACCGTGGTCAAGAGTTGGCATAAGCTCTACCCTCTCCTTTAGATTGAAATTATCATGCGGCACACTCAAATCATTCAATTCCTCAGCTAACCCAACTCCATTGTTCAAATAAATAGTAAGTTCTTGGTCCAGCTTCACTTCTTTGTCCGTCCCATCTTCAAAGAGAATTTTCTCAAATTCAGGGAGAGATATGTGATTAAAGATTTGAGGTGCAGTATACTCTTCCTCTCCCCCTAACTGGAGATCATCGACCTTTCTAGCATTCTCCTTATGAGGATCATCAAGCACAAGCTGATCATTCATTAAATCATCACCTTCCTTTATTTCTTTTCCATCAAATTCTTCAATCTCCTCAAACTTTCGAGGTTCCTCATTCAAATTTTGCTGACAAGATCTCTCCATAATTCCGTCATCTTCTAAATCACAGTGGATATGAATATTATGAGAATTGGAAGTCAAGGATTGATCAAAGGCATGATAAGGAAGTTGATCAGTAGACATGGAACCATAGTAGCTAAGCACTTGCTCTTCCTCAATCCGCTTGATCGTCTCAGTCAACCTATCAATTCGTGCTTGGTGAGAGTGACGTTGAAGCATCATTGATTGACAATGTTGATTGAGTGTCATTTCTGAATTGGGATTTGAGGGTAGAGGAGTTGAATAGTGAGGTTGAGAGTGATGTTGGGCTAGATCATAATGGTCATCAGAGTTTGGGGCCGAAATATGATTTTCATGGTTCCCTTCTTCTGCCCCCAACTTAGACTCCTCATTATTTTCCTTGGCCATTACAAATTGAGATTCATTAGCTTCCCCCAAATATTCCTGATATGGCTGCTCCATATTATCCTCAGTATCAAAAATTATTAGAGAGTTGTTGAATTGAGGATTGATGGATGGATCAATCAATGTGATATGATCATCAGGAAATTGATTTTTAAAGTTTTCCGTGGGGAGGCTAGTATGTTGGTCCATTTCAAGCCCTCTATCACATTGGTCAAGCTGGGCTTGAATGATTTGGCTCTGAGATTGAAGGGATTGCTGATTGGCCAAGATGAGTTGAGTCATTTGATTGAACCTGTCCTCAAAATTAGACTTTGGAGGAGCTGGATAGGTTAGGTGGCACTCAGACTGTGGTAAGTAACAATCAGAATAGAAATCAGTCTGGTACTGAGGTGATGGAGAGTAGATTGGTTGTGGCGACCCGGATTCCGGATACCAGGTGCACCCGGTAGGACTACCGGATACACGTGGTACCGCATGGGACCCGCGAGGCCTCCCAAGCGCAGGAAAGCGCCGAAGGGAAAAAGGACTGTCGTGTAGTACATTGAACTGACAGATATAACAGCTAACAATTAAATTTCATTAGAACGGTTTGCTAAAGTAGCAGAAATAAATTTACATTTTCATTAATAATTCAAATTTTACAATTATACACCAGAGTCTAGTCCAAAGGAAAGACAACAAGTCTAGCACAGTACAGTCTGACCGAAAAGAAACGTACACAGAAGTCGGGGGAAGCCCGACGCAGGTACAGCTGGCCGCTACTACAACGCGCTCCACCAGGAACAGCAGAGGTAGACGGCGAAACCCACCTGAAAAGCAGGGGTGAGTCTCTAAACAGAAACTCAGTAGGGGTCACGCGGATCCCCACTGGAAACGCACAGTGCAAGGGAAGCAACAACAGAAACATCAAGTGCAGCAAAGCAGGAAAGGCTACACTAAAAAGCTGTAAAACTACGCTACAGGCAGTAGTAAACAGACGGGAGGTAGGAGTAGGGAACAAGCAAGAAAGGGGAAGAACCCGCGCCAGACAAGTGGCGGCCGAACTAACCTCAGCACCCCAAACTACTCCAAACAACAGCAGAAGGGCGACTCTGATCCAACAAAGTCAGAAGTTACTGATCTGCCAACCCGATACCAGGTCTAAGATGGAGACCTGCAAAGATGGCTAATAGGGTGTTTGGTTACGTTTTTTTTACCTCTTTCTCTCTCAAATTTAAAAAAGAGAGATAGAACTCACTTGTGGGGTGTTTGGTACGACTCTCCTAAATTTTAGGGAGATAATCCACTCCTATACAAATCTTCCTCAAAAAAAAAATAACTCATGACCAATTTTTTTTTTGAAACAACTCTCGTTCTCTCCCCGTGTGTCTCCCTCCTCTGGCTTGCCCCCCCTCCCCTCCCCCGACCGTTCCCCCTCCCCCGACCTCCCCGGTGGATCCCCCTCCGCTCCCCAGCGGATCGCGCCCCCCCTCCCCCGACCGTTCCCCCTCCCCCTCCCTCCCCAGCCGATCGCGCCCCCAACCCCCTCCCCCTCCGGCTCCGGCGCCCCAGCGCGCAACCCCAACCCCCTCCCCCTCCGGCTCCGGCCCCAACCCCCTCCCTCCCTCCGATTCCCCCCTCCGGTAGCGCAGCCCCCTCCCCCTCCCCCCCTCCGGCTCCGGCGCCCCCGCGCGCAGCCCCTCCCCCTCCCCCCCCTCCGGCTCCGGCGCCCCCGCGCGTAGCCCCTCCCCCTTCCCCCTTCCGGTTCCCCCCCTCCGGCTCTGGCGGCCCCCGCGCACGCCGCCAGCCCCTCCCCCCTCCGGCTCCGGCGGCCCCCGCCCAGCCCAGCCCCTCCCCCTCCCCCCCTCCGTCTCCGGCGGATCCTGCGCAGCCCCCTCCCCCTCCTCTCCCTCCGGCTCCGGTTCCAGCTCTCCCCTTCCAAACAATACTATATAAATTTTAAAAAATATATCATTTTTACCAAACAGATGTTATCAATTTTTATCAATTTTAAAATTTAAGTTAAAAATTAACATAACATAATTTTTGGGATAAAAAGAGTTCTAAAAAAAAAAGTGCTCCCAAACACCCCATAAAACAATCACGACGGCCTACACGATTGGAACATCGTGCACGCAACCCCGGGCTCATATTGAACACAGCCAAGAACAGACCACACAGCCAGGGTAGCAATCTTGGACAAGGCCAAGACAAGCCGACACGAAAAGGAGAACATCGGCTCCGAGAAACGCAAGAGTCACTGGTCAAGTGATAGGAGTACCCTCACACTAGAAGAACAGCCAGATGCGTCCACTGACGTCTTACACTGCGCCACAAGTGTCGTGTCTACCCGACCGTGTGCAGCACCGGGGAAACTAGACACACCAAGAACCAGGTCCAAGGAACAATGCCTTTCCAAGGAAAAACGGCACCTCACGAACACAAGACCGCAGCACCACAACTGCAAGTAACTAGTCAGGGTCACGCCCGTCGACGCAAGTCCTCAGTCCCTGACTGCGTGTGCACACACTGACCCGTACCTAGGCCAGGCCTCTAGCTAGTATTCCCCTCGGTAGGACGCGACCGTTGGCCGGGGCCCACGGAACTAGCTTAAAAACCGTGTAACGGGAACTGCCCGTCCACCACTCCCGGTGGGTGACGTACTAAGAAAAGCCTACGTCACAGGCTACGACTAGTGGAGGTTCACAAGGCACAGACTCCAAAACATAAGTGCTAGGGTACAGACAGTCTAAGGAAAGCCCTGTCACACGTACCACCAAGCACCACTGGCAGTGCCACCGCTGCCAACAGACTCAGGACCAGGCAATTAGACCTACCACATAACGATCCTGAGTCGAATGACTCAAAGGCACGATTGTCACAGACAGCGGAACAAGCTGTCAATCGGTCTAATCCTAAGCCAGAAAAACCACGCTCCGCAGAAAATAACACACGGAGACCTGAGGGAACACCAAAAACCCTCAGACACAACTGGACACACAAATCGAGGTAAAGCGACACCTCGAGGCATCGAGAACCAGTGTCTCGAACTGGACAGAACCGTCAAGACACCCACACACAAGGTCACCTGTCAACCACTGGGTCAAACCGAGTCGACGGGAACCCGACAAAAACACACACAAAAGTAGGACAGAGAATCCCACCATAAGCAAGAAGACTCCTGGCCACCTTACAACGTAGTCTTTACCCTCATAGGACGTCGGAAGACATCCACGGGACAACGGGTAGGCTACAAGGACAAGCCAAGACAAGCCGAAACCGAAGTCACGGAAATCGGAGCACAAGGGATGTAACGCACCACCCCTAGACCGCTACAGGCATATAACGGTCTAGACCAGGGCCATTACACACCAAGTGACAGTCGGGAGAATAGCCGTCACACACCGCCCTAACCAACCTAAAACACAAACACACGAATCAAGGCCAAGTAACGCACAAGGCCAAGCGCGTTACAAGCAAGCAACGCGGCAGGGGAGATGCGCCAGAACCAAACGATGCACAGGGGCAGACGCGTTACTCACAACGGCACAGCCACCCTCAACCCAGCACAAAACAACAAATAACGGCAAGGGGCAAGCGCGTTATACAACAACGACGCACAGGGGCACGGCCGTCACACTATCGAACAGCACAACACCCACAACCCTCAGCAAAACAGCATGTAACGGTCCAAGAAGGACGCGTTACGCACAAACGATGCATGGGGACAGGCGCGTTACAACCAACGGCACAGCCACCCACAGTCGACCAAAACAGAATGCAACGGCCAGGGATAGGCGCGTTACACTCAAAATAATGGATGGGAACCCATCCGTCTGGGGAACCGCCTCAACGGTCAAACGTCGATCAAACGGACAATAACGGCCAAGGCAGGGCGCGTTACTTCCATCTAACGCGCTAGGTCAAGCGCGTTAGACCAACCGACTCGACCCCAAAACAAGGCAACAACAAGCGAAGTAACACGCAGACCTAGGCGCGTTACAGGGAAGCAACGTGCCCCCCTAGGGCCGTCACTCACCCAGAAGCCAGAAAGCTCAAAAACCTCAGACGAAGTAGCGGTCAGTCGTAGGGCCGTTATATACAAGTGACGGTCACTGCAATGACCGTTACATCGGTCACGAAGGGAAAACAGAGGAACGGCCAAACCGGCCCGTTCCACGCCCCATTCACGCCGAAACGTAAGGGAAATAAACCTAAACGCCAAATAACAACATCAGGGGACTAAAAACCCCACATGCAAGCTCACAAACTCAAGATCCGGGCGATTTCATCAAATCCACCCAAAGTGGGTCACCGAGGTTCCCGGGCTTCTACCGGCCTCGAATGAACACCAAGCGACACCAAATCAACGTGGATGGGATCCTGACATCCCAGCGATCAGTTAGAAACTAACTATGCCGCAAATAGTCGCCGTTTACCGGCCGACCCTAAAAATCACGAAAATCACGATTTAGGCAAACCAAGCCCAAACTCGACCGTTTCCTAGCCGAACGTCGTGCTATGGCAGGGAAAACGGAGAGGACAAAGTAAGGATCAGTCACCCTACCTCCACCGAAGAAACCGAGCCCCGAAAGGACTAAACCACGCCGAAAACCACTCCCGAACCGATTTCACCGGCTTTGAATCCACCATTCGAGATCGCACCAGAATCGATCCGATCCTCGCCCCATCGCGCACCTAGCCAGCTCCATCACGTCCCCAACACACACCCCTAGGCACCCCGTCTGCAGCCGGAGCCGAGGAGGTGAAACGAGAGAGAACGGAAGAGAGAGAGAGACGGCGGCGGCGAATGAGAAGGGAGGAGAGAGGAAAAAGAAATAAAAAGAAAAGAAATTAGGAAATTTTCCTAATTTCTGAAAATTCTGAAAATGCGCCGAAAATGCACAAATTCAGAAAAATACGTAAAAATAGTCGAAACGACCGGCTCGAAGAGTACATCGTCGCTGTAGCATCCATGAATTCGAGAATTGACAAACAAACTCACCGTAGGGTTCCGTAACTAGTACATGAGAAAAACCCACACGGCTCGTCAAAACTCAACTCGGAAGCCACAAAAGCGAACCGAAACTCAACGAAACCAATCCAAAACAGATCCGAAAGATCCAACAAAGATCCCACAAGACCTGCAAAGGATCCAGCAAAGATCCAGGGCATTACATGGGTTGTCCTTCATATGGCGCTTGATTGTAAGGATCATTTGAGTAAGAAGCCCGACCTGAGAAGTGTGGGTTTGAAGGACTTTGCATAGGGTCTTGATATGGTACCCAAGAAGAAGATTGCTGGTTGTCCCACCCAGGATATGGGTTTGTGTAGGAGATAGAGGTGGAAAAATCTGATGGAAATTGGTGTGGCTCTTGGGTAAGAGATGAATTGTAAACCTCATTGTAGAAGAGTGAATGATTTTGATGATAATAGGCAAATGAAGGAGTTGAATTCAAATTGCCCGCATGGTTGAACATGAAAGAATCTATTAATGGGCCTAAACAAAATTAGATGTGGCCATGGAAAAGACCCAAGAAAGAGTGATGTTTTTTTTTCTTTAATGAATTTTTTTCTATTTTGATTTTGTTGTTCTTTTATGCAAAGATAAACAAGTTAGCACACAAATTACCCTAATGACTTAGATGTGCCCTAAACCTACAAATGGGGTTTCACAAAATGATTAAAGTGAAACTTAAGTTCACCCTCAGTATTTTCACCAGTCAGGTAAAGGGTGGGGTAGTGGGAGGCTCCCCCTACTTTCGTAGGGACCTAATTATGTCAAACCACTAGCCCGCTTAAGGCGTTTGCCGTTTGACCGTCTTGCCTTAGGCACCGGTTTTCACAAGAGGGTAAACTCAAATCGTACTAAAATCACAGTGTGATCCTAGGGCCAATGTCTACTAACTTTTATTTAAGGTTTAGGTCATGCAAAGATGCAAGGGAAATGTGATTTATGGGCTAAGGAAGGGTGATGAAATCCCCACCTTATGTTATTTAAAGGTAGTGCCCTTAGAATATTTTGAAATGAAATGCACACCACAATTTTAAACAAGGGATTCTTATGCAATATGCATGTCAGAATAGGATAAGTAGAACGTACCTTGCCCCTCGCAATCTTCAAAATGTAATAACAGGAATTAAACAAAGAAAAATTCTATGCTAAATGATGCATGACCTAGAACATGATGAGTGTGGTTTCTAATCTTAGAATGAAATTTTTTTATTTTGGTGCAAGTATTTATTTATTTATTTTAATTAATGAACCTATCTAGCCAGTAAAATTTTCTTTTATTTTGATGTTTTTGATTTTTATAGATTTTTTTCAAGAATTTTTCAGATTTTTTTAAAGATTTTTCAGAAATTAGAAAAACAGAACATGTTCCTACGTTTCTGCCCTTTAGCGATACTTGACTGCTATAGTACCAGGCTTTCAGCGACGCTTCATTTTCTTGGAATTTCAGGTATGAGTTTCCTCTTTCTTTGATTTCTGATTTGTTTTCTTTTGCATGCAAAATAAAAATGGCAAAATCAATATACAAATATACACATCAAACATAAGAATATCCCAACATTCAAAAATTCCTTCCCCGGCAACGGCGCCAAAAATTTGATGCGCTCGACATCCGTCGTTTAAAAATGTCGTGCCACACAAATTTCAAAATTTATACAACCGCACTCACCCACTTAAATGATTTTGAAAATACGAGTAAAGTGGTAAATACGGGTCGATCCCACGGGGAAGAAATATAATCTTTATAGATCAAGTTGGAAAATATCCTTATGTTTGTAAACCAATTGTTGTCTTTTGAGTGTGATTATCACTAAAGAAGCTTAAATTGTGACTTTGCATAAGAAGAGAAAAGTGAAGGAAATATTTAGCCAATGGATGAAGAACGCCGTCGTTTCCTCGCCGAGCCTTTGATGAAGATCGCTCCGCCTTGGAAGTCGACGCCGTGAGATGATCAGAAGATGACTAATCGCTTTAGGTGTGTGAAGAAACCGTGAAGAAATGGAGATGGATAGAAATAGGAACAAAAATAAGTTGAAAACACAACAGAATTATATTGAAAATAGGGGTTTGGAAGGAATAGAATAACTTAACATCTAGAGAGAATTAGAAGAAGTGGAAGCAATGAAAGTTGTAGAGAATGAAAAGAGGAAGAAGTTTGATGAAGACCACAGAGACAGAAAACGAGAGGAAGACAGTGAAAAACGTGAAAAATCAAGATCTATTGGTGTGGATGAACAGTAAAATGGCAGAAAATAGAACAGTAAAAAATTAATTATAACTCACAAATGAATAAGAATTAGAAGAAGTGGTAGAAAAAAAAGTTAGATCTACAAGAGGAGAACAACTTTCATGAAGAACTCAGAGTAAAAAGATGATTGGAAAGGCTCCAAAACAGAAGAATATTAGAAGGTATTACATCGGATGAACAGTAATCATGTAGAACAGAACTTAGAAAAAATGGGAAATAACTTTCAAACTAGAAGAAATTAAGGGAAATGATAGAAAGAGAAATTGAAGAACACTTAAAGATGAACAACTTTCATGAAGACAGAAAAATGAAAAGGAGATCAGAACAACAAGTAATGGGATTAAGAAAGGACTAAATGCTTAAACAAACCATTCATTAAAACAATCATCAACTTACAAAGTTTGCATCAAAAGCTATCAAAGCAACACCTTCTAACTCTCCTATGTAGCTCAACTAAGGCCAACAAGCAAGAACTTCAAGAACTCAAAACAACCCCATTCCAACTCTTAGCAACTACTCCTAGCTACTCTTCCTTCATTACATTTGAAGCCCCTTTTATAGGGTGTTAAAACAACCACATTCCTAATGTGAACATCTCTTGCCTCTTTTGTTGACAAACACAAGTTTGATGTAGCAATTTGACTCATAATTATGTGCCAACATGTGTTGCACACTTTGGTATTTTTTTCTGATTTTTTTCTATTTTTTCTCTTCCTTTCCCTTCCTTTCTCTCTCTTCCTCAGACGCGTGCGCCGCCCGTGCGCCGGCGCCTGCGCATGCGGCGCATTACGCCGCCGTCTTCTCCTCCCGCCGCGTGCCGCGCGTGGGCGAATGCACCGGCCGCCTCCTGTTGACCGCGCCCCGTTGTGAGCACGCGAGGCGCGTTGCGCCCACCGCTGTCGCCGACGCGGTGCGGCCGCGTACGCCCGCCGACGCGCTGACCACGCCGGTGTGAGAGGCTTCCTCCGCCTCGTCGCGCGCGGCGCCTTCCTTCAGCTACAAACACACACGCACACACAGACTATTATATATATATATATATATATATATATATATATGTATATATATATGTATATATTATGTATATAGCTTATTAAAGCCTTTAAAAATATCAAAAAAAATATATTATTATTTTTCTTTTTTTTTCTTTTTTTTTCTTTTCTTTTTGAACAAGTCCATGGGCTTTTGGCTTTTATTTTTTTTATTTTCATATTTGTTTCTTGTCACTTCCCTCGTACCGAGTGCCTACATAAATAAGTAAATATTATTATTAAAATTATTTAATTTTAGAAAATTAATTATTTGACTCTAAATTAAAAGTAAGTGTGATACGTGTATATTTATTATTATTTAAGCGCATAAAAAATGTGTATAACATGAATTAATATGTAAAAATACACACTTATCAGTCACCAGGCAATCCGGCGCCACAGAGGGCGCGCCGGATTCAGTGGCGCCGGGGAGACACCCCCAAAATTGATTTCTGGCGTGCCGGACTTGGTGGCGCCGGATAAAGGGGCGCCGAGGTCCTTGGTGCATCGATTCGGCTTGTTCGCTCGACGCGGGTTAGCCGATGGGTCCGGGGATGATCCCGGAAGCCACCGTTGACTCTTCCTCTCACCACGGTCCTTGGAAAATCTTGAC
Organism: Amorphophallus konjac; assembly: GCA_022559845.1. Classification (NCBI taxonomy): domain Eukaryota; kingdom Viridiplantae; phylum Streptophyta; class Magnoliopsida; order Alismatales; family Araceae; genus Amorphophallus; species Amorphophallus konjac. The sequence continues at coordinate 25,136,299 of CM040120.1, forward strand.
GGGGCTTTGACGAAGCTCTCGGCACGATGTACGGCCTTAATCCGAACTCCTTGTGTGTTTGGCTTGAGCACGCGGGTTTTTACTGACACGGCCTTCGGCACTACGATTTGTGCTTTCGGCTCGGCCCGACTCGTGCTCAAAGCTTCCTTACGGGATGATATGGCATCCGGGATAATTCCGCCTTGACTGGCGACCATTCGGCCACTAACGGGCCCACTATGGCGAGAAGCCGAACCCGTGTCGGGTGGTCGGGACCTTCTGCTGACAGAGCCTTCGGTTCCTTGTTGTGAAGGGCCGACGACGTTCTTCCTCCTCAGGAGAGTCTTCATTCAGGTGGCGAGCAACCGGGTAGACCGTCGTCCTTGGTCGGGCGACAGGTGTAGGGTAGCAGCACAACGGAGTCGATGCCGGATCATTAGGCAGGCTTGGTCGCACTGTCGGTTGGTTGTGGATTCATCCCGACTCCCCTGAGGTGAAATCCCCGGTCATTCATTCCAGGTGACTCGAGGCCCTGGTAGCTTGAGAAGTCTTCAGCATGTTGTTCTTCATCGGCTTCTCAGCTTCAGCTGGCCGTATCATTCGACTTAACGGCTTGGTTGCCAACGATCATATTTTGAGTGCCAACAAATGCCCCCCAGACGTGGGTGTTGCAAGCGAGGCAGGAGTGCAGCCGGACCGACGGATGAGTTTCATCCTGATTGATCTCCTCTGATAACAGATGCTCGGAACGACATTGAATTCTGGTGTTGGATGTTAATCCGGCGCGGTTGGAGGCTTGAACGGTGCCGTTGGAAGCTTGAACGGCGTCACGTTTAACGGCGCGCCCTTTTGCATTGGTAGTTAAAATGGCGCCGGGTTAACCGATGCGCCAAACGGTTGAAACGGCGCGCCTCGGGGAGCGCCGTTTTAACAGGGGCGGAGCCCCCCCTATATAATGGCCTTTTCCTTCATTTTTCTTCTTCACTGCTCATTTGCAAATTTTCTTTGTCTCTCCTCCCTTTCTCCTCCTCCCACGGCGCCGAGTGAGCTAAGGGTGTGGGCGAGCTTCTCTTCGAGCGGGTGAGTCGAGTTGTTGTTCTATTTGGGTTTTAAACCCGTTCTTCAGGCCCCGGGAGGCTCCTCGTAGGACTTGTCCTCTGAGCTAGATCCCTCGGGTGTCCCATTTGGCCTTGGCTTAGCGCCTATGACTGCTTTTAGGGGCCGCTCCCTTAGTGGACGGCTTCCACTTTTCTTTTGGCAAACCCCTAAGCTGGGGAGACTCTGCCGAAATTTTGTCAGAAGTCTTGTTTCAATTAACTGATTTCTGACTTTGCTTGTTCCCTTCTGGATGCTGCCTTGCAGATAACATGGCATCCGGTCCTTCTTCCTCTGCATCCCGAGTTGCTGTGACATGAGGGAATGTCCACTCCCTTGATCGGGGGTCCAGGCGGATAGCCGTGGTAGCTGAGTCTTCGGACTCGGAGACTAATACCGTCGACACCGGCCGCCTGTTGATCCTTGACGGTAATCATTTCAAGTATGAGAGAGGGGATGGCGTCAGACTGGACCACCCTAAGGACAAACACTTGATGGCATTCCTCGGACGCTTCAACCTTCGCGGGAAGTGCGATATCATTCTTGTCCGTCGAGCTGAGGGAGCTTTACTAGCGGATAGAGATAGTCTAACCGAGTCGGTCATTCATGGCATGCCCATATATCTTCCTGGTGAACCGAGAAAATGGGGAGCCGTTCTTGATGTGCAGGAGTTATCTCCAAGGCCCGGGCTACTGACAAGAGCACCACAGTTCACGCCAGCCCGCTGGAACGAGACCGCCGGGCGTGTTGACAGAGAGAAGCCCCTATACGGTTTATTCCTTGCCCCATTGCACTGGGGGTATCGAGATGAGCCCTTTCTTTTAGACTACTTAGCAGTCCGTTTTAAGCATCAAATCTCAGTGGGGTGGTTTGGAGAGCTCAAAGCCACCGATGCCCATGCCTTCAGACCAGGGGCTGTTGAATTTAAAGATTATGTACTGCGGCAGTACGCTCCAATCCTGGTGCATGCCGGCATCTATCAGAGCGTATACGCTTCCCGATATCGGTATCCAATCTCCCGAGGTCTATGCTGCGGGATGATCGAAGTCTTCGGCCCGGAATATAACACATTCTATACTGCAGAGGGAGAGACTTCGCTAGATCTCTGGAGTCTATCCCTGTTGAGCGGCTTGCCGATAGATGGGGAGCCGTATGAAGAAGTTTGTTTCCCAGACTGGCTGAAGGAGCAGACGGATGGCGAAGGCAGGTACTTTACAGGCTTTGCCTATCGCTATTTAATGAAGGCATAACGCACCCTGTTGCGCTTAACGCTCGATTCTCGGGAAGCGCGGAAGCCTGGTGAGAAGAGACACGTGCGGATGGGCACGTGGCTTCAGTATTTCTTCGGTGGGGAGCAGCAATATGAAGACTTCCCCACAATAGCTCCGACAGTAGTGAAGCGAAAGAAAAGGGCCCGTCGCCAGACAACCTATCCTGCCGCTTCAGGGAGAGGACGACAAGAGGGCCCGAACCCTACAGGAGTTGACCCAGTCACACACTGTGCCGTGTACCTGACATATTGGCTTTGCTCATTCGCTCTTCCTCAGGGGGACGAGACAATAATCAGACCGGAGGCCATTTATCCCGCCTGTCTGATGGCCTGGGGGACGAAGCTGTCCTTGTGCCCAGTGGCTTTATGTCTCACATATAAGATGTTGGGGGGACCTGCATAAATCGCGCATCCCCAGAAATTCACGGACAGTTGGTCCGATTCACTTTTTCAACACCTGGGTCTGCACTTTGTTTCCTGAAGCAGCTCCCCGGTCGATGCAGTCAGATCGTCCTGTGCCGAGGATGATCGAGTTTGCTAGTGCTGAGCCGTCTTCACTGGCGGATCAGCTTTTTGCTATTCGGGGGAAGTTGACCACAGTCCCGGTAGATTCCCCAGGAGTTCTGCATTTTTGGAGCTTGGCAGCGAGCTCTGGCCCCCTCGTCAATAAGATGCGGCAATGACGCTTGTTCGAGACGGAGGAGTTTATTCATCCGCTTACCGGCACCAAGAGTACAAGGCCAATTCTGGAGCCGGAACTGGTTGATTGGGCACTGGCCATCCACCCCAGTGTCCTTGTCTTTAGAAAGAGTGGCTTGCTGTGGCTAGAGCCGTACTATCCCTTCCGCTTTGGCTGGAACTTCGGGTACGACCAGTAGATTCCTTCTTCTTCAGCCTGGTTTAATCTTCCGAACATGCATCGGGCCGGCCAGATGGCCATGGATGAAGCTCGCACATGGTGGGATTACTTCCACCACCGGGAGGATGTGTCCTTCAGTGTGCCATCCCCCGCTCGCCTGCCCAGAGTGACTCCGGACTTTATCAAGTGGTGGAATGCATGAACGGGCTTCTACCGGAGCTTTCGAAAAGGCTGCTGGCATGTTCCCGAGCGTCGTTTCCTAGATTCTCAGCGGGAGCCTGCTTTGGATGTTGATCCATCTTATCTGAAGAAACTGAAGTCATGGTCCAATACCGAGGTGATGGCATATCTGGAAGCCAGGAAGGTCGTGAAGATTCGATCGTCCAAGGCCGACCCAAAGATGCCAGACATTCAGAAAGATGACTATGTCAAGACACTTTGGGGGCTGTGCCGGGTTAGCAGTGAATGGACAGTTCTTCAGACGATTCCCATCCCAGCAGAGGAGCCCCTTCCTGTAGCGGCGGGCTGGCGTCCAGAAGTTGACCGCCTTCATCCATATAGGACTTTCATCAGGAGGGAGGATAGGCTGGAAGACCTGTATTCCAATACCCCCTGGATATTCGCCCTGCTTCATTCTCAAGGGCTTTCAATTTCTGGTCCGTTAGAAGTCATTTTGGACCACCAGCTCTTAATATCTTTTAAGTATACTGATGGGTGGGGGTTGGACCACTTGAGCCTATATTATCACTTATCTTCCTGCAGCCATGAAGGTTTGGCACAGCTGGTTGAGAAGAGTGAGAAAATAGGTGATGTGTGCTGGCTTGTTCGCGAGGCGGCTTCCCGAGACAAGGCGCCCACATTACTTTATTGGCCGCTCACTCCCCGATATACAGGGACGCCAGGTATGCTTGTCTTTCCTTTCAACCTTGAAGCTGCTTCTTTCATAGTCAGTATGCATCTTTCTCACCTATGCGCTTTTGCAGCTCACCTCTCTGTGGAGGTGACTCGGCATTACAGGGAGTTGATTTCTAAGGCGCAGAAGCCTTCATATTTTGACATACCAGAGCCGGCCCCGACCACGACGCCACTGCCTCCTGGCGATTCACGGAAGCGAACCCGGTCCCAGGTCAAGGAGGCCATCAGCAAGGCTAAGAAGGCCAAGCAGGCGGACACCAGTGCTGCATGAGCACGCCGAAGGGGGGCTGCTGAAGAGGAACCAGTTGCCACGCCTCCCCGGATCCCCTCTTTTGCTGAGTTCGAGGCCGCTCGGACACAAGGGCCCGAAGATGAAGGTAACTTCTTGTTCCTGTATGGCTTGCTTGCTTATTTCTGCCGCCTTGGCTGATCATCTTTTTGCAGCTACTGGCACTGTTTCTGCCGTCGTCGGGCTAGAGGCGGTGACGAGTGCCGCGGCCAGAGAGAGAGGAGGAAACCCCTCCACCCTTTGTCGAGGGGGATCTACCTTCACCGACACCCCATCAGGAGATGGAAGGTAACTTGCAGCTTGTCTGTAGAGCTCGATGGTCCACCGTGCCTTTAGTCAGGTCCTGACTGTTTATTGTCTTTTACTTCCAGTCGATGTTTGACCGACGATGCTCCCCGAAGTTGAGGCCGTGGGAGAAGCTGCCACTGGAGAGCAGGTGACTTCCAAGGAAGAATCTCAGGATGTTCAGCAAGTTGACGCTTCTGAGACAGAAACTGTTGAGGAGGTTCTGGCTAAGGGAGCTACTCTTAGTAGCAGGCCACCTGCTCAAATGCTGGAGATTCGGGAGCAGGTCGAAGGGTCTTCTTCCCCTGAGCGGGTTGATTATGGTGGTGGTTCCAGCGACGACGAGCTCCCACCGGCTGACACAGCGACTGAGGATGCCGGGGCCTCTTCAGCTTATGAAAGTGACTTTCTGACATTTAGCCCCCCGAGACTATTAGGGGTCGAGCACTGGCCATCATACCCGACTGCAGGAGGAGGGCCAGAACCTTTAGAGGCCACTCTTGGAGGCCTAAACATAGTGCTGGTCGAGGTAGGAAGTGTTTTGACACCCGCTCGCAGCCCCTCTTTTTATTTCCAAGCCAGCTAGCTGATGTACATATATGTGATGCAGGCTGAGGTGGTGCCGCCAACTGTGGCGGTTCACATACCTCTTCCAGACTTAGGCATGGGCCAACCAATCTTTCCACCAGTTCTGCGGCCCATCACCTTATGACTTCCACAAACTTACGCCGCAGCAGCAGCCTCAGAGGAACCCGGAGCAATTGTAGAAATTGGCGGCTCGACCGAAGTCGCGGAATCTCAAGCCCCGGCCGCCGGCAAAGGATTGCTGTTGGAGCAGAGTAGCCTCCCGGAGATAGAAGCGGGGTAAATTGTCGAAGAAGTGGTCAATGCTTCTACAGCCTTGGCCGTCATTGACGAATTCTCTTCTATAGAATCTGGTGAGCCTGTACACGAGGAGAGAGCATCCTCGGCTGCCGGGATGGCTATTACGGCTTCACCTCAAAGGGCAGGCAAGGAAGTTGCTATAGTGGAGACTCCCCCAACTGCATCAGCCGCCGTTGTTGAGTCTGGCGTTGGTGCCATGCAAACCATGCCATCGATGTCCTCCGGGGCGAGCGACGATATTTGGGTTGAGGTGGACAGCAGGGTAGACTTTCAACTCCCCGAGACTTCGCCACTAGGTTTACAATTTTCTAGTGACATGGTGTGGCAGTCTCTAGACAATCTTTAGTGAGCCATATCGGCTTCTCCGAGCTTGACTTATGTGCAGCTGAGGAGTCTGATAGAACACCTCTCCCGCTCATTATTGGCATTCGGGTGTCCAATGGACGATTGGACCCCGCGGGTTATCATGTTGTTGAAGCATGCCAACAGGCGGGAGTACCTCAGCCAGGAGGTATTCGATCAGCTTGCGGCTGTGAAATTGGAGAAGGCCGATTGTCGAGCTGCTACCACTTCATTGAGAGGGACTGTGGGGCTACTGAGAGCTACTGCCAGCACTACTTCAAAACGCCGGTCCTTCCTCACAGCACGCATAGTGGAATTACATGCAGAACTCGCCAGGCCTGAAGCAGAATTGCAGGAGACTGAGCGCCTGGAGGTTCAGATCGTAGAGGAAGCGGACCTGGCAGAAGGGTAGCTCGCCTCCTTGGATGAAAAATTATCGCAACTGTCGGCTACCGAATCTCGGTTGCAAGAGCTGACTCAGTACTCTTCCTTAGGTCTTTTGGCATTGGAAGACATCTTCCGGTGCCCTCTGCAGTAGCTTCATTTTACTTCCATTTCCTCTTTTTTTCTCTTTTTATTTTCACTCCTTTTTGTCTTCGGAGCTCATGTATCTTGGGGCACGCCCCGAACACTGATGTATTCTGACAACTCATATCGATGAAATGTCTTTATTGGTTGCCTCAATCGTGACTTCTTCTTTTTTTTTCTTTCTCCTTCCAGTCGATTAGCTCAGTCCAGGGATGTAAGTTAGTGGCGTAGGACAGCGCTCACACCTTCAGCGAAGGGGTGAGGTGTTCGCTCCACCACAGATTAACTATTCCCAGAATCGAACTTTGGCCAGGGTGGGATATGGGTAGAGTAAGCGGACGCGCCCCACTAATTTCGCCGATGGTGACGAAAGCCGAGAGTGCGGTTTGTTCATCAACATGGTTCAAATGTCAAAGCAATGGTAGTTTGTCTATTAATGAGGACGGAAGGTCCAAGTTAAAGGATAGTTGATCGGGCTCGCCGATGGTGACGAGGGTCGAAAGGGTGGGCGGTCTTGCTGATGGTGAGAAGGACCGAAAAGGGGTAGTGACCGATCTTGCCGATGATGACAAGGGTCGAAAGGATAGCGACCCATCTTGCCGATGGTGACAAGGGCCGAAAAGGATAGCGATCGATCTTGTCGATGGTGACAAGGGTCGAAAGGATGGGCGGTCTTGCCGATGGTGACAAGGACCGAAAAGGGTAGTGACCGATCTTACCGATGGTGACAAGGACCGAAAAGGGGTAGCGACCGAAGTTGCCGATGATAATAAGGGTCGAAAGGATAGTGACCGATCTTGCTGATGGTGACAAGGGCCGAAAAGGGTAGCGATCGATCTTACCGATGGTGACAAGGGCCGAAGATGGGTAGCGACCGATCTTACCGATGATGACAAGGGCCGAAAAGGGGTAGCGACCGACCTTGCCGATGGTGACAAGGGCCGAAAAGCGGAGCGACCGATCTTGTTGATGGTGACAAGGGTCGAAAAATCGTAGCGACCGATCTTGTTGATGGTGACAAGGGTCGAAAAGGCGTAGCGACCGATCTTGCCAATGATGACAAGGGCCGAAAAGGGGTAGCGACCGATCTTGCCGATGGTGACAAGGGCCGAAAAGGGGTAGCGATCGATCTTGTCGATGGTGACAAGGGCCGAAGAGGGGTAGCGACCGATCTTGCCGATGGTGACAAGGGCCGAAAAGGGGTAGCGACCGATCTTGCTGATGGTGACAAGGGCCGAAAAGGGTAGATGGAAGTGGAATGATGAACGAGGGTAGCCTCGTTACTGCATCATCATCATCATTTTTATTTCTTTTTTTTTGTGTCACATTATTGACTCAAGCGCCCTTTCAGGTTTTCGCCGAAATCAGCCCCCTCTTGCTTTTGCCAACGCGTCCTTTCGGGTTTTCGCGTGGCGGGGTACCCGATTTTACCTGTAACACCCTTTCGAGTTTACGCCACAGCCGGGCTATAGCCATTTTTGCCCTTGTCCTAGTCTAGGAACAAGGTCGGTGGGGTATCTCTATTTTTAACCCCATTCGATTCTTTCTTTTTTTTTATTCCACGGAGAACCCGGAACATGGGAGAACTTTTTCGCTAGAATGCCGACCAGCCTTATCGATGATGATAAGGGTTGGGCCCTGGTTTAGTTTGTCGACATTGGTTAAATGCCGCAGCAAAGACTGTACGGTTCTTAACAGGGACGAAAGGTCCAAGCTAAGAGATAGAGATCGACCGATCTCGTCGATGATGACGAGGGTCGAACCCGGGTTTGTTCATCGACGTGGTTTACATGTCGAAGCAAGGAGTATGTTCATTAACCGGGGCAGAAGGTCCAAGCTAAGGTGGAGGCCGACCGATCTCGCCGATGATGATGAGGGTCGAACACGGGTTTGTTCGTCGACGTTACATGTCGAAGCAAGGAGTACTTTCATTAACCGGGACGAAAGGTCCTAGTTAAAGGTGGAGGCCGACCGATCTCGCCGATGGTGACGAGGGCCGAACACGGGTTTGTTCGTCGACGTGATTTACATGTCGAAGCAAGGAGTACGTTCATTAATCGGGACGAAAGGTCCGAGTTAAAGGTGGAGGCCGACCGATCTCACCGATGGTGACGAGGGTCGAACACGGGTTTGTTCGTCGACGTGATTTACATGTCGAAGCAAGGAGTACGTTCATTAATCGGGACGAAAGGTCCGAGTTAAAGGTGGAGGCCGACCGATCTCACCGATGGTGACGAGGGCCGAACATGGTTTTTTAGGGGATTCCTAGTGGGACTTTTGATGGTTGTCCCTTGGGAGTTTTATTTAGGAGGAGAAAGAAGACCTTTTCAGATTACCACTTTACTGACCCGAGCGCCCTTTCGGGTTTTTGCTAAAGTCAGCCCCCTCTTGCTTTTGCCCACGCGCCCTTTTGGGTTTTCACGTGGCGGGATACCCGATTTTACCTGTAACGCCCTTTCGGGTTTTCGCCATAGCCGGGTTATAGCCATTTTTGCCCCTATTCCGAATACGGGAACAAGTCCGGCGGGGTATCTCTATTTTTAACCCCATTTATTTCTTTTCTTCCTTTTTTTTTAACAGAAGGATGTCGAGAGAGTCGGCTACGACATGATGCTCTGCCTCAAGGAAAATGGGTTTATTCATTAGCAAGGAGACGATGCCAACGCAAAGGATGGATTCGGGCCTGTAGACGGCAGGAAGGCGTCGTCCACCCTCGTGGGAAAAACACAAAAAACAAGATGGAATGGTGAAAGGGTGAGCGTCGGAGGCGGGGCCGGAGTCGGCCGCGGCGGCCAGAGCGGCGTGGACGGCAGCGGCGGTGCGGCTGGAACGGCGGGGCGCAGCGGGGCGGCGTCGAACGCGGGAGGGCCGGAGGCGGCCGGAGGAGGCGGGCAGAGGCCCGTTACGGCCTCCAAATTCAAAGGGGGGGGCACGGGCGACGAGGCCCCCCCTTGCGAACTACCTTTTGAGCTTTTTTTTTGTTAGAAAGAGATTGAGGGAGGGAGAGAACAGAGGGAGAGAAAGAGAGGGAGTGAGAGAGAGAAGAGAAAGAGGGAGAGAAAAGAGAGAGAGAGTGAGAGAGAGAGAGGGAGCACCAGACGGGAGAGAGAGGGGGGAAGAGAGAAGAGGGAGAGAAAGTGAGGGAGAGAGAGAGAGAGGACGGAGTGTGCAGAGAGTGAGAGTGAGGGAGAGATTGCCGAGAGAGAGAAGAGAGAGGTCGGGGGGGAAGGGAGAGAGGGAGAGAGATGGGGAGAAAGAGAGATCCAGGGAGAGTGATGGGGAGAAAGAGAAGGGCCCTCGTGGCTACTGCCGGCTGGGGAGGTTCGGTTGGGTTGTCCTAGAGATGGTGAGGGTGAGGAGTGGAGTTCTGTCAAGGAGAGCCATCCGAGAGGGGAGTGTGCATGCGGGAGAAAAGAAGAGCCAGAGAGAGAGGGGGGATGGCTGTCGTGAGAGAAAGAGAAGGGGGAGAGGGAGATGATGTGTGTGCCGTGTGAGTGAAGGTGAGCACAGTGTGTGGGGTGTGTGTGTCGTGAGAGAGAGGGAAGTGAATAGGAAGATAATTAGTATTAATTAAAGATTAGTGATGATAAAGATTAGATTAAGGATAGGATTAATATATATATATTATATTTTTTTATTGATATCTCTTTATATATATATACATAAACAAGATTATTTATTATATTTTTTATATATATTAGGATTTTTATTGTTTTATCTTTAAAACATTTTCTCATTATTATTATTTTTGAATCTTTTTTTTAAATAACCTTTTTATCTTTTTTGTATTTTCTTATGACCCTTTTTTTTATTATTTTTCTCAAAATTTTTATAAGCCCTTACCCATTTTTTGTATTTTAACATTTTCTCAATTTTTATAGCCCTTTTCAATTTTCAAGATTTTTTTGTAATTTATATATTTTTTTATAGAACTCAGGCAAATGTTACGGCGGCCCTTGTGGTTCAATCACTTAAATTAATCGTGTAAGCCACTCTGGGGCATCGTGGTGTAATATGAGATTTACTCACGAAAAATGTGAAAATAGCGTGTCTACAGCTGCCCCGCCTTGGCATCTGCTTTGGAGGGACATGACATGTAATGTAATGAAATGTATGGAATGGAGTGGAGTGGAGTGAAAAGCATGTGCCAAGGTGTGATGAGACACGCCTTCATCATTTTCCTGATGAGCATCTTTCCCGAATTTCACCGAAGTAACCTTGAAGAAGACCCTCCGAAATCAATGATTGTCTGGATGGTGAACAAACTAGGAGGGACATTGCGTGCGCTGAGGCATAAGTAAACTAAAAGGGACCAACTTCATGGTGCGGAAGTACCCGGGTCGTAAACCTCAGGTTTCACCATTGGGGAGCGGTTACCAGCCATTGTGGAAGTGCTTCAGCCAAGGTGGGTCCGGGTGAAATTGAAAAAATGAATTAGAGACCAATCCAAACAATGGTTTCTTTCAGAGAAACATCCCAAGGCAACCTCGGGAAAACTCAGTACTCGACTCAGAATGGAATATCTCATATCCAAGCAATTAAGCATAGTGGCTCACAGAATCAAAACAAGTGAATAATTTTCCACAATGAACTCAAAGTCCTACATGAATGCATGCTGGGTTTAAAAGAAAAATATAAAACAAAAGAAAATAGAAGATATCCAAGGATAATATTGTTAAGGTGTGGAGACTGGGTCAGGATACCGATCCGATGAGCTGATACTGAGCCGGGGGCCCGTTTATCCACGTATCGACACACCGAATGGAACCGTCGTCCCCAGGCTGTCACACCCTAACGGCCTATCCGTACGTCATGAATTCCTCTGAAGTTATCACTGTTTTTGTTGAAGGGGAACTCAAACTCCAGATTTGTCCAAGACATAAGGTCCTTGGTACGATCTAATAGCGTAGATATCATATAGTAGGATGTATGGCACAATGGGGCCAATCACCGTAGTGACTGAGGGTGGGACAGTGTGATCCCACTTTTTTTTATTTTTTATTTTTTATTTTTTTGTTTCTTTTTTATTCCTGCAATCAACAGTTAGCACACAATTATCGCATAAGAAATAAAATTGCATTCTACTATACAAAGAAATCCACACAGCAAAATGATTCACAGAGACTACCAAAACACTGTGCAAGGCAAACCACATTCCCTCGGTTAAAGTCCATGACGGTAACTCATCATTAATATTTTACTTTTACCGTTTTACCGCCCTTCTTCCTATAAGTACCCCCCAACACTTAGCCAAATGCATTCAACGGCGGTTTTATGCTTTTGAGGTGGGAAGAGAGAGTTCCCAGCCTGTGGAGATGGAGGGTGAACCTTCCCGCCCTACCAAAAGGGGGAGGTTCGATCGTGGTTTCAAGAAATTGACCGACTTCGAAGGTCATTTGTGCGAAAGAATCCGCTTACAGATGGTAAGTCCAATCAGTTCTCTCTTTCTTTACGCACGAGTTCTTTCTTATGCTTTTCTTTTCTTTCTTCTCAGCCGTATCCTCTCTTTCCGGGTCCCAGAAGATTCTCCAGACTACCCTGGCTTACAAAGCTCACTTCCAACATTACTACCGACATGAGGGTTTTTATTTCAAAGTGGCACCTTCAAGGCCTGGTTATCCATGCCAAATACTACAACCATATTTACATGGATTGGGCAGCCTTGGGTGCACTGATAGAGGTTTGGCACCCTGAAACCCACACCTTCATTTTTCAGACTTTTGAATCAACGATCCTTCTGGAGGAGGCGGAACTCCTGCTTGGCTTAAAAAGATTCAGGAATGATGGCAAAATAAAAATTTTGCGCCTGGGGAAGAAAATGTCCCTTGAGGAGATTCTGAGAGGCTTCATGCCCTGCGAAGTTATTAAACAAGTTCAGACTCAGAGGGGAATCAACCTACAGAAGCTGACAGATTGGACTATGAACGGTTTGGAAAGACCGCCAAGTGACGAACGTTTGGAAGCACTCATGAAAGGGTTCGTGATTTGTTTGGCGGGAGCTCTCCTCTTCCCAAGCATCGACAACATCCTGGAGGAGGATCAATTGGGCGCGATATGCGGACTCTGGAAGGGCAAAAGAGTGGGACCGGCCGTCCTTGCCTACCTTTACAGCGGTCTTACGGCTTCCAGCATGGGTCAGCCCCCCTATGGGTGCGTGTTTCTCCTCAATTGCTGGATCGATCTCCATTTCAAAGTTGATCGCTGCAAGGAGGCACGAACTACTTCTAGAATCTTCCAACAAAGCCCCCTTTATCACATGGTTGATGTGTTGGGTCTTGGCGGGAGCGTGGTCAATCGCATGCCTCGGCTGAAGTCACGTGGAGACTGGCGTGCTTACTTCAACAATTTGGAGTGGGATGCGTTTACTCACGTGCCAGCATGTTTACTTGGACGTGAGCTTCTTGCGAGATCCTCCCCTGACGCGGAACTCCAGCTTATCGGTGCAACCGAGTTCGTTCTTTACAGCTCACACCGGTGTTGCCTGCAAATCGGCCTTCCGCGGCACTCTTTTTCTACACCATCCGATCTCCTTTTGATTAAGGCGAGGGATTTAGACACGGAAGGTGATGCCAAGGATAGGAAAGCTATCAAAGCAGCGTGGAAGGCAAGCGTTCCACGGAAGACGATGGTGACTGTGAGTGAGGATCGTGAGCTGTTGAAGACTTATGTAATGGAACTGGGGAAATTGAGGCCTGAGGTGCCCTAACCCTAATGTATCTCATTTTAAAATAAATGCCAAGCCTTAATGTTGTTGTATGTTCCTTGAATCCCCTTTTCCCCTTTTACTTTTGGTATCGGCTACTTGGAGTGGCAGACGCCGGACGATGGCTAGCCGTCATCGGCCGGGAACCGAAGGACCAGAATAACTCTAGCTCGAGGGGTTGCCCTGAGGCGTCCTAGAGCTGAAGGTTTCTCTCCAGGTGTCAAGGAGAGATGTAAGGGAGAAGAGTGGAGGGAGACGAGGATGGAGCGGCATCGAGGTTGGCACAAGGAGGGCAATGAAGCTTTGGGAGAAGCAGCGAATGGACGCATCAATTCCTCAGAGTCGTTACAGATTAGGGCAGAATCAGAGCTCGCAGTGGAGGAGCTCCTGAAGTTGGTGCAGTCTCCTTCGTGAAGCAGAGGGCAGCTCAGCCAGCGGCCTTGACTTCGAGAACCTCGCGGCCATCGGGATCGCGAGAGAAGCAAGAGGATGATGAAGAGCACCGCCAAAGAGCCGGTGGGAACTTGCGGTATGGCAAAGCGATTGCTGCGTCACAGGACTATAGAAAGCCTCCGAGGGACTTCTTGTCTTCGGAGAGAAGAGAGAATAGGAGTGACCAGGAGGGTGACGAGGGTTAAGGAATGGCTTGTACACCCACTCCTTCCTGATAATAGGCGTGGACACTTATATAGATGTGTGAGTGGAATAGCTCGGTTCAAGAGCGGCTTGCCTGCCTAGGATGCGTTCCTTCTGGTATACGCCTCTTCTTCAACACGTGGGTCACGCTCGATGAGTCATTTCCTTGAAACATGGGGTAGTGACTTGTGATAGCCATGATTGTCAAAGGGAATCTGCCACCGCCTTTGAAATGACGGCCCCCTAGCTAATACTCTATTCCTACGTGAGTGTCCCAATTTTCATTCTTTGCGCCGTAAGGGGCCGCAATAGGACAAGGGACATGGGGAATCTTTAGACCATGTCATGGCTCTTATGCATTCGCCCGACATGGCAAAGTGGCATCCGAGGGCACCTCGGCCGTGGCTTGCAGTGGAAGCCATCACTAATTTCAATAATATTGGCCCCTGGCACTGTTTTCCCGCATAAATGTCCCCCGTTTTCTTTCGTTGCGCTAGCAGTAGTCGCAACCGGACAATGACCACGGGGAATCTTTGGACCAAATAGGAGGACAGGTCAACAAATCACGCCTCCGAATCGATCACTCCACATGGTAGAGTGACCGTAAAAGGAAAGAGAGGGTGACTTGTCGTAAGAGCTCTTGCTAGGGGTGATAGTGATAGATCCAGATCACCTTCTTTTCGATCCTATAAATACCTTCCCTTTCCCTCGACCTGGAAGCACCAAGGTCCTGAGAGCAGACTTGAGGAGTGCAAATTTGTAAGGAAGGGAGGTTGCGAGTGTTGCTCATTTTTTCAGGATGGAGGGTGAATCCAGCTTCAGAGCAGAAGGTGAGTCTTCCCACTCCTTGAAGAGGAGCAGATCAGGTAGCAGTTCCAGGAGAATCTCAGAAGTTGAAGGACAACTGAGTGAGAGGACCCGATCACAGCTTGTAAGTGGCTTCTTTGGTTTCCTTCCTTCATCCTTTTCTTCTCCTTTCTTGCTTAGCAATGCTCCCCTGTTCACCTCTTGTATATGTGCAGAGCATGATGCGCTCGCACTTCTCGTGGGAGCTGGTAGTGGCAGCGTATCGAGGTCTCCCGGACTTCCAAAAGGCCAGGCTAGACGTGATGGGGTTCGGTGCCATCCTTCGAATCGAGCCGATAAAGCTCGACCTTGCCCTGATCTAAGTATTACATGAAAGATGGGATCCGGCGAGTCGGGCATTCCTGATGCCTTGGGGGCACATGGTGCCCAGTCTGGAAGATATGGTCCGCATTACGGGCCTCAAAGTGGATGGAGAGGCAGTGACCGGCGTCACTTATGCGGATTACCGAGAAGGTACCCAGAAACTGTTAGGACTGGAACTCGATGGACGGAAGAACATGTCAGTAGCCAAGACATCGATCCTGGAGGTGTTAGGGCTTACTGACATCCGTCCACGGGATGACGAGTCCTTGGAGGAATTTATGGAAAGGGCAGAGAGAGGTGCCCGTGCTGTATACTGTGCAGATGCCAGCAACTGGGAAAGGACCAACATGGACCTGAGGAGGTTCCTCCTCTTTCTGCTGGGTAGGCTGCTACTGGGTTCCAAGGGAGACAACATACACTGCCGCTTCTTGGAGCTGCTCGTGGACTTGGAGAGAGTAGGACAGTACGCCTGGGGAGCTGCCGTACTAGTGCATCTATTCACAGGTCTGTCGCAAAGGATTTACGCCCTTCACCCAGGTAAAATATTATTTTTTTGTGGTTTTTGTTTTATGCTTTTTTTTCTCGTATTTGTTGATGCCAATGACACATGATGGTGTAGCTATGGAGCTACTATTATATTCCAATGGGAAGAGCTCGACATTGTCGGCCAGTGACGATCCCGTTGGCTAGGCGGTGGCAACCCATCATGAGTACAGCACCATTATCCTACCAGCTGACGGTATCGAGACGGGAGCTAAAAGAATTCCCTGCAACGATGGTAGGATACCATTTTCTATTTTTTTTATTTTATTCATTTTTTACCATTTTTTTGTATTTTTGAGTAATTAAGAAGATATGTACAACCAACATAGGTGAACTGGAAGCCTTACTTGAACATGGTCGATGCTGACCAGCCATGGGTAATTGGAAGCCATGCCCGGTTTGGACGGGACCTTTGGCTTCATTGTTTGAATGAAATTGAGCCACTAAGGCTACGATTAGCCATGAGGACTCTCGGGCTTGCCCAGGAATGGGTGGATATAACCTCCTCACCCAGCGTCGGGAAAAAGACGCGCGGGCCGGCAACCTGCGTTGATTGGAGGGTGCGCTTCCCCGAACAGTATGAAGACTAGCAGCGGGGTGGCACGCTCGTGGAATCACAAGCGCAAGACAGTGAAGATTACCTACGGCTCTATAGGGCAATGTATGCGGAGAGGCTCCAGCTTGGAGGGCTTGTAGAGGTAAAGTACAACACCATTTTTTTTGTCTTTTACAATTTCCATTTTTTTTGATTTTTGTTTGTGAACTCAAGAGCCATGACTGTAGGATGCCCATAACACCATAATAACGAACTTACAAGCTCGTTTAGCGGACACAGAGCGAGAGTTAACTGACACCCGAGCGGCTCTGGGTTCATCAGTAAGTGTATATATATATACTTCTGGCATGATTTGAAATTCATGGCGCTAACCATTTAACTGTCACCTCTCGTGTGTGTACGCAGCGTGCCCAGTTCGATGTCGTTTCATCGGCGATGGGGGCAGACGGCGTTTCTTCCAGTCTATGGATTCCCACTTCGGAGTTAGATTTACTCCACGAGTAACTTGCTCATGCCACACAGTGGGCTGCGGAGGCAGAAGGGATGCTTTCTGTACAGGTGAGAACCTCACCATTTAATATCCCTTGTTCAAGCGTTACCAGAAGCCTGAGATGAAACGTATGGTAGGAGAAAGAAACGGAAGAGGCACTCGCGCATGCCGCCCAGAAGGAAGCTAGAATAGCCGAGCTGGAAGAGGAACTGCAGCGTCGTCCAGGTGACGACTTTTCTAGGGACGCTATAGAGCTGAGGATCACCCTTCAGCTAGAGAGAGAAGACAGAGCAAGAGAACGCGCTGAGAGGGAAAAGGCCAAGGAACGAGAGAAGGCCAAGAGGTCAGCCGAGAAGGAAGAGAAGAGGGCCTTGGAGGCCCAACTACTTGACCAGTCTCTGCCTCGCCGAGCAGTGGCTAAAGGATGGTGAGGAACGCTACCGAAGAGCACGAGAGCGTGGCTTTCGTGTCAGCAGCTTCTTTGGTGCCCCCGCAGATCGGCGCCGGGGAGTAGAGATAGAAAGAGGCCCACAAAGCGGTAGAAGGACCGCATTCCATGATTGGATAGCTCCCTCAAGAGTGTCTCGCGCGGAGGGTGGCGGGACAAGTAATGTGGAGAGAGAAGGTGAAACCTGATGTAGACTTCTATTTGTTTTTAGTTGAGAGTGGAATAAATTAGTTCGTGCTTGGTTCTCTGCTTTTCTTGATCACTCTAGTCCCTGCATACACTTAAGCAAACAAGTTAGCATCTCTGCTCTGACTTGCCCCTTGCTCAATAAATAAACATGATTTGAGCTGTCTTTGATAACGAGTCAAGGGGCAAGCCTTTATTAACAAAGGCAATAATAAAGGATAATGAATGCGACAGACAAGCACACGGATGCAAACGAGAATTTAAAATGAATGGTGCATACAAATGCGATCATGCGAAGATGTGATTTTCTTTGTTTTTGTAGGTGTATTCATTTTTTTGTATTTTGTTGTTTGTTTATTTTTTTTGGTCTTTTATATTTCCATTTTTTTTGTGCATGTACATTTTTTACTTTTTTGGATTTTTGGATTTGTTATTTTTTTGTTTATTTTTGGTTTGTTTATTTTTTTTTGTTTTTGCTAATGCATGATGACCACTTGATATAACATCTAATCTGCATGAGAACGAGGGTTTCTTGCTAACCTCCCAGGCATCCTAAGTGCACATCTAAGTTGGTTTGGGCCTCTAGACTCCTCGAATGATAATCCCGCCGGCTAAGACTTACCCTGATGACAATAGCGTCATGCTATGCTTAGGCTCCCAGTTACTTCCGACCACAGGGATTCACCCAAAAAGTGTTCAAGGCAAATGATTTGCCCGACCAGGGTCTATTTTCTCACAACTCTAAATGATATGTAATGGAACACCCTGGAACCCAAATGACCAACCGCACGACGCTGACCCGGAATCAGACGCCGTCGCACCCATAGGTGACGCGCTTGCATTGGTCTAAGCCCGAGGTTAGGCTAAGAAGACATCTAGATGGTAGATAAGGGTCTTAACTAGCCAGAAATACGGAGACTCCTTCACGACAACAGCTTTTGCTTTTCAAAAATATGGACAACCATATGTTTGTATTGAAATGAGGTTACAAGCTTTGGCAAGCTTCACCATTCGGGAACTCCATTGAGCCTTCATCTTCAGGGGAAGAAGGAAGAATATTGGGGGCAAACCTCCTGAGAGGACCGGCAAAACCGCTAATCCAGCGAGCCAATAGGGGCGCACTTAACTTCCCCTTTCGGGCAACATCAGACCAAATCTCGAGCATTTACATCTCATGACCCCTTTTGTATAGAATTTGACTTTCAGTCAAAGGGGTTTCATTTGTGGGATCAGGCACGGTTACGACCAGGCTTTTCACTTGATTTTGATTTTGTTCTTCTTTTCTGATTTCTCTTGGCAGATTTTGCGAGGGACATAGTATTTTGACATTATGGAATCCCTCTTGGATGCCTGCGGGGACACTGCCCTCTTCTCGTGCTCTGACCCATGCTCAAGGAATTGAGCCCTACTCTTACCCTAGGGGTTGTGTTCGTGTTTCCGATGCTCAGCATTTTAAGGGCGCCGGCTGTCTCATTCGGTCGAAGAGAGAGAGAATAAAGATTTAAGCCTTCTGGAGACCTTCTGGGTGAGGCCTCACCATGAGCGATGCTACCGATCTTTTATAGAACACATGTGTACATGCATGTTGCCTCCTTTTGATGGGGGCATAAGCCGAACTAGCCGGACTGGGATCTCCACGGTTCTGGCAAACCAAGACCCGGAACCTACCAAGTCTTAATAGGCCCTATCCCAACATGGAGGTTCAATGACTTAACTACATGGTGATCTCCAAACATTGGCATTTTGACTTTTCTATTTTTTTTTCTTTTTTCTTTTTTTTCTTTTGTTGTTGTATATATACATATTTTTGTTGTTTTCATTGTTTTCTATTTTTTTTGTTATTTTTCGTTTATGATTTTTTTGACACTATGTACACCTATCTAAGGGTAGTATTTCTTAAGATAAAGCCCATTCCAAGGGTGGGATAACTCGATCCCCTCAACATTTACTAACCTGTAGGCATTGCCAGGATGCACAGCCTGAACTATGTATGGTCCTTCCCAATTGGGTTGGAGTTTAGAACGCGACCCACCAGGTTTTACAAACATTCTTTTCACTACCATTTCACCGACTTGAAATTTTCTTTCAATGACCTTCTTTTGATAAAAACGTGTGAGTCTGTTCTGATATACACGTGCATGCTCGGCAGCGGCTAGCCGTTTCTCATCTAAGAGTTCCAATTGGGCAAGGAGTGAACCACGACGTTCGTCGAGGGGGAGGTCCTTATCCAATTGTACTCTTAGAGAGGGAACCAGAATTTCGTACGGAACTACCGCCTCCATCCCATAAGTAAGGGCGAACGGAGTTTGCCCAGTGGGGGTACGGATTGAGGTGCGATAGGCCCATAGAGCCTCGATGAGCTTTTCTGGCCAATCCGAGAACTTGTTAGACTCACATGTCTTTTTTATGATTTTAATCAATGTTTTGTTAGTGGCCTCTGCTTGTCCATTACCTTGTGGATAATAAGGTGATGAATGATGCAATGTAATTTTATACCTTTTGCAGAGGTCTTGAAGGTCTTGAGAAATGAATTGCGGTCCATTGTCGGTGATGATCGTGTTTGGAATGCCGAACCTGGCAATGATGTTCTTCATGATGAATTTGCAGACTGTTGATGTTTTAACTTCCACGTAAGCTTCGGCTTCGGCCCATTTGGTGAAGTACTCCGTTGTAGTAAGGATGAATGATTTTTGCATAGTGAGGGAGTAAGGATTACCAAGAGAACCAATAACATCGAAAGCCCACATAGAGAAAGGCCATGGGGAGGAGACTGGATGAAGTGAAGAGGATGGAGAATGAATTTTATCGGCGTGAAGTTGACACTTGACACACCTGCGGACATAAACGGCGCAATCCTCTTCCATGGTGGGCCAGTAAAAACCTTGCCGAAGGATTTTCTTGGCAAGAATTTGGCTATTTACATGGCCACCGCACACACCAGAGTGTGCTTCCTCGGCACATTTCCAGACTTCCTCTTCGTCGAGACATCTTAGAAGAACACCAGTGAAACTTCTTTTGTACAACACTCCTCCGACCAGCATGTATCTCTGTGCAACTCTCCTTATGGCTTTTCTATCTTCTGATGTGGCTTCTTCAGGGTAGGACTGATCTTTGCAATACTTGGCAATTTCGTAAAACTATGGCTTCTTCTCATCAGCCAATTCTTCTTCTAATTCCGCCAACATAATTTCCCTCTTCTCAAGGATTTCTTCCTGTAGGGCCTTCCTTGCTATCCTGTCCTTGATATTTACGTAGGAAGCGTCATCGATTGCAGGGGCGTGACGCTTGTAGATGGAAATGGACTCAAACCATCTTCCTAGAGGGAACCTTAAAGATGATGCCAACGAGGCGAGGGCATCGGCCAGAATGTTCTGATGACGAGGGACATGGACAAAGATCAACTTGGTGAATAATTTGGTAAAGGCAGCAGTGAGTTCTTGGTATGGCTTGAGCTTGGGATCGCGAGTGCGATATTTGGTGAGCACCTGGCGAAGAATGAGTTGACTATCACCTACGACTCGTAATTCGGTGATACGAAAGAAATGAGCGAGTTCTAGGCCAGCTAGAAGAGCTTCATATTCAGCTATATTGTTGGTAACGGGGAATTTGAGCTGATATGCTAGTGGGAATGTAAGGCCTTCAGGCGACAGGAGGGCAATGTCGATTCCTTTCCCTTGGGAATTCAGAGCTCCATCAAAATGTAATGTCCACATGCAATCATCTGATTGGTTGATGGACATTAGTTCATCATCTGGAAACTCAGATTGGACAGGATCGAATTTGGGGAGAGGATGGTGAGCGAGATGCTCAGCTATGGCATACCCCTTGATCACCTTTTGCTGAATGTAGGTGATGTCAAATTGAGAAAGAAAGCTTTGCCATCGTGCTAATCTATCCGTAAGGATAGATTTTTCCAAAAGGAACTTTATAGGGTTCATTCGGGCAATCAGATGGACTTCATGAGCTAAGAAGTAATGTTTCAACTTCTGCACTACCCAGACAAGGGTGGCACAAGTTTTCTCCATAGCCGTGTACTTCTGCTCACAAGGGTTGAGGAGTTTGGACAAATAATAGGTCGCCCTTTCTTTGCCCGCTTCATCGGCTTGTGCTAGGACAGCTCCCACGGAGTCGTCTAGGACCGAGATGTAAAGGATTAAATGTTTACCTGGCGTAGGTGGAATTAGAACAGGTGGATTGGCCAGATACTCTTTTAATCCTTCAAAAGCTTTTTGACATTTAGAATTCCAACTGAATTCTACTCCTGACTTAGTCAACTCATAGAAAGGTTTGCACCTTTGCGAGTGCTGGGACACAAATCGACGAATGAATTGTAACCTTCCGATTAACCCTCGAACTTCTCTCAGATTTTTCGAAGGTGGCATATCCCTAATTACTTTAGCTTTGTTGGGATCTATTTCAATGCCCCTCTTACTCACAATGAAACCAAGCAATTTGCCAGATGAGATGCCAAATACGCACTTTTTTGGATTCATTTTCAAATTGAACTCTCTTGATCTTTGCAGCACCTTAGCCAGAACTCTTGGGTGTTCTGCCCTAGTCCTGGATTTCACCAGTAAATCATCCACATACACCTCTAAATATACATGCATCATGTCATGGAATATTGCCATCATAGCCCTTTGATAAGTAGCTCCAGCATTCTTCAAACCAAACGGCATGACCAAATAGCAGTAAGTTCCCCAAGGTGTGGTGAATGATGTTTTCTCCTGATCCTCTTCCGCCAAACGGATCTGATTATACCCCTAAAATCCATCCATAAACGAGAGAGTTTAATAGCCTGCTGTATTATCAACCAACACGTCAATGTGAGGCAAGGGGAAATCATCTTTTGGACACGCGCGGTTAAGGTCCCGAAAATCGATACAGATTCTCACCTTTCCATCCTTTTTCATGACCGAGATAATGTTTGCCACCCATTGAGGATATAGAATGACTCTAATAAACCTGGCTTTGTGGAGCTTATCGACCTCTTCCTTCATTTTTAAAACCATTTGGGGGTGGAAACGTCTTAACCTTTATTTTACTGAGACGGACCCTGATTTTAACGTTAGGCGGTGTTCGACCAGGCTGGAATCCAATCCCGACATATCCTCGTAGCTCCATGCAAACGTGTCCCTATACTCATTGAGAACCTCGATCAATTCTTCTTCTTCAGATGGCGGCAAATTATCACTTATGAGGACGATCCTAGGGTCTTCCTCGGTCCCCAGGTTGATTCCTTTGGTGGGTTCTTCTATAGCGGCTGATGGTTCATCAAACCTCGTCATTCCGCTAGCATATGCGTCGGCCGCGTCCTCATATTCTTCGTCCCCTTCTTCAATAGAGTACTCTTCATCTGTGAGCTCATAAACTCCGTATCCCTCATCAATTGTGCAATCCTCTTCACATTCTAACTCCGGCAGATGGATGGGATTTTCTAGCAATTGAGGAATGGCTAGAAAGGCTTGACACCTATTGGCTAGATCTAGAAGGAATCGACGAGGAATTTCCCTGCCCTTGGATTTTCTTCTAGGTACTACCCTTGACTCACTATTCCTAACCTGACTGACTTGTTCTACGGACGAAGAAGAAGTTGAAGAATGTACAGGAAGAGACCCCTCGATAGAGGGGTGAAGAAAGTCGCTCAAGGGACCTTGAATGAGTGGCCCGTAAGTCGGGGCACACTCGTGAGAGATGTAGGAGGTCTCCTCAAAGGAGATGCACTGTTGAGGAGATTGAAAATCGACGTTTTTTTTTATTTTCATTTTCAATTACAAAACAATTGAAAGAAATTAGAGAATGGGGGGAGGGAACTATAGCTAGGGGGTTGCATGGCTCATTGAGCAGATCATGGTTGAAAATTTGGCAGGGGCTGAAAAACCCGCGCAAGAATGTGAGCATAGAAGGGGACCTGGGAATATCATCAGATAAACGTCGGGTCCAAAAAAGAGTCAGCAGCAACGGCTGAGGAGAATGATCAGATAGAATGACGGAAAGTGATCCGTCAGTGGCATCTTCCTCTCGACGAGGAAAACTTGGAATTTTGGCAATGTCAGCGACATCTTTTGGTACCTCGGAGATCAGAAGTGGCCCCTTTAAGTCCGGAGGCAAGAACATCTGGTGTAGCGCAATGGAAATATCCTGTATATCAAACCATTTGTTCCACTCACAATCCGGGTCATCGTGTTTCCCCTTCTTTTCAGCTCTCGAGCAACTTTCAGCTAAGTAGACAATATGCAATTCCCCATGTGAATGTTGTGGGTGATCCCCCATCTGTATCACCGGACCCTTTCTGAAATGAGAGTACAAGGTCCATGTAAGAGGTCCCTCATATGCTTCAAGTGGCCCTTCAAAGCCTAGGCCGGCTCTAAGGGTTAACTTTGTCTTCTTTGACAACTTCAGTCTCCCTTGTAATTGTGCCCCCAAACCTTTGCCCTGTTGGTAGCCAATGTTTCTCATGATCTCCCATCCCTTAGCATGGGAAGGGTGACATGACTTTGGTGTTGGAAGTGGCTTTTGTGTAAAATGGGTGCGACGAGGGTCACACACATCTAGCAGTGAAAGAATTGGCCGGTGAGTTGGCCAAACAGAAGGCAATGAGGTATTAATAGCATCCACTGTAGAAAAGATGGGCATGCTATTTACCTTGATAATCCAAGTCTTGTACGAAAACTTCAAGCATTGATGATTGGTGGAAGGCACCGCATTCATAACCTCAATGTAAGGGCAGCCCAGTATGGCCTTGAATGTGGGATCCATATCAAGGATATGGAATTCCGTGAAGACTGATGCAGGGCCCAATTCTACATTCAAGATGACCATCCCCATTGGCGGCTTTTTGCTATTATCATAGGCCGTAACCGTGATTGATGAAGGCCTTATCTGTTCCGTGTCAACCCTACATGATTGGAGGGTGATCATAGAGATCACATTTATAGACGCACCAGTGTCCATCAAACATGGGTCTACAGACACCCCATTGATCTTGACTGTAATACACAAAGCATATTTTCAAGCCTCCTTGGGGGCAAGCTCATGGTGGTGAAATATAATAAACGGTTGTGTATCAGTTGGCGTCAATACTGACGAGATTTTTTCCACTGGGAGATCCTCGTTTACCATGACCTTTTGGAGATACTCCATCAAGGCGTCTTGATGGATTTTTGACCTCTTGATTAGCTCGAGAATGGAGATCCGAGCTGGTGTTTTATCCAAATGTTTCAACAGGTCATATTGGGTCCCAGGGATAGACTCCTCTGGCTGTTCTTCAGTGTCCTTCTCTGGCTGAGACTGCTCGGGGACCTGACTGTTTTGGGGAAAAACCCGATGGAACATCCTTCCACTACGGAGCACCATGGCTTGCGGTTTTGGCGGCACCTTTATAGAGTTAGATATGGGGTTTAGTAGGGGTTCGAGGGGTAGTGGTGGAGGAACAATTGATGAAGCAGGGGCAATAATAGGTGTAGGGGCTCTGATGAGTGGTTTGTTAGGTGGAGGCATGGTGGGAGTGGATGAAGCCTCAGATGGACGGTGAATGATAAGGGGTTTAAAAGGTGGAGGCATAGTAGAGGTTGATGGGGCCCCGGATGGGTGATGAATAATGAGGGGTTTCGAGGGTAAAGGGGTTGTGGTGGAGGTAGATGGTGCCTCGAAAGGGTGTTGAACAATAAGGGGTTTATTTAGTGGAGGCAGAACAAATGTGGATGGCGAAATGGAAGCGTGAGAAATGATGAGAGGCTTTGAGGGTAACGATGTTATGGTGGAAGTGGAGGGCACCTCGGAAGGGTGTTGGACAATGAGAGGTTTGTTTAGTGGAGGTGGAATGAAGGTGGATGTCGAGGTGGAGACATGAGAAATAATGAGAGGCTTCGTGGGTAACGATGTTATGGTGGAAGTGGAGGGTGTTTGCTGGGGACTCGAAGGGAGGTCATCAGCAGAGACGCGGATGAGAGGACGTGATAGCAGTGGAAATGAGTGAGGTATCACTGCGGGTTGTGTGCGGGTGAAGGATAGACAGGTGCGGGACGAATAAGGCGTGGGGATTGGATAGGAACGTGATTGGTGACAAGGACAGAGCCGCTTTCCGTATGTCAATCTTACCCTCTTCCAACTTCCGGGAAGGAAGAGATAGGGTTGACTTGGTGGTTAGGTTGTTGGTGCGCCGATAACAGATTTTGGAGGATGCCCATATTTAACTGTTGTTGTGGTGACTGCTGAGGCTGTTGTTGCTGCTGCTGTTGTTGTTGTGGTTGCTGTTGTTGTTGTCTAAGAGGAGGTCTCCTGGCCTTCATCATGGTGACGCATCGCCTCATTTCATCCCAATCTATTTGATGTTCATCGTTCATATCATAGATATAATATCTATAATGAAAACAGTTTTCCACTGTATGACCCGGCTGTCTATGGAAGACACAATATTTGGAAGTGTCGACCTTCGGGGGCCATATGCCTTTTTCCTTAGGCAAGGTGAGGAAATTAGCAGCCATGAGAGCATTAATGATGTCCGGCAACGACTCCGGCAAAGGTGGGTAATGAGCTCTCCTAGGGCCGATCGGCCTTCTCTGTTGTTGGAGGCCATAATCCCCGGGTGGTGGAACCTGATTATATTGAGGAGGTCACTGATGTTGTTGTTGGAGATGGAGCGGTTGAGGCATATTGTTCTGGAAGAGATTGTTTTGTGGGGGAGGATGATAGGGTTGCTGACCTTGTTGGTCCTGGTGAAAGGGGAATTGTGGAGCTTGTGGGGGCCTAAGATTAGCTTGCTGGTTGGGATAGCCAACCGCGCCCACTTGTTCATTTATTACAACCCCTTCTGTTACCCCACCTTGGGCACCCGGGCCCGGCTTCCTAAACACCTTTGGCTTTGGTGACTCGAACATATGCATGAGGGGAGAATCTTTCAGCTGTGTTTGGATATATCGAGCTCTCTCATACAGTTCCTCCATAGTGGTGAGTTTGTTCATTGCCAGGACATGTCTAAATTGTGGAGTGGCATTAGACACGACCATCTTTACTTGCTCCGATTCTGATATGGGGTCTCTCACTTTCTCTGCCAAGGATCTCCATCGATCGGTAAATTGGGTGAAATCTTCGTCCGGCTTCATTTTTTCAGCCACTAGGTCGGTAATAGAGAAGGAGGGACCGACCCTATCATGATATTTCTATATAAATTTCCGTTGCACTACGTCGAAGTTCTCAGCCTCACTCGGCTCTAGGGAATAGAATCATTCTAAGGCGGGACCATCCAATGATCTCCTGAAGAGGTATGCAAAGGATCTTTGATCGTTCTGCCAAAATGAGGACTCATACATAAAGTCCTTCAGATGAATGAGGGGGTTGCCTGTGCCGGTGTACCGTCGATACGTTGGCATTTCAGAAGGAGGGAGATGGAATACTGGAAGGATTGGTAAAAAGATCTCAGGCGCGGATTTGACATCCACGATCTTTTTGAAATCTCGAAATTGTTCATCCATCTTGTTCATCCTATGAAGGAGAGATTGAGTGACCTCATTGTAAGGAGCAGGTTGTGGTGGCCACTGAGGCCTTGCAGAAGCCAGAGAAGGGAATTCCGGATGAGAGAGACGTTGTGACATATCAGCAAATGGAACTGATTGAAATGTCGTATGAGGAATTGGTGGAACTTGAGATTGGGGAGGTAATTGGAAAGGGGGAGGTTGCAGACGTGGCATATCAGTAAATGGAACTGACTGAAATGTTGGATGAGGAATTGGTGGAACTTGAGACTGGGGAGGTGATAACGCGAAAGTTCATCGTTTAAAACATGCGTATCAATCTTAAAATTTCCAACTCGCACTAGATGAAGGTAAGACGTAATAAGGTGGCGAGAAGGGTCGAATCCACAGGGAAGAAGAGATTTTTAAAGTTAAAAACCTTGGAGTCCTTTAGAAAACACTTATGATTTTGTTTTGTTTAAAGAAAATAGTGAAATGAAGAACAAACCAAACACTTAATTAAAAACACCTATGATTATGCGCCTATGCTATAGAAATTAATTGCATGAAGTGAAAAGAAGAGATAGAAGAAGGGGGTAGAGATGGAAGAAGATCAAGAACTAGATCAAGAGAACAACTTTCATTAACTTAAAAGAAAGAGTACATGAAATGTGAAACAAGTTTACACTAATGACAGAATGAGATTACAATGAAGTGAAATAAAACTAAAGCAATAATAAAAAGAGGAGCCTAAGGTGTGAAGATGGTAGTAGCAATGGTGATGGCGCCGTCGTCTCCTCCTCGTCGAGCCTTGGAGAGGATCGCTCCGCCTTGAAAGAGATCGCCGTGAAAAGAGGTGGATGAAGAAGCCGTCACCGTCCACGTCATGAGCCTTGGAACGTCGCCCGTCTTGATGTGCACGCCGCCATGAAAGGGGAGTTGTAGAGGATAAACTTTGGAGAGAAATATAGAGAGAAATGTGGAAGGGTTTGTGTGGAGATGAAGAAAGAAGAAGATGGGAGAGTAAAATAGTGAGAAAATAAATATAACTCATAAACAAAGAAGAATTGGAGGAAGTGATAGAAGAAGAAAATCTAGATATACATAATAGGAAGAACTTTGATGAAGAACTCAGAGAGAAAAGAAGAGTGGAAGGACTTCAAAACTGAGAAATAACAAAAGCTAGAACCTCGGATGAACAGTGAAATCACAGGACAGCACAGTGAAAAACACAAAATAGATTGAAAACCAGAAGGAATTAGAAGATAGTGCAGAAGAAGAAGTTGTAGAGAACGTAACAATAAAGAACTTTCATGAAGACAGCAAGAGATCAAAATGACTAGAAGGGGGAGAAATATGGGAAACAACAGAGAGAGACATGGGTTTACAGATGAACAGGACAGCACAGTGAAAAATATGAAATAGCTTAAAAACTAGAAGGAACTAGAAGATACTCCAGAAGAAGAAGTTGTAGAGAACTTAAAAATAAAGAACTTTGATGAAGAGTGCATGATCTGAAAACGAACTTACAAGGGAGAACTCGGAGGCCTAAGGTTGGGAGAGAAATTGCCAAAAGAAGAACCCCCCTCTCCTTCTTGTCATGGGCTATTTATAAGAAAAGTTGAGTAGATGGAGGGTGGAGATTGTATCAAAGGAGATGGATGGATAGGATTTAAGTAGAATATGATGCATGGGGAAGAGAAAAAGTAGGTGAGTACACCCTCCTTGGGCTTTGGACAACCCCATTCCCAAGACTCATCATTCCTCTCCTTTATTTCAAACTTTGAATGTCCTTTTCCTCCTTTTCAAACTTAAACTTTGGATTCCTCCTTTTCAAACTTTGAATTTGAAATTTTGAACTTTTCTTTCCCTCCAACCAAAATATTTTGAATTCTTTATTTGACTTGGTCAAAATGGTGATGACCCTTTTTGCCCTCGGCTTCTTTTGTAATTGCCTTTGGTGTCCTACACACACATAATTGCACTTTAGTCCATAAAAATTATCATAAGGTGCACATAAATCTTAAATGCTCATGATTAATTATGCAATGGAGAATTAATGCTCATGGCCCTCAACTTTAATTTATTAAATAATATCACCAAATTAATCAATTTACGTGAAATACTTAATTTACATGTAAAGTTGAGATTAATGATAGGACATGCATAATTATCTAATTATATGCACATAAAATGGTGTACATGTGATGAATTATCATCGAAAATGAACACTTATCACACCCCCCAACTTACTCATTGCTAGTCCCTTAGCAATGTAAATAAAATTAAAATTTAGGACTAACAAGAGTTTATAAAATTCATACTCTCATATCCAGCTCTCCCTTCATAGAATCAACCAAAGATTAAGAATCTGGAATCATTAATACACACTAGCCTTACGTAGGAACTACATGATCAAGAATTCAAATCAAAGCTCAATAGCACTTGTGCATATATAACTACCAAATCCACAGCTTAGACAATTGCGTCCCTCATTTGCTGTTCCAAACAAATGCCTTTCAACCCTGCACCTCTTAGATCAGAGCATTATGTATATTAGCTTTTTGTCTGTCTTATTGTTTTATCCCTTTTGGGATCTTTTATACCACACATGATGCTGCACTATCATTCACTGCTCAACGCGAACCTCGACTCTTGCCTTAGGAGAAGCAGGCCCGATTTCACAGATCAAGGTTCCCTTTTCCGTTTTACGCGAACGTCAACACGTCTTAGGTAAAGTAGGCCCGGTTACTAAGACTAGGGGCATTTTTCATAGTGTATTTTTTTTTTGTATCATTACGCTTATTTGATAGATAATTTGGCAGAAAGCTTTGTAAAAAGATCTCTTTTCTTAAGAAGTGCAGAATATCAGACATCATACCAAAAATAGCAGAGGGCTTGTCTTGCTTGTTTCATTAGTGTGTAATATGAATTTATTTTCTTTCTTTCTTTTTCTTTTTTTTTTCAAAGTGCACATGAACTTTAAAGGGATTCTTATGTCAGTTTTCCATGGCTATATTGACTAAATTTCCCATCATCCTTCTCCCTAGTCTTTTCTATTCCAGAATTACTTTTAAATTAAGCATGAATCATGAAACTCAAAATGGGGTTTACATCTTTCTACTTTCATGGAATGATGACATGCAAGATAAAACTCCTATCATGTTGTGTAATATGCATCATGAAAAATTTTATCTCCCCCACAACTTGAATGGCATTGTCCTCAATGACATGTAGAATATATGAACATGACAATGCATACACGAATGCTTGGGAAGGAAAGGTACAACCTGGGGTGCGCAGACGTGGCTATTTTGGTAGGCAATTTTTGCAAACGACTTCTTCCAGCTCCTACAAACACAAATGAAAATGAGTCACTAGATTTTTGAAGAGAAATGGTTGGGTTGCCTCCCAACAAGTGCTAAATTTAACGTCTTCATCAAGACGACATTCTTGTATTTATCATGGGTCAGTCAGTGGGATTGATTCCTTTGATAGAAGTTGTGTGTTCTCCAAGTAGAGTTTGAGACGCTGACCATTGACAGTGAAAATTTGACCATTTTTAGGATCTATAATTTTGACAACACCATGATCAAAGGCTTTGAGCACAACAAATGGTACATCCCATCTAGACTTTAATTTTCCGGGGAATAAGCGCAACCTTGAATTAAAGAGCCAAACTTTTTGATCAGGTTGAAATGATTTTCTCATAATGTGTTTATCATGGAAAGCTTTGGTCTTAGCTTTGTAAATCTTGGCATTTTCATATGCTTCATTCCTCAGCTCCTCCAACTCATTTAGTTGTAGGGTCCTATGAGATCCGGCTTGGGCTAAGTCAAAATTGAACTGCTTAATAGCCCAATAGGCCCTATGCTCAAGCTCAACAGGTAGGTGACAAGCTTTTCCAAAGATTAACCTATATGGAGACATTCCAATGGGGGTTTTGTATGCTGTCCGATTGGCCCAAAGAGCGTCATCCAATCTTTCAGACCAATCCTTCCTATCGGGCCTAACAGATTTTTGCAGGATGTTTTTGATCTCCCTATTGGATGTCTCCACTTGGCCACTTGTTTGGGGGTGATAGGGGGTGGTAATCTTATGAGTGATCCCATATTTCCCGAGAAGAGCTCGAAATTGGGCATGAGTGAAATGAGAACCTCCATCACTAATGATCACCCTCGGACACCCGAACCTTGAAAATATATTCTTTCGGACAAACTTCATGACAACTTTGTGATCATTAGTCCGGGTGGCAATGGCTTCAATCCATTTAGACACATAGTCGACTGCCACAAGAATGTACTCATGTCCGAATGATGGTGGAAAGGGCCCCATAAAATCAATTCCCCAAACATCAAAGATTTCGACCACTAGAATGGGGTTGAGTGGCATCATATCGCGTTTGCTCATGTTTCCAATGGCTTGACACCTGAGACAAGTCTTGCTAAATTCATAGGCGTCTTTGAAGAGAGTGGGCCAGAAGAATCCACTTTGCAACACTTTGGCGGCTGTTTTCTTTCCCGCGAAGTGTCCCCCACAAGATAGAGTGTGACAAAAATTCAGGACGCTTTGTTGTTCTTCCTCGGGGACACATCTCCTAATTATTTGATCTGGACCTACGTGGAACAATTCAGGATCTTCCCAGTAATAGTGTTTGATTTTGGCAAAGAAATGCTCTTTTTCATGTTTAGACCACCCATTAGAATTTGTCTCACAGCTAAGTAGTTGACAATGTCTGCGAACCATGGGAGTTGACTATGGGTGATGGACAGAAGATGTTCATCTGGAAATGAATCTTGCAAAGGAGCATTATCAGTTGTGAGAATCCGAGAAAGATGATCGGCAACTTTATTCTCAGAACCTTTTTTGTCTCGGATCTCAAGATCAAATTCTTGGAGTAGGAGGATCCACCTAATGAGTCTAGGTTTGGCATCCTTTTTTGAGAACAAATATTTGAGAGCTGAGTGATCAGAGTACACAATGACTTTTGCCCCTAAGAGATATGATCGAAACTTTTCAAGGGCAAAGACAACAGCTAACAACTCTTTTTCCGTGGTGGTGTAGTTAAGCTGAGCATCAGCGAGGGTGCGACTCGCATAATATATCACCACCGGGCACTTGTCAATTCTTTGGCCTAGAACTGCCCCGATAGCATAGTCGGAGGCATCACACATGATTTCAAAAGGCAAAGACCAATTAGGAGATTAGAGAATGAGTGCCTTGGTCAAAGCCTCTTTAAGGGTATTGAAAGCCTCAAGGCAGGCAGCATCTAAATGGAATGGAGTGTCTTTGGCCAAGAGAAGAGTTAACGGACGGGCAATCTTAGAAAAGTTACTTATGAACCGGCGGTAAAAACCGGCATGGCCGAGGAATGAACGAATTTGCCTGACAGAGGTCGGAGGAGGGAGATTAGAAATAAGGTCGATCTTGGCTTTATCCACCTCTATACCTCGTTCGGACACAATATGGCCCAAAACTATGCCATCTTGAACCATGAAGTGACTCTTTTTCCAACTAAGAACAAGGTTGGTTTCAATACATCTCGCAAGCACTTTCTTCAAATTTTCCAAGCAGTTTTCAAATGACTCCCCAAACACAGAAAAATCATCCATAGAGATCTCCAAGAATTCTCCTACCATATCAGAGAAAATGGCCATCATGCACCTTTGAAAAGTGGCCGGTGCATTGCAAAGACCGAATGGCATTCTCCGAAAGATAAATGTTCCATATGGACAAGTGAATGTGGTCTTCTCTTGGTCTTCCGGATAAATGGCCACTTGATTGTACCCAGAATATCCATCTAGGAAACAAAAATATCTTTGGCCCGCCAATTTCTCTAGAATTTGATCAATAAAGGGGAGTGGAAAATGATCCTTTTTGGTCATGGCATTGAGTTTCCTATAATCGATGCACACTCTCCATCCCGTGGTGGGCCTAGTGGGCACATCTTCTCCTTGTTCATTTTGGACCACGGTGAGTCCCGATTTCTTAGGAACCACTTGAGTGGGACTCACCCATTGGCTATCCGATATGGGATAAATAATTCCCGCATCGAGCCATTTGACAACCTCCTTCTTCACCACCTCCTTCATGTTCGGGTTCAACCTCCTTTGCATTTCCCGACTAGGTTTGGCGTTGTCCTCTATGTAAATGTGATGCATACAAATAGACGGACTTATCCCCTTAAGATCGGCCACTGTCCAACCTATGGCACTCTTGTGAGTCCTAAGGACTTCTAGGAGAAGTGTTTCTTGGGTAGGGGTAAGATTGGAAGCTAAGATAACATGAAGGGTTTGATCGGGGCCTAGGAATGCATATTTGAGAGAATCCGGAAGGGACTTAAGCTCAAGTTGAGGAGGACTTTCAAGTGATGGAAGGGCTGGTTCATCTTGCAAAGCTGGAAGTGGTTCACCTTATGCCAAATGCTACTATGATGAGGGAATCTTGAAGAGCATTGACCTCCCTTATTTGACCCATGCCCAGATCATTCTCAATAAGTTCATCGTAGATGTCTATGAAGTGGCATTCTTCATCTAGGTCCAAATATTGGGAGGCTTTGAACACATTGAGAGAAACTTTTTGACCTCCGAATGAGATGTCCATCGTCCCCGTAGCACAATTGATGTTGGCTTTTGCAGTAGCAAGAATGGGCGGCCTAGGATGATTGGGGTGTGACTTAGCTCTGAGGAGGAGGCCATGTCAAGGATGAGGAAATCAACGGGGAAGTAGCAATCATGGACTTTCACAATCACATCCTCTATCAAACCTCGAGGGGTCTTGACTGAGCGATCGGCCAGTTGGAGAATGACGGGGGTTGGCTTGAGTTCCCCTATATCAAATTGCTCATAAATAGATGTGGGTAAAAGGTTGACATTAGCTCCTAAGTCGAGGAGGGCACGGTCAAAGGTTATACCACCTATCTCACATGAGATGAGGGGAGCACCGAGATCCTTCAACTTTCTAGGGAGATTGTTCATCAAGACCGCACTTACATCCTCGGAGAGCCAAATTTTCTTAGGGGTCGACTTGGGCCCTCTTCTTGGAGTGCAAAGCTCTTTGAGGAATTTGGTGTAGGCCGGAACATATTTTATGGCATCTAGGAGTGGAATATTGATGTGAACTTGTGAAAAGAGCTCCATGAATTCCTCATTTTGGGCTGACTTAGTCTTAGTGGGCTTCGGTTCTAGGGCATTAGGAAAGGGGACCTTGGGTTGATAGAAATTTGGATCTTCATGGGCCTTTCCTTTCCCTTTCGGATCTCCCCCCAACTTATCTTGAGTGTAATCCTCCTTGCTTGCATCCTCATTATCTTGATTCTTTTCTTTGGAATCTTGCAACTCCTTTCCATCCTTGTATGGGTCATCTAACACCTTCCCACTCCTCAAAGTTGAAATAGCCTTGACATTTTTAAATTGTGGGCCTTTAGGTTGGGCTTGTGGGATGGGTTGAGGTAGGAGGCCCAGTTGTGGAGGAAAACCCGGGGGCTGGTTTCTTGGGTTGGCCACTGGTTGACTTGGAAGTTGACCCACTTCTCTTCTCATTATAGCTTCCGCCAATTGTCCTATTTGACTTTCCAACTTGGAAATGGATTGTTGTTGATTCAAGATAATTTGTTGGAGTTGATTGAATTTATATTCAAAGTTGGATTGAGGCGGAGGTTGGTAAGTGGGTTGGCCTTGATTAGACTGAACATGTGAATAGCCCATAGGAAGGAATTGAGCTTGTGGACCTCTACCAAATGGATTGAAGGTGTTGGGTTGGGTTTGAAATTGACTTTGCATGGGTTGCTTTTGGACTTGATGAATAGAGGGGTTGGTTGCTTGAGGTGGAGCTTGTTGGGATTTCCAAGAAAAGTTCGGGTGATTCCTCCAGCCCGAATTGTATGTGTTTGAAAATGAGTCATTATTGGGTTTAGAGAATCCTTGGGCTGCAAAGACTTGCTCCTGGATGGCAGGGGGTAATTGAGCCGCAGTTAGACACTCCGTGATGTGATGGGATGGGCTTGCACATAGAGTGCATGCCTCATGTGGAGTGACAGATTGACCCAAGTAAGAATGGGATGATGGTTGGCAAGAAGGGTCTTTCAAAGTCAAGAGTTGATCTAACTTTTGAGTCAGGCTCTCTACTTTATCCAACTTTTGAGTGATGAGATTTATGTCTAATCTTGGTTCAAAATCACCCCGGGCCTTGATCTCATATAATCTGGCCCGCTTGGAGGGCCCAATGGATCTCTCATAGGATGATAAAGAAGCATGATTGATAGAATTCTCACTAAGTATTTCGAATAAATCATACGCCTCATCCTCACTTTTGCTCATGAATGCCCCTCCACATGATGCATCTAATTTGTCTAAATTGATCGGATAGACCCTCATAAAAAGCTTGGACTATTTGCCATTTGGACAACCCATGGTGAGGACACTTCCTAAGCAATTCCTTGAGTCTTTCCCATGACTCATGCATTTGTTCCCCTGGAGTTTGGGTAAAACCTGTGATTGCCCTTCTCATAGTATTGGTGCGGCCTATAGGGTAGAACTTCTTCAAAAATTCTTGTTGCATCTCGGCACAAGTTCTCATTGGCTTCCCTATAGTGCCTAACCAATATTTAGCCTTATCCTTAAGAGAGAATGGAAAGAGGGTGAATCTAAGGGCATCATCCGAGAAATTTTGGATTTTTACCGTGGAACAAATTTCTAAAAATTCATCAATGTGCTTGTAGGGGTCCTCATTGGTATTTTCATAAAATGAGGGGAGCATTTGAATTGTGCTTGACTTGATCTCATAATGGATGGCTTGATTTTGAGGAATGTAAATGTAAGATGGAGGTTGATATTGGTTGGGAATGAAATAATCCTTCATTTGCTTTGGAGGATTGGGATTTTCGGCCATGAGATTGTGGTGGTGAGGTCCTTGATTTTCGGCCATAAGATCTTCTTGGAGATCGTCTCTTGGATACAATACTCTCTCTATTTCCTGAATGGGTCCTAGTAGATTTGGATGTTGTGATCTTCTTCCTTGCATAAACTAGGACGAAGAGAGATAGAGAGATTTTTTTTATGATGATTTATAATTTTTTTTTGGTTTTGACACAAATTAGGACGAAGAGAGAGAAGATGAGGATTTTTTTATTTTTATTTTCTTTTTTTTTATGCAAACACAAACAAGTTGTCAAACAAATTGCCTAATGACCTAGATGTGACTTAGACCTACAAATTGGGTTTCACAAAATGGCTAAAGTGCAACTTGAGTTCACCCTCAATATTTCCACCGGCCAGGTAAGGGGTGGGGTAGTGGGAGGCTCCCCCTACTTTCGTAGGGACCTAATTACAAACCACTAGCCCGCTTAAGGCGTTTGCCGTCCGACCGTCTTGCCTTAGGCACCAGTTTTCACAAGAGGGTTAGCCCAAATAACACAAGAACTACAGTGTGAACCTAGGGCCAACGTCTATTGAATTTTATTTAGGGTCTAGGTGATGCAAAGATGAAGGAAATTATGGTTTGTGGGCTAAGGAAGGGTGATGAAATCCCCACCTTATCTTGCTTATGGGTGTTGTCCTTAGAATATTTTAGAATGATATGCAGCAAACCAAGTTCAAACAAGGGGTTCTATGCAAGTATGCATGAGCATGTGATTAAGAAAAAGATTAGAAAAGAGCTCACCTTGCCCCTCGCAATCTCCAAAATGCAATGACCAAAGTTAAACAACAAGGAAAAAAAACTTCTATCCTAAATGATGCATGACTTAGAGCATGAAAGTGTGATTTCTACTCTTGGAATGAGAATTTTTTATTGAAGTTCAAGTGATACTTTTTTTATATTTTTATTTAGTGAACCTATCTAACCACAAGATATAAAATGCAGAGAAATGAAATTAAAAGGAAGGAGGAAAAGTTTGGATACTTACTTGAAAAGTGTTCCCCCGTTCTTTTTTTTTTTCAAAATGAATGACAAAAAGTCTAAGGAAAAGGTGGAGACTTACCTCTGAATTTTTTTTTTGAATTTTCAAGTTACTTCTCTTTTTTTCTTTTTTTTACCTGTAAAAATAAGAAAAGAGAACTTTATTAGTACACTGTATACATAAGGAAAACAAAGTTCTTAAGTCAAAAATCACCATTCCTCCCCGACAACGGCGCCAAAAATTGATAACGCGAAAGTTCATCGTTTAAAACATGCGTATCAATCTTAAAATTTCCAACTCGCACTAGATGAAGGTAAGACGTAATAAGGTGGCAAGAAGGGTCGAATCCACAGGGAAGAAGAGATTTTTAAAGTTAAAAACCTTGGAGTCCTTTAGAAAACACTTGTGATTTTGTTTTGTTTAAAGAAAATAGTGAAATGAAGAACAAACCAAACACTTAATTAAAAACACCTATGACTATGCGCCTATGCTATAGAAAATAATTGCATGAAGTGGAAAGAAGAGATAGAAGAAAGTGGTAGAGATGGAAGAAGATCAAAAACTAGATCAAGAGAACAACTGTCATTAACTTAAAAGAAAGAGTACATGAAATGTGAAACAAGTTTACACTAATGACACAATGAGATTATAATGAAGTGAAATAAAATTAAAACAATAACAAAAAGAGGAGCCTAAGGTGTGAAGATGGTAGTAGCAATGGTGATGATGCCGTCGTCTCCTCCTCGCCGAGCCTTGGAGAGGATCGCTCCGCCTTGAAAGAGATCGCCGTGGAAAGAGGTGGATGAAGAAGCCGTCGCCGTCCACGTCACGAGCCTTGGAACGTCTCCCGTCTTGATATGCACGCCACCATGAAAGGGGAGTTGTAGAGGACAAACTTTGGAGAGAAATATAGAGAGAAATGGGGAAGGGTTTGTGTGGAGATGAAGAAAGAAGAAGATGAGAGAGTAAAACAGTGAGAAAATAAATATAACTCGTAAACAAAGAAGAATTGGAGGAAGTGATAGAAGAAGAAAATCTACATATACATAATAGGAAGAACTTTGATGAAGAACTCAGAGAGAAAAGAAGAGTGGAAGGACTTCAAAATTGAGAAATAACAAAAGCTAGAACCTCGGAGGAACAGTGAAATCACAGGATAGCACAGTGAAAAACACGAAATAGATTGAAAACCAGAAGGAATTAGAAGATAGTGCAGAAGAAGAAGTTGTAGAGAACGTAAAAATAAAGAACTTTCATGAAAACAGCAAGAGATGAAAATGACTAGAAGGGGGAGAAATATGAGAAAGAACAGAGAGAAACATGGGTTTGCAGATGAACAGGACAGCACAGTGAAAAATACGAAATAGCTTAAAAATTAGAAGGAACTAGAAGATGCTCCAGAAGAAGAAGTTGTAGAGAACTTAAAAACAAAGAACTTTGATGAAGAGTGCATGATCTGAAAACGAACTTACAAGGGAGAACTCGGAGGCCTAAGGTTGGGAGAGAAATTGCCAAAAGAAGAACCCCCCTCTCCTTCTTGTCATGGGCTATTTATTGGAAAAGTTGAGTAGATGGAGGGTGGAGATTGTATCAAAG
Organism: Amorphophallus konjac; assembly: GCA_022559845.1. Taxonomy (NCBI): domain Eukaryota; kingdom Viridiplantae; phylum Streptophyta; class Magnoliopsida; order Alismatales; family Araceae; genus Amorphophallus; species Amorphophallus konjac. The sequence continues at coordinate 25,174,424 of CM040120.1, forward strand.
GAGATGGATGGATAGGATTTAAGTAGAATATGATGCATGGGGAAGAGAAAAAGTCGGTGAGTACACCCTCCTTGGGCTTTGGACAACCCCATTCCCAAGACTCATCATTCCTCTCCTTTATTTCAAACTTTGAATGTCATTTTCCTCCTTTTCAAACTTAAACTTTGGATTCCTCCTTTTCAAACTTTGAATTCAAAATTTTGAACTTTCCTTTCCCTCCAACCAAAATATTTTGAATTCTTTATTTGACTTGGTCAAAATGGTGATGACCCTTTTTGCCCTCGGCTTCTTTTGTAATTGCCTTTGGTGTCCTACACACACATAATTGCACTTTAGTCCATAAAAATTATCATAAGGTGCACATAAATCTTAAGGTGCACATAAATCTTAGATCCTCCGCGCCGCAAAAGTTTCCAGGCTGCTGCCCGTCAAGCCAACGTCCTAGCTACGGGATGGAGATTCCAACAACCTGCTGACAGAGCTCGGCTGGCTTATACCCCTCCCGTGGGAGGTCGACAACTATCCCCCGTGCTACATCAAGAGCGGGGTCAAGAGGAGATGACATGTCTGGTCAGAAACTATTTCCGAGGGTTAGGCAACCCCTCGCTTGGGCAACATCGACTGATGCAAGCAGCCGCCGCCGATGAAGACTACTGCCCGTCAACGACAGATGAAGAAGATGTGGGAGAAAGAATGATGGTGTCGTCAGTCGACGACAACGGATATGACAACGGCTTCGAGATCGAAGCAGATGAAGCCATCCCCAAGCGGGAAGAAACAAGAAGAATTTTTGTGTCCGAAAGGTTGACCTTCCCGCATCAAGCTAAAAGGAGGGTCCGTCGACAAAGGAGAAGGATGCAGGTCTTCACCTGCAACATGGCTGGTATATCCAACCGATATGGGGGGCTTCCCGAAGATCCCTGAGAGTTGGCTCAGTTGGCCGCACGGTCGGGGCCGAGTACTCGCAGAACAGAAGCAGCAAGGGAGCTCCTGTTGATGACTAAAGGAAAACAGCCCCAGGTCTACCACCACTGGGATGATAAGGCCCCCGTCTTGACCGCTAATGTGGTGACGGCAGAGGAAGAAGACGGCATTCCCCTCGACATCCTGCCCGAGGGTACGTCCGGGGAGACAGCAGAAGTTATCCCCACTACAACCACTATAGACCCATCAGTCTTGATGCTACTTCAGAAATATCGGCAAGAGATAGACTCGCTGAAGAAGCAGCTGATGGAGAAAACTGAACAGTCCTCAGCTTCCAAACCACCCGAAGTCCAGGGTGAATCATCTCGGGGAGTGGTTTGCCATGACGACCCTCCGCCGCTCTACACACTGCCTCAGTCGTCAGAACCAAGCATGGCGACAATGCAACAGCGGCCACCACAGCTCCAGCCGCTGCTACCTCCGGTACTCCCTCAGGTGCACCAAACACCCCTGCTGCTGCGTCCTCCACAGGCGACCACCCTGGTCACCCTGTACCTACAGCCGGCACACTTCTACCCAGAGCCGGTTGACCCTGCAGTCATGAATCGGATGATGGTGGAAAGAATGATCGAGCTGAAGCTCGCAGAAAGGGGAGAGGGCGACTACGTCACGTTTGATGCCTACCGGGTGCCATACCCGCAACACCATGCTGTTAAGCGGCTTCCCCCGGGAATCAACAAGCCGCCCAAGTTTGACAAATTCAATGGGAAGGGATCCCCGAGAGAACACATTGCCTATTATATGAGTGTCATGGGCAACTTGGCCACCGACGAGTCATACTTGCTAAAATTCATCGGGTCCTCGCTGACGGGGCTCGCATTTGAATGGTATTCTAGCCTCTCGGCCGGGTCGATCAGCAACTGGCCGGATATGCAGAAGAAGTTTAGAGAAATATTCCATGTTACAGAGAGAGAGGTCACAATGGCCGAACTCTACTCAACGAAGCAGAGGGCCGATGAGACAGCCCTCGATTATATCTAGAGGTGGAGGAATCTCAGAATGAGGTGCAAGCGGCCCCCGCATCAGGAGGACGCTGTGCAAATATGCAAACAGAATCTCAGAAGGGAGGTCCTAGAAAAGATGATTGGGATGGAAATACGGTCGTTCGACCGACTGAATAATGTGGTGGCCGAGGTGGAAGCTTTCCTGGCCAGACCTGCCCCTACATCTGCTGTCAGCACGACCCAGAAGGGTAAGGCGGTAGAGCGACGCTCCTCGCCTAAAGAAGCGAACGCTCTTGACATAAAGGCGTTCGAACAACAGAAAGGTGAAGGCAAAAAGGGAGTCACCCCATAGCCTGCAGAAGCCCCAGACAGCAAAGAAGGTCCTTCGCTGAGGGACAAGATGAAGAAGGCCTATTCATTTCCGAAGGACAAGACCCGGGTTCTGTTTGACTGGGTAATGGAATATAGCATGGTCACCCTGCTAGAGCCAAGGAGGCCGGAGGACTTAAAGAGAAAAGACAGTCCAAGATTCTGCCCCTACCACCAGATGTTGGGGTATCCAATCAAAGACTACTATGTTTTCAAGGACATCATTGAAGGGATGGTGAAGAAAAATGAAATTGAGCTGGGAGAGTACAAACTGGACCCTCCTCAGCCACATGAAGCCCCTCGGAGGAGGGCAGGAGTCAACATGATCTCCCTATACCAGGCACTGCCCGAGGAGATCTTTGAAATAAGTACACGGAGCACCTATGAAGCTCATTTCTTGGAGCCCGCGAAGGAATAGCAGGGATGGCAACAGATCCCTGTGAAGCACAAGAAAAAGAGGGCACCTCGCTCGAAAGAGGGGGCACATATCTGTGCTGTCACACCCCGGCCTGCTCCGCCGGTGGTAGCACCCGTATGGATCACTCCACCTACAACTGTCAGGATACCTACACATAATCGGAGGAGACAAACTCCGCTGCCAGTGGTTAAAGAGACCAATCCTGGGGTCCTTCGACTGCAAAACCTCATTGAGGGGCTAGACGAGTATGTGCAGCCCCAATTGAAGCCTTTATTGGTGCGGGACCACGTCCCGTGGCAAGAACTAGAACAGCTCTCACTCAAACAAGAGGATGAAGCTGAAGCAGCACCCCGTGAAGAGGGTAGTCTATTCTGGGGGCACCCGCCCGCAGAAGCAAAAAAGAAGAAGAAACAAAAGAAGAAGAAAAGGAAGGCCGTTGAGGCCGATAAAGTGCAGGTTGTCTCCTGTAATACCCTATCAGCACTTTTCAACCTATCCGGAGAGGAGGAAGAAGAGGAAATTTGTTTCACACCCCATGCTGGGGGAGGCAAGGCCGAGGCTGCAACTGCTGCACATGCCACCCGGTCAGGCCGAAAATGGGGGCGCCAGCCGCCACCCAACCACAACATCATGTTCAGGGGGGAGCAACCCTACAAAACACCTCCACCGGAGGTCAAGGGAGTCCAAATCCCTCCTCCGCCAGGCCTGTATAACAAGAGTGAGGGCAAGGGGTCCCTTCATTTCGTGAATTCATGAAGATGTCCAAGGGGGAGCAGCCTTGTCAGGAGGCTAACCCTGCACCCGGGGCCGTTCACCCGCAGCTAGCACAATCTACTGAAGATCCAAACGCAGATGGAGCTTACCCCGCAGTAGCTGACAAAGAAAACCTAGGACTCGGTACCAGCCAGAAGGATGCTGAATCTGAGGAAGATGAAGCAGGTCCCTCAGGGCCCGCAAACCAAAACCTCCCCAACCCCAGATGGGCTGAAGAGATGAAGCTCTCCAATGTCCGAGCTGGGAGCCAAATAATGAAGCTACTCAAGAAGCTCCCTGCTCGATTTACAATATGGGAGATCCTTTCTTTGAGTGAAGAGACTCGACAGGCGATTGTTACTGCTCTCCAGACGCCTGCTCATTTGAGACATGTCTGGCTGAAGCAATGTCGGAGGCTAGCATGACCTTCACTCCAGACGATATGCTGTTGCCCACCATCAGCCACAACAGGCCGATGTATATGAAGGGGCACCTGAATGGAAGGGAGCTGAACAGGATTCTGGTTGATCCCGGTGCAGCGGTTAACATCCTGCCTTATAGAATATATGAGAGGCACCACTTTAACGTGCATCTCGAGAAAGTCGGGGATATGCGTATCGCTGGCTTCAATCAAAAATGTGAAGTGTCAATGGGGGTGGCGGAATTCACCCTCACCTTAGCAGATTTCACTACAACGGTGCAGTTCCATGTCATTGACTCCCGCACCTCATACAAGGCATTGCTCGGCCGCCCATGGCTGCATGAAAATATGGTGGTGCCCTCCACGCTCCACCAATGCATCAAGTACAATCTCCAAGGGAAGGAGGAAAGGATATTTGCAGACCCCCATCCATTCGAGATTTTTGAATGTCATTTGGCGGATGCCAACCTACATACATGGCCTTCCCAGAAGACCTCTGAAGCTAAGACCCCTGCGGGGGCATCAAGAAGCACATCCGGCAGCAGTTGGTATCCACCACCGCCGCGCGGATATATCAAGCCCAGGGTGGTCTCCCATATCACAGCATCCGGGGACGTGGGCAGGATAGCACCCCCAACATTATACCCTGAAGCTAATGAAGTGCGGGTCGCTCGGCGACACAATCATATTGAAATCCCGGATGGCCTTACCAAGCCAACTCCCGGCCTTGATAACCCTACTATCGAGCCTTTAAAACTTGGGAGGTGACACATGAAGACAGACCTAGCAGCTTGTTCTATACGGTTGAAGAGCACCCTACTCGGGAAGACACAGACTGCAGCCTCCCCGAAGATATAAGCAACCCACCGGTTCCCGTCCAGGGTCTGGCATTTACAACTGATCGGATGGCCAGGATGTTTTAGAAGCAACACATCCCCCCCGACCAGTCTCAAAAGTGCAAGGAAGCTTTCCAGAAAATGTGGTATCCCGCAAATCCGGATAAAGAAATGAGACGTGTCTCTCAACATCCGGGGCTAGGCTTCACCCTGGAAGAATATTATTACAGTGGGCGATACGAGGTGGACACCATCTCCGCCTTCTATCCTGCTAAAGATAGCCCGCTGGGGGCAACTTTTGATGAATACCCGGCGAAAGCTAAGCATGTTGAATTGGCTCAACCCGGAAATCAAGAACCAGAGACCGCGGTCCCCTGCCGATGCTGGGAGCATGTCTACCCTGAAGAGGCGGCCCTTCAAGCCAAATTTGATACGGCTAGTAGCAGTGAAGCCGAAGACACTGAAGAAGCAGAAATTTCTCCCTCCAGTGGAGTCCTACTGATGATGACTTCAACACCCCTTCTGCCAATCAGGGAAGCCTCGGTCGACTCCGATCAAGGGGAACAAGCCGCCAGGAAAGAAAAAGCCACTTCTACGGAAGATACAACTGCCCTAGAAGGCGAGTGATGTGACACGACCTAAGGGTGCAATGGTATCAACTAAATGAACCTCGGACCTAGCCTTGCAAGCCCACTTACAAATTGGCGGACTCGATGTTGGCGGACCGATATCGCAGCACAACCCTTTCCACGTGGTGACTAAGTGATGGTAGGGTGGATTCGAGAGCCTAAACCACGCTGGTTAGGGTGATGACTTGGCCAATGAGTTCCCCTCCCTTGGATTGGAGCACTCACATCAGTGGGGCGGACGCCGTGCCTTGAGGGTACGGGGATCTCTCATCACTCAATCCGCGGTGGCCACTCGTGATCGGGAATCACGGGATCGGGCACTCTCTTCCTCACCGACTGAACTTAGAAATGATACTAATAAAACACAAATATCCAGGGAGGGTTCAGCATATACCTGACCGGTGTGAGGACACTGGCCCCGAGTCGGAGACGTGGGCGAGCGGGGAAGCTTGTGTTCCCCACACGCCGCGCCGGGGAAGCTTGACCTGCTCAAATTGCTACAACACTACACCCCATGCAAGGGGGGGGGGATCATAGGGAAGGGAAGATGATGATTACATCCAAACACTACCTCCTCACAGGGAGGGGCCTTCAGCCAGCCAAGCGGGGAGGGAAATTCGAGCTAGAAGTGATGAAAGGAAGCCGATGCCGAATCTGTCCACGTTCTGGAATCAGGGACCAGCAGTCGAAGACGGCACCTCTGTGACCTCTACTGAATTTTTCTGAAGGCGGTACCAGTTTGGAATTCTTCGTTACTGGATCGGAAGTCGTCTGAATTTTGTCGATTTCTTCTGGTACCACTGCTGGTCTGGGTGGAGGCTCGAACAGGGTGGCAGTTCTTTGATCTGACTGCTTCAGGTTCCCAACAGCAGGAAGAAGGAGATGCCACGATCTCTCCCGAGCTCAGAATCAGGTGCCGGCTGAGTCGTTGGAACCGTGAATGAGTCCTCTTCGAAGCAAGACTGACGGGGAAGCCAAATGTTGTCGGAGAAGACCAGTAGGCTCTGAACACTGAGGAGGGTCGGTGCAGACTGTGGGGAAGCAGAACCGCGCACCCAGGGGAGAAAAGTGAGAACTCCTGGATCCGGACGCCAAATTGAGCTCTGCCTATTGGGGATGAAAGAAGACTCGGAGTAGAAGACTTTTAATGAAGAACGCTTGCTCAGATTCCCAGTAGGATGGCCGCAGTCGTGCTTCTCATCAGCTTCAGGTGCTCTGCCAGGGTAGCTTCACGCAGTCGAGGGAGAATAGCTCTCCCGGGCAGCACAGTGCTCAGATGATAACGAAACCATCGCCGTTGTGAAGAAGACTGGCAGACGCTTCCATGGGTATCTCTTGGGCCTTCAGATTCATCCGGAGGAAGCCGTGGTCGCCTCTGCAAGCTGCTACTCTTTTCAGATCTTCAGTTGAGAGCTGTAGGTTGAAGATGACGGGGGGGAATGGGGTATATGGGAGGGGAAATGGGGGTGGATGAGTGTGGGGAAAGCCCGGGCTGTGAGGGGGTCTAGGAGGGGGTGTTCCAAGGTGGGGGAAGGGAAGAATGGGGTCTGAAAGGGGGTCTAACAGGTGGTGGGAGGAGGAGCTACGAATTTGGGAAGGTGGGTGAGAGGGAAAGGGTATTTGAAAATGGGTTTAAGGGTGGGATTAAATTTTGGTCTTGGGGATGGGAAGAGGTGTGTGGGGAAGGTAAAAGGGGGCTTGGGGTAGTGGGACGGGTGCTTGGGGAAGTGGGTGGGGTAGTTGGGGGTTGGGAGGTGGAGCTAGGATTGGTGGAAGCTCTCTTGGGACTAGGGGGTGGAGTAATGGGATGTGTGGGGAAGGGGAGTGGCCTTTAATGGGGGTAGGTGGGAGAGTGGTGGTTGGGAAGGGAGGAGAGAGAAAATTTTCGAAATTGGGTGTGGAGGAGAGAGAAAGGGGAGTGAAAGAGAGAGATTAAGAGAGGGATGGGTGGGGAATCTCTCCCCTAGGGTCTCTCACCCAAATAATGGAATCTCTCCACTAGATAAGAAGTTTGAACTCTCAAAATGACAAGTTTTTCATTCATTGATTCATTAACTCAAAATGGGGGGGAATGAGGTCCTATATATAGGCAACCCACATTTTACAAAAAGCCCTTGACCCTTGCCACAATGACAAAGAACCAAAAAGAGGAGGGGTGCCCATGGGCCTAGCCCAAAGAATTGGGCCCAATGACTTAATCAAACCAACTTAATGACACACAAACTTAGGGAAATAACAAAAGACCTAGGGACATGACTCAAATAAAAAGAAGATTACATAATTATGACTCAAAGAAAATATGAATATTACATGAACTGAATCAGGAAAATGTGACTGACATAATGGAACCATGCTGGTGAACAACCGGGAAATATGAAGGGTGAGAGATGCCCCCATCATACTCCTGGGGTGCGAAGAGCTCGACTCCTTCGAGTAAGAGTCCTTCCTGGCTCGCCCATGTGTCCACCATCGTGGCCGGCCCTTCCACCGTACAAGATACTGCTGGAGTACCCTGCTCCTGGTGGTGTCATTATGTTCAACTAGTATCACATCTTTGTGCTCATGCCGGGCTCTCAAGGTTAGAAGTGGATTCTCATTGGTGGGGTCACTCTTAAAAGGGGGTATGGGCTCAATATCCTCGCTAGGTGCCACCGTGGGGCCCTTGCAGGGCACAAGGTCTGCCATACTACAATGAGGGTTGACCCCATATTCATTCAGAAGGACCAACTCATTGGCATTTATGCTCAATCGCCCCAAGACCATAAAGGGTCCAGTCTCTCGATCCCTGAGCGTAGAGGCGACTCTAGGGAAGAGCCTCTTCATCCTGACCATCAGATAGTCACCCTTTCGGAAGTTTTGATTTCTTTTGCGGGTATCGATTCGCCTTTGACAAATCCTATTGCCTTTGATGATGTGCTTGCAAGTATGAAATCTGAGACATAGTTGGTGAATGCTAGCACTCTATTGGATGTTGGGGGTCCCGGGCACCCAAATGTGGACCTAGCATGTCTAGACTCCCTATGAAGGTTAGTGAGGATAAGAGGGCCTGGACCTCCCAATGTAGCTCTATCATGCAAAGGGGTGGCAAATGCCGGGGGACTCGGACATCCAAGAATGCACCTATCATGCTTAAGACTCATGATGAATGAAGGTGGACCATTACATCTGAAAATGGTCCATTCATGCTTCCTACTTGAAATGTGGGTGATGTGAATGAATGGACCCGTCTTATGAATCATGCCAAGTGATGTGTTGTACCAAGACTTATGCATTCCTATCCCAAAGATGGCTTCCATGTGTATGGGTGTGGGATGGCCTTTGAACTTCATGTGAAATGGTCAAAAGGATCTAGGAAGGTGGGCATTATGGAAAGGGGCTCTTCCTTGCTTCCTAGGCATATGTTGTCTATGGCGATGGTTCCCTTTGTGTGGCCCGAGTCTTGGAAGAGGTGGTCTTGGTCCAACATGATTAGTTGGGGTAGGGAAAGGTGAGTTGTGGGTAAGGTGGGTGTGTCACATGGGTAACTAGGCTCCCCTTGGAAGGGATCAAAGGGGTCATGGACTGGGCTTCCTAGAGAAGGAACTCTATGTCCACATGATCTACGCACGGTGGGTCGTCCTTCCCCAAGGTAATTGGACCAAAGTCTTTAGTGGGCCAGTCGATCAAGGTACTTGGGATCTTAATGGGAGTGGAGTGGACCATGATGGGTTTTTCATCTATGGGGAGAATGAGAAGGAGGTCACTAGTGTAACAACCAATAGTGAAGACTGAGGTGATAGAACCATCACATGGGTGGATGAGACTAAGTCTTCTTGGGTGGGCTGCTCCTAAGGTCAATAAGTAAGTCAACTTTAGTTGCCATTCTAAACCCTTGAGGAGATCATCCAACCATTTACCTCAAAGTAGGATTGGAATGCGGTGTGATAGGAGTTAATGGGTGCTAATTGGAAAGGGTGCTCCATGGTTGGGGTTTGAAAGTACAAGGCATGAGGGATGAGATTTTGCTTGAGCCATTTGATGATGAGTTCTCCTATGGTCACCATCTTTTGGGTGAGATTGAGTGGTTTGAGGAGGTATGTGTTTGTTTGGACGGGGATGATTTGATGTCCTTCCTCCTTATTGATTGGAGTATGGATTTCCTTAAAGGTGGGGAAGGGCTTTGGGTTGGTGTCCAATCCCGGGGATTTGGTCTTATGGGCCGGGTTCTCCTCATGTTTACTCATGACCTCATTCATTCTTTGAAGTGGGTTGAGAGGGCATGGTGGCCGGGTATGGGGCTCCGGTGGGTGAGGGAACAAAAGGTTGTTGAAACCATAGGCTCCCGGGAGATGTGGGGGATGAACTAGGCAAGACCAACGCAGTGGGTGGAAGGTGGTATTCCGTTCATCAAGCCATTGTTTCCCTAGGATTATGCAAGGGCCTTCCAAAGTACAAATTTGACACCATGCTCCATCAAAGTATTTGGTCTCTCCAAACCATTTATGGAATTCAACGAAGACTTGGTCTCCGTTGTGCACAATTTGTCCGATCGTAGAGAGGGTGGCTACAATTTCGGGGGATACCCAATTATCTTCTACCATGTCGATGAAGTCAATTTCTGTGGGGCTCCCATTAGGTAGGTAGGCTTGGGATATGATGGGAATTGGGGCCTTTTGGTCCGTAGACTCAATGACAATGGGAGGTGGATAATGCATGGAGCGATCCGATGAGAACTCTAATGCAAGTGTGCCCATGACTTGACTTGTGAGAACAAGTCAATGACTTGCTCTGATACCAACTGATGTGACACGACCTAAGGGTGCAATGGTATCAACTAAATGAACCTCAGACCTAGCCTTGCAAGCCCACTTACAAATTGGCGGACTCGATGTTGGCGGACCGATATCGCAGCACAACCCTTTCCCCGTGGTGACTAAGTGATGGTAGGGTGGATTCGAGAGCCTAAACCACGCTGGTTAGGGTGATGACTTGGCCAATGAGTTCCCCTCCCTTGGATTGTAGCACCCACGTCATTGGGGCGGACGCCGTGCCTTGAGGGTACGGGGATCTCTCCTCACTCAATCCGCGGTGGCCACTCGTGATCGGGAATCACGGGATCGGGCACTCTCTTCCTCGCCGGCTGAACTTAGAAATGATACTAATAAAACACAAATATCCAGGGAGGGTTCAGCATATACCTGACCGGTGTGAGGACACCGGCCCCGAGTCGAAGACGTGGGCGAGCGGGGAAGCTTGTGTTCCCCACACGCCGCGCCGGGGAAGCTTGACCTGCTCAAATTGCTACAACACTACACCCCATGCAAGGGGGGGGGGATCATGGGGAAGGGAAGATGATGATTACATCCAAGCACTACCTCCTCACAGGGAGGGGCCTTCAGCCGGCCAAGCGGGGAGGGAAATTCGAGCTAGAAGTGATGAAAGGAAGCCGATGCCGAATCTGTCCACGTTCTGGAATCAGGGACCAGCAGTCGAAGACAGCACCTATGTGACCTCTCCTGAATTTTGCTGAAGGCGGGACTAGTTTGGAATTCTTCGTAACAGGATCGGGAAGTCGTCTGAATTTTGTCGATTTCTTCTGGTACCACTGCTGGTCTGGGTGGAGGCTTGAACAGGGTGGCAATTCTTTGGATATGACTGCTTCAGGTTCCCAACAGCAGGAAGAAGGGGATGCCACGATCGCTCACGAGCTCAGAATCAGGTGCCGCTAGATTCTTTGGAATCGTGAATGAGTCCTCTTCGAAGAAAGACTAACGGGGAAGCTAAATTTTGTCAGAGAAGACCAGTAGGCTCTGAACACTGATGAAGGGTCGGTGCAGACTGTGGGGAAGCAGAACCGTGCACCCAAGGGAGAAAATTGAGAACTCCTGGATCCGGATGCCAAATTGAGCTCTGCCTATTTGGGATGAAAGAAGACTCAGAGTAGAAGACTTTTAGGCCATGTTTGTTAACCGAGCATGGTTACCGTGCTCAACCCCGGAGGGTCGAGCACGGTAACCGTGCTCGGTTAGCCGCTTTTGTGTGAGGGGGAGGGCGTGAGGAGGCGGGGTCCACCGGTTAGCCGATGTCGGCTAACCGGACGACCACCCGCTTGCCAAACACGGCCTTAATGAATAACTCTTGCTCAGATTCCCAGTAGGATGGCCGCAGTCGTGCTTCTCATCAGCTTCAGGTGCACTGCCGGGGTAGCTTCGCGCAGTCGAGGGAGAACAGCTCTCCCGGGCAGCACAGTGCTCAGATGATAACGAAACCACCGCCGTTGCGAAGAAGACTGTCAGACGCTTCCATGGGTATCTCTTGGGCCTTCAGATTCATCCGGGGGAAGCCGTGGTCGCCTCTACAAACTGCTACTCTTCTGCAGATCTTCAGTTGAGAGCTGTAGGTTGAAGATGATGGGGGGGAATGGGGTATATGGGAGGGGAAATGGGGATGGATGAGTGTGGGGAAAGCCCAGGCTGTGAGGGGGTCTAGGAGGGGGTGTTCCAAGGTGGGGGAAGGGAAGAATGGGGTCTGAAAGGGGGTCTAACAGGTGGTGGGAGGAGGAGCTACGAATTTGGGAAGGTGGGTGAGAGGGAAAGGGTATTTGAAAATGGGTTTAAGGGTGGGATTAAATTTTGATCTTAGGGGATGGGAAGAGGTGTGTGGGGAAGGTAAAAGGGGGCGTGGGGTAGTGGGAAGGGTGCTTGGAGAAGTGGGTGGGGTAGTTGGGGGTTGGGAGGTGGAGCTAGGATTGGTGGAAGCTCTCTTGGGACTAGGGGGTGGAGTAATGGGATGTGTAGGGAAGGGGAGTGGCCTTTAATGGGGGTAGGTGGGAGAGTGGTGGTTGGGAAGGGAGGAGAGAGAAAATTTTCGAAATTGGGTGTGGAGGAGAGAGAAAGAGGAGTGAAAGAGAGAGATTAAGAGAGGGATGGGTGGGGAATCTCTCCCCTAGTGTCTCTCACCCAAATAATGGAATCTCTGCACTAGATAAGAAGTTTGAACTCTCAAAATGGCAAGTTTTTCATTCATTGATTCATTAACTCAAAATGGGGGGGAATGAGGTCCTATATATAGGCAACCCACATTTTACAAAAAGCCCTTGACCCTTGCCACAATGACAAAGAACCAAAAAGAGGAGGGGCGCCATTGGGCCTAGCCCAAAGAATTGGGCCCAATGACTTAATCAAACCAACTTAATGACACACAAACTTAGGGAAATAACAAAAGACCTAGGGACATGACTCAAATAAAAAGAAGATTACATAATTATGACTCAAAGAAAATATGAAAATTACATGAACTGAATCAGGAAAATGTGACTGACATAATGGAACCATGCTGGTGAACAACCGGGAAATATGAAGGGTGAGAGATGCCCCCATCATACTCCCGGGGTGCGAAGAGCTCGACTCCGTCGAGTAAGAGTCCTTCCTGGCTCGCCCATGTGTCCACCATCGTGGCCGGCCCTTCCACCTTACAAGATACTGTTGGATTGCCTTGCTCCTGAAGATGTCATTATGTTCAACTAGTATCTCATCTTTGTGCTCATGCCGGGCTCTCAAGGTTAGAAGTGGATTCTCATTGGTGGCGTCACTCTTAAAAGGGGGTATGGGCTCAATATCCTCGCTAGGTGCCACCGCGGGGCCCTTGTAGGGCACAAGGTCCGCCATACTATAATGAGGGTTGACCCCATATTCATTCAGAAGGACCAACTCATTGGCATTTATGCTCAATCGCCCCAAGACCATAAAGGGTCCAGTCTCTCGATCCCTGAGTGTAGAGGCGACTCTAGGGAAGAGCCTCTTCATCCTGACCATCAGATAGTCACCCTTTTGGAAGTTTTGGTTTCTTTTACGGGTATCGATTCGCCTTTGACAAATCCTATTGCCTTTGATGATGTGCTTGCAAGTATGCAATCCTGAGACATAGTTGGTGAATGCTAGCACTCTATTGGATGTTGGGGGTCCCGGGCACCCAAATGTGGATCTAGCATGTCTAGACTCCCTATGAAGGTTAGTGAGGATAAGAGGGCCTGGACCTCCCAATGTAGCTCTATCATGCAAAGGGGTGGCAAATGCGGGGGACCCGGACATCCAAGAATGCACCTATCATGCTTAAGACTCATGATGAATGAAGGTGGACCATTACATCTGAAAATGGTCCATTCATGCTTCCTACTTGACATGTGGGTGATGTGAATGAATGGACACGTCTTATGAATCATGCCAAGGGATGTGTTGTGCCAAGACTTATGCATTCCTATCCCAAAGATGGCTTCCATGTGTATGGGTGTGGGATGGCCTTTGAACTTCCATGTGAAATGGTCAAAAGGATCTAGGAAGGTGGGCATTATGGAAAGGGGCTCTTCCTTGCTTCCTAGGCATATGTTGTCTATGGCGATGGTTCCCTTTGTGTGGCCCGAGTCTTGGAAGAGGTGGTCTTGGTCCAACATGATTAGTTGGGGTAGGGAAAGGTGAGTTGTGGGTAAGGTGGGTGTGTCACATGGGTAACTAGGCTCCCCTTGGAAGGGATCAAAGTGGCATGGACTGGGCTTCCTAGAGGAAGGAACTCTATGTCCACATGATCTACGCACGGTGGGTCATCCTTCCCCAAGGTAATTGGACCAAAGTCTTTAGTGGGCCAGTCGATCAAGGTACTTGGGATCTTAATGGGAGTGGAGTGGACCATGATGGGTTTTTCCTCCATGCGGAGAATGAGAATGAGGTCACTAGTGTAACAACCAATAGTGAAGACTGGGGTGATAGAACCATCACATGAGGGATGAGATTTTGCTTGAGCCATTTGATGATGAGTTCTCCTATGGTCACCATCTTTTGGGTGAGATTGAGTGGTTTGAGGAGGTATGTGTTTGTTTGGACGGGGATGATTTGATGTCCTTCCTCCTTATTGATAGGAGTATGGATTTCCTTAAAGGTGGGGAAGGGCTTTGGGTTGGTGTCCAATCCCGGGGATTTGGTCTTGTGGGCTGGGTTCTCCTTATGTTTACTCATGACCTCATTCATTCTTTGAAGTGGGTTGAGAGGGCATGGTGGCCGGGTATGGGGCTCCGGTGGGTGAGGGAAGAAAAGGTTGTTGAAACCATAGGCTCCCGGGAGATGTGGGGGATGAACTAGGCAAGACCAACGCAATGGGTGGAAGGTGGTATTCCGTTCATCAAGCCATTATTTCCCTAGGATTATGCAAGGGCCTTCCAAAGTACCAATTTGACACCATGCTCCATCAAAGTATTTGGTCTCTCCAAACCATTTATGGAATTCAACGAAGACTTGGTCTCCGTTGTGCACAATTTATCCGGTCGTAGAGAGGGTGGCTACAATTTCGGGGGATACCCAATTATCTTCTACCATGTCGATAAAGTCAATTTCTGTGGGGCTCCCATTAGGTAGGTAGGCTTGGGATATGATGGGAATTGGGGCCTTTTGGTCCGTAGACTCAATGACAATGGGAGGTGGATAATGCATGGAGCGATCCGATGAGAACTCTAATGCAAGTGTGCCCATGGACTTGACTTGTGAGAACAAGTCAATGACTTGCTCTGATACCAACTGATGTGACACGACCTAAGGGTGCAATGGTATCAACTAAATGAACCTCAGACCTAGCCTTGCAAGCCCACTTATAAATTGGCGGACTCGATGTTGGCGGACCGATATCGCAGCACAACCCTTTCCCCGTGGTGACTAAGTGATGGTAGGGTGGATTCGAGAGCCTAAACCACGCTGGTTAGGGTGATGACTTGGCCAATGAGTTCCCCTCCCTTGGATTGGAGCACTCACATCAGTGGGGCGGACGCCGTGCCTTGAGGGTACGGGGATCTCTCATCACTCAATCCGCGGTGGCCACTCGTGATCGGGAATCACGGGATCGGGCACTCTCTTCCTCGCCGGCTGAACTTAGAAATGATACTAATAAAACACAAATATCCAGGGAGGGTTCAGCATATACCTGACCGGTGTGAGGACACTGGCCCCGAGTCGGAGACGTGGGCGAGCGGGGAAGCTTGTGTTCCCCACACGCCGCGCCGGGGAAGCTTGACCTGCTCAAATTGCTACAACACTACACCCCATGCAAGGGGGGGGGATCATGGGGAAGGGAAGATGATGATTACATCCAAACACTACCTCCTCATAGGGAGGGGCCTTCAGCCAGCCAAGCGGGGAGGGAAATTCGAGCTAGAAGTGATGAAAGGAAGCCGATGCCGAATCTGTCCACGTTCTGGAATCAGGGACCAGTAGTCGAAGACGGCACCTCTGTGACCTCTACTGAATTTTTCTAAGGCGGGACCAGTTTGGAATTCTTCGTAACTAGATCGGAAAGTCGTCTGAATTTTGTCGATTTCTTCTGGTACCACTGCTGGTCTGGGTGGAGGCTCGAACAGGGTGGCAGTTCTTTGGATCTGACTGCTTCAGGTTCCCAACAGCAGGAAGAAGGGGATGCCACGATCGCTCCTGAGCTCAGAATCAGGTTCCGCCAGATTCGTTGGAACCGTGAATGAGTCCTCTTCTAAGAAAGACTGATGGGGAAGCCAAATGTTATCGGAAAAGACCAGTAGGCTCTGAACACTGATGAAGGGTCGGTGTAGACTGTGGGGAAGCAGAACCGCGCATCCAAGGGAGAAAATTGAGAACTCCTGGATCCGGATTCCAAATTGAGCTCTGCCTATTGGGGATGAAAGAAGACTCGGAGTAGAAGACTTTTAATGAAGAACTCTTGCTCAGATTCCTAGTAGCATGGCCGCAGTCATGCTTCTGATCAGCTTCAGGTGCTCTGCCGGGGTAGCTTCGCGCAGTCGAGGGAGAATAGCTCTCCCGGGCAGTACATTGCTCAGATGATAACGAAACCACCGCCGTTGCGAAGAAGACTGGAAGACGCTTCCATGGGTATCTCTTGGGCCTTCAGATTCATCTAGAGGAAGCCGTGGTCGCCTCTCCAAGCTGCTACTCTTCTGTAGATCTTCAGTTGAGAGCTGTAGGTTGAAGATGACGGGGGGGAATGGGGTATATGGGACGGGAAATGGGGGTGGATGAGTGTGGGGAAAGCCCGGGCTGTGAGGGGGTCTAGGAGGGGGTGTTCCAAGGTGGGGGAAGGGAAGAATGGGGTCTGGAAGGGGGTCTAACGGGTGGTGGGAGGAGGAGCTACGAATTTGGGAAGGTGGGTGAGAGGGAAAGGGTATTTGAAAATGGGTTTAAGGGTGGGATTAAATTTTGGTCTTAGGGGATGGGAAGAGGTGTGTGGGGAAGGTAAAATGGGGCTTGGGGTAGTGGGAAGGGTGCTTGGGGAAGTGGGTGGGGTAGTTGGGGGTTGGGAGGTGGAGCTAGGATTGGTGGAAGCTCTCTTGGGACTAGGGGGTGGAGTAATGGGATGTGTAGGGAAGGGGAGTGGCCTTTAATGGGGGTAGGTGGGAGAGTGGTGGTTGGGAAGGGAGGAGAGAGAAAATTTTCAAAATTGGGTGTGGAGGAGAGAGAAAGGGGAGTGAAAGAGAGAGATTAAGAGAGGGATGGGTGGGGAATCTCTCCCCTAGGGTCTCTCACCCAAATAATGGAATCTCTCCACTAGATAAGAAGTTTGAACTCTCAAAATGGCAAATTTTTCATTCATTGATTCATTAACTCAAAATGGGAGAGAATGGGGTCATATATATAGGCAACCCACATTTTACAAAAAGCCCTTGACTCTTGCCACAATGACAAAGAACCAAAAAGAGGAGGGGCGCCCATGGGCCTATCCCAAAGAATTGGGCCCAATGACTTAATCAAACCAACTTAATGACACACAAACTTAGGGAAATAACAAAAGACCTAGGGACATGACTCAAATAAAAAGAAGATTACATAATTATGACTCAAAGAAAATATGAAAATTACATGAACTGAATTAGGAAAATGTGACTGACATAATGGAACCATGCTGGTGAACAACCGGGAAATATGAAGGGTGAGAGATGCCCCCATCAGCGAGACTTCCTCAACTTCTGCTATAAAACTGGGATGCTATCAAGGCCCGGCAATAAACAACTACCAGCCTGTCACGGCTGCAACCTCATCTACAAATACTGGAGCTGCTCTTTCGCCCATAGAAGCTGCAACGGTAGTGGATTTGCTAACATAACAATCCGCGCAGTCGCTAGCACAAGAAACAGAGAATCCTCAAGAAGCTCTGGTGGTGTCTGATGAGGAAGTTGAAGTACTCGACCCTCAAGATGGTATCCCAGATTTCATTGACCTCCCGTCGGCACCTCTGGAGATAGAAGACGGAGGCTAAGCCACAGTCGATGAACTGATAGAAGTCAACTTGGGAAATGAGGGGGACCCTAGGCTTACCTTCCTCAGTGCCCAACTGTCCCCAGAAGAACGGGAGCTGTACACCCAGCTACTGCAAGAATACCGGGATTGCTTCGCCTAGACTTACAAAGAAATGCCATGTCTAAATCCTGCTGTCTCACAACATGAGCTGGCGATCAGCCCTGAGGCCGAGCCGGTGAAGCAACCACCGCGGCGCATGAGGTCAGAACTCATTACTCAAATTTGTACTGAAGTCGACAAGCTCATTGACGTGGGATTTGTTGAAGAAAACCAGTACACCACATGGCTGGCGAATATCGTCCCCGTGAAAAAGAAGAATGGACAGATCCGGATATGTGTCGACTTCTGAGATCTGAATAAAGCCTGCCCCAAAGATGACTTTCCGGTGCCAATAACGGAAGTCATGATCGATGCTACAACTGGACATGAGGCCCTGTCATTCATGGACGGGTCATCCAGTTACAACCAGATTTGGATCGCGGAGCATGACCGGGTCCATACTGCTTTCCGAACCCCTAAAGGCATTTATCATTATAAGAGGATGTCGTTCGGACTAAAAAATGTTGGCGTAACTTATCAATGCGTAATGACTAAAATCTTTGATGAGTTGCTCTACCACAAGGTCGAGTGCTACATAGATGATCTGGTGGTCAAAACCAGAAGAAAAGAAGATCATCTGCAAGACCTCCGGATTGTTTTTCAGAGGCTGAGGCAGCATGAGCTGAAGATGAACCCCATGAAATGTGCGTTCGGAGTGTCGAGCGGAAAATTCTTGAACTTCATCATCCGATATCGGGGGATCGAGATAGACTCCACAAAATTCAAAGCAATTCAGGAGCTACCTCCACCAAGAAATATCTCGGAGCTAAGATCACTACAGGGCCGCATGGCTTATATCCGACGGTTCATTTCTAATTTGTCAGGGTGATGCCAGCCTTTTCGCAAATTAATGATGAAAAATGTCCCCTTTTATTGGGATGAAGATTGCCAGACAGCCTTCGACAAGCTGAAAGACTATCTGAAGACTCCTCCAGTGCTGGGCGCACCGGTGAAAGGACGGCCATTGATACTATATATAACAGCTACACATAACTCCCTGGGGGTAATGCTGGCCCAGAATAATGAAGAAGGGAAAGAGCAAGCGCTCTATTACCTCAGTCGGAGACTGGTCAGAACTGAAGAGAAATATACTTATATTCAGAAGGTCTGTCTGGCACTGGTCTTCGCAGTTAAAAAGCTTCGACACTACATGTTGTCGCATGAAATCAGCTTGATATCCAAGGAGGATCCCTTGAAATATATTATGTCCCAGCCAGCACTCAAAGGTCGCCTGGGCAAATGGGCGGTAATCCTTATGGAGTTTGACATCTTCTATGTACCGCGCAAGGCCGTCAAGGGCCAAGCTATTGCAGACTTCTTCGCTGAGCACCCGGTACCCGGGGACTGCCCGTTGGAACCAGAGCTTCCTGAAGATGAAACCCTGGAAGCCGTTCAGGTGCGGCCCTCCTTATGGCAGCTATATTTTGATGGCGCTTCCAGAATTGACACGTCTGCCACTGGATCGGCCAGAGTCAGGGCAGGAGCAGGCATAGTCCTTAAATCCCCAGAAGGAGAAGTGGTGCACACGTCCTGCTCCATAAACAAACACTGCACAAATAATGAAGCGGAATATGAAGCCCTGATAATAGGGTTGCAGATCGCTCTGTCCATGGGAATTCAGATGCTGGAAGCATTCGGAGATTCCATGCTAGTTATAAAACAACTGGAAGGGGAGTTTGACGTGCGAAAGTAAGAACTTCTCCCCTACCATCAGTTGGCAACCCGCCTGATGTCAAGATTCTACTTCATCAGCATCAAGCACATCAACCGAGGTCAGAATGCTCAGGCAAACACCCTCGCTAAGCTGGCCAGTTCATTGGCGGTCCCGCCAGACGCAAGCCTGAATATAACAGTGATCAACCACCGGCAAGTCCCCCGTGTAACAGAAGTCTTAGCCGACGAACAAGAGATCGAGGTGGCAGTCATCGAGGAGATTCAGCAGCCCGCCTGGCGAGAGCATCTCCTGCGGTGGTTCCAACACCAGCAGCTCCCGAAAGAAAAAGAACAGAGAATGAAGCTCCTGAGAGTCAAGGACTCTTACGAGATGAGAAGCGGAACCCTGTTCCGAATAATGGCAGATGCCCGAAGGAAAGTCCTACTTCATTGCTTGTCTTCAACAGAGGCGGGACAGGTGATGCCGGAAGTCCATGCGGGATCAGCTGGAGCACACCAGTTTGGCCCAAAGATGAAAATTGAGATAAAGAAATTGGGTTACTATTGGCCCACTATATTTGATGATTGCTGCAAGTTTGCCAAAGCTTGTCAAAAGTGTCAAGAACATGCTAACGTGGCAAGGAGACCTCCAGTGCCACTGCTGTTAGCGCAGCAAGAGTGATATAGAAGGGGGGGATGAATAGATCACTCTCGATTTGAACAACTTCAGCGAAAAATCACTACTTCAAAAATCACCCTACCGAATATAGCTAAACAAAATAGCTAATGCAGTGAGAAACTAAGTCAGAGTAATAAGTTGCGATTGGAAGAGGCCGTCCACACACAAGCACATTGCCAAGCAGATAGAGAGCATCAACAATTGCAGCAAACCACAAAGGAGACAAGAGATTTTAAGGTGGTTCGATTGTAGTCCACAATCTACATCCACCCCTCACTCCAACTAGAGTAAGGATTCCACTAGCCAATGCTAGAAACCTGCAGACTCAGTCTGCAAAAAATGTGCTGCCACACAGCTTGAATAATCAAAGGAAACAAATCCCTCAACCAAACTCTGCTACCCACAGAGCTTGAAACCTGTTCCAGCTACCAGCTAGCACAGAATCGGAGATAGCTCTCCCTTCCTCCAACCCGGAGGGAACCTGCTAATGACAACTCGTCACTAGCAAAACTAGAGATCTACGATCTCTCTTCCTCTGTAGTCTAGAGGGAAACTGGAGTAACACTCCCTTCCTCCAAACACCGGAGGGTAACAACTCGAGATAAGATATATGAAGAAATAAAAGGAAAAATAGAAATGTAAACAAGACCAACGATGAACACAAATCGTTTCAGAAAAATCAAATACAAAATGTAGCTTCCAAAGAAGCAAATAGACTCTTCTCTCTCACTCAGACTTTTCTCTCACAGGACTGCTCTCTAATCTTTTCTCTCTATCCTCTTTCTGGAACGTGGAGGCTCTATCTCTTTTCTTCTTCTGCTCAGGAATTCTACTCTTTAGCTTTCTCTCCAGTCCACCCCATCTCATCGTAGAAAGCACCTTTTATATAGCTTTCGACCTGAGTTTCAGGCCTTCACACGAGGGAGTCTCGTTCCCTCCCTTTCCAGAGCATTCTCGGATCACGTGCCAGGCATCATCCTCGGTTCACGTGCCCAATCATTGACCTGTATCACCTGCAGGCTGAGACAAAGAACTATGATTAGTTAGTTCAGTCAGATACGAATGTATAGACATTAGGATATCAGATTAAGTAAGTGTGTACACTGAGGGAGTGTATAGACTTGTGAGACTTCAAGCAAACTCAGTGTATAGACTAGCTGAAGAATGCAATAGCACAAAGGATGAAATGTGTGGACTTCTGTGAAGTGTATGAGGCCCTCGAGTGTATAGACTCAGGGATGCCTAATAGGTAAGTGTGTCACAGTGTGAGAGTGTATAGAGTTGAGGTTCTTTGGCGAGCTCAGTGTATGGACTTTCAGTTAAATGCATTAACATACCAAGGGAATGAGTGTATGGACTTAAAGCATCAGTTAACCAAGTGTGTAGAGTGTATACACTTGACTGCGTGCATGACAGACAATGTCTAGACTTGCTATTAACATGCATGAGAACCCAATGTACAGACATGCTGTAGCTTCAGCTGACGACCCTAGTGTATAGACTTGCCACCAACGCAATGTGTAGACTTGACTGCTGCGAGCACTGGCTGTACATACTTAGTGTGAAGAACACAAGCCAAGTGCAGTGTATGGACTTTATGCAAGAAAACAAGTGTGCATTGTATAGACTTGAGTGATGAGTGGACTTTCAATGAAGAGGCTGTACAGACATGATGAAATCACGATGTGTAGACTTGCCAAATATAGCTGGCCTATGTACAGACTAGAACAAGGCTAAGTCTGTACAGACTTGAACAAACACAGTGTATAGACTTTGGCAAGGCAACGTTGGTAAAACTACCAATGTGCAGACTTTCAAAGCTGAACGTAGGTAAAGAACCCAATGTGCAGACTTGGAAGTGCAACGTAGGAACATATGCCAATGTACAGACTTTGGCAAGCAACGATGTACAGACATGTACAGTTCTAGCTGAAAGATGTGTAGACTTTACCTATAAGTCCATTTGTACAGACTTGAACTGAAGACCAATGTATGGACTTCAAACGTGAGTGACACGCTGTACAGACTTTGCTCAAACAGTCCGATGTATGGACTTGGAATTCCAACATAAGGATGTATGGACTTTGATAAGAGAATGGCCGTACAGACTTGGAAGTTACACTGTGGATGTATAGACTTGAATGAGCATGGAGTGTATAGACTTGAAGGTCTGAAGGCGATGTACAGACTAGGAGAGTTGAAGCCGATGTACAGACTTGCTGATGCGAAGCCAATGTACAGACTTTATGATATGAAGCCAATGTACCGACTTGCTGATGTGAAGCTGATGTACAGACTCGTAATGCGAAGCCAATGTACAGACTTTATGATATGAAGCCAATGTACCGACTTACAGATGCGAAGCTGATGTACAGACTCGTAATGCGAAGCCAATATCCAGACTTTATGATATGAAGCCAATGTACAGACTTGCAGATGCGAAGCTGATGTACAGACTCGTAATGCGAAGCCAATGTACAGACATTAAAGGCTATGAACAACAAGGCATGCTGTACAGACTTACTCAATCAAACCGATGTATAGACTTTCAGATAAACAGGCTACAGTCCTATTGTATGGACTTGGATAGAAAGGCCAATGAATGGACAGACTAAGATGATTAATGTACTGAGGCGTCGACTCATCAGCAAGGAGGGGTCGACCCACCACTGTCCAGACTCTGCAGACAGAGTGTAGACAGAATCAAGTAGAGCATATTATCTGACAACCATATGAACTGCACTCATTTACATGGTGAAACATGAATTAATCTAGAGATAGAAGATTGATTTATAGTGTGAGACATCATCAAAACCGTAGGGATGCAACAATCTCCCCCTTTTTGATGATGGCAACACTATGAATCAAGCAATATCATGGCATATCAAGCAATTAACTGCAGCTTTAACAAACAAAGCAGATTCAAAGCAAGTGCAAGCACAGACAAATTAAATACTACTGCAGAATTATTTCTTTCTCAAAAACCACTCCCCCACAACTCACTCTCAGCTCTTTTCCTCACAAGACAAGTTATTTCCTTGGCTCAAGAACAAATCTCCCCCAAAACTCATGATCTGATCTACTGATATTGCTAAACTTCTCTCCCCCTTTGACATCAGCAAAAGGAAATGCAGAATATATGAAAGTGTTGGAGACATGAGGACGAAGTGCAGTAACTACTTAGTGCAGAAAGTCATGAGTAGGTCTTAAGAGAATAAGTGGGGTTCTAAACTCAAGTGAAGATTCTGTAAACTCCAGTACACAATAGAGACATAGAATGATAGAAAGGTTTATCAGCATACAAAGTGTATGCATTAGAGCAGGAGTTAACAAGTATGGCCTGATATAGCTGAGCATTCAACTATTCTACAAGACAGCAAGAGACAAATTCAGAGAGGTGTTCTCAAGGTATTGAGGACAAGCAATCCATTAGTTGCACAACAACAAGGAATTTTTGAGATGATTTTCAAGAAGATCAATGAGTAAGTTGGTGATTCACTCTTTTGACATTAGAGAGACACCTTGATTAGAGGCCTGAATCCCCAGTTACTTAGAGTGAGTACCTCATTACTTCCCCCCCCCCTTTTTTTTAGTAAGGAACAGAGTTAGTAACTGTGGCTTTTGACATGAGAAAATACCTTGATTAGAGGCCAGAGTCCCCAGTTACTCACCAGCAAGCCACCATTGCTCTGTCATGTCTTTTCATTCATTTTTTAAGCATTTGACACCTCATGACATAGGAGAAATATTCATTTCATTGATGAGCCTCCCAGTTTCTCAGTGCCCAAAACAAGACATGTTTGTTCAGTTAAGCCCTTGTGTTGAAGAGATAGAATGATTGAAAACAATACCAGAAGGACTATTTCTTGAAGTGAGTCTTGAAGTCTAGATTTCAAGCTGATTGGGTCAGATATCAAGACATACAAGTTTTGGCCTGAACCAGAATTATTAACAATGTAGGAAGATATACCTTTTACAATTAATCCAGATCTCTGAAAGAATACTAAAAGGAAAGATTCTGACTGGATTTTAGAATCACTGACTTATAGATTTAAGAATTAAGTGACATTCTACTGTCTGAGAGAACCACACTAGATCTGTCATGAAAATCAGCAAAGACACATATCTGGTCAAACTTTATGAATCTGTCAAAGAACTCTTCCTCTCACAGCTCAATCAGCTCCCCCTCACTCAAAGCAGTCCTGAAAGCTAACCAACAGATAGACAGAACTCCCCCTCACAAAAAGAACAGACTACACATTTAAGACAGTTTGTATAAGCCTAATTCTCTTCTCAGTGTTGTGAATTTTTCATTATCCAAAGGTTTAGTGAAGATGTCAGCAATCTGATTATCTATGCCTACATGAATCAGTTCAAAATTACTTTTAGAAACCTCATCTCTTATGAAATGATGCCTTATCTCTATGTGTTTGGTGCGTGAATGCAAAACAGGATTTTTGGCAAGATTAATGGCACTTGTGATATCACAATAGATAGGTGTGCACCCCAGGTCTACTTGGTAGTCCTGAAGCTGGTGTTTAATCCATATGACTTGTGTTCCACAACTCCTTGCAGCTACATATTCAGCTTCTGCAGTGGAGAGGGCCACAGAATGTTGTTTCTTGGAGCCCCAAGACACTAAACACCCACCCAAAAATTCACAATGACCACTAGTGCTTTTCCTGTCTAGTTTACAGCCTGCATAATCAGCAGCTGTGTATGCAATTAAGTCAAATGTGTGTGAGGAAACCATAAACCAAGAGAATGAGTAGCTGACAAATATCTGAAAATTCTTTTGACTGCAGCTAAATGTAATTCAGTAGGTCTAGACTGATACCTTGCACACATTCTTACACTGAATTGTATATCAGGTCTGGAAGCTGTTAGGTAAAGAAGAGGTCCAATCATACCTCGATATAGCTTGGCATTTACTTCTTTACCTGTCTCATCTGCATCCAGTGAGGTATTGGTACCCATGGGTGTTGTAATGTGCTTCAGGTTTTCCATACCAAACCTTTTGAACAGTTCCATTGTGTATTTGGTCTAGTTGATGAAGCACCCATCCTCTAGCTATTGTACCTGCAAGCCAAGGAAGTACTTTAGTTCACCAACCAAACTCATCTCAAATTTAGCAGACATCATTTTAGAGAATTCAACACACAGTTCATGCTTAGTTGATCCAAACACAATGTCATCTACATATACCTGAACTATGAGGAGATCTTTATTTGTACCTTTGGTAAATAAAGTTTGATCTACTTTACCTCTTTTGTAGCCCTTGCTGATCAGAAATTCAGTCAATCTTTCATACCATGCTCTTGGAGCCTGCTTTAGACCATACAAGGCTTTGTTTAACCTGAAAACTTGGTCAGGTTGAAGAGAAAATTGAAATCTAGGGGGTTGTTCAACAAAAACTTCTTCCTTAATGACTCCATTTAAAAAAGTACTTTTAACATCAATTTGTTGGAGTTTTATTTTCTTTGAGCATGCAAAAGCAAGCAACAGTCTTATAGCCTCCATCCTAGCAACAGGTGCATAGGATTCATCGAAATCTACACCAAATTCCTGACAGTAGCCCTTGGCTACTAATCTGGCCTTATTCCTAGAAATGATTCCATCTTCATTCATTTTATTTTTGAACACCCACTTAGTTCCTATGATATTGACATTGTCTGGTCTTGGAACAAGTTCCCAGACATTATTTCTTTCGAACTGGCCTAATTCCTCACTCATGGCATTGACCCAAGCTTGATCAGCCAATGCCTCTTCTATTGATTTGGGTTCAATTTGTGAGACTAATACAATTAAGTCTTTATTATTCACATTCCTAAAATGAGACCTAGTCCGAAGAGGATCTTTAGGATTGCCTATGACATTATCTATCGGATGGTCTTTAAGAAATCTAACATTGGTTGAAGACTCACCTGTTTCTCTTGGCCCTTCATGATTGAGGGGATTTGTTGTTCCACTCGGTTGAGTCTTCTCTTCTTCTTGGTCTTCTAGGAATTCCCCATCATGATTGGAGTCCCTGTCAAAATTTTCAATGTTAGACACACCTTTCTTTTCACTGAAAATAATGTGTGGAGACTCTTCAACCTTTTTGTCTGTTATGTTGAAGACTCTATATGCCCTAGAC
This sequence comes from Amorphophallus konjac, assembly GCA_022559845.1. NCBI lineage: Eukaryota > Viridiplantae > Streptophyta > Magnoliopsida > Alismatales > Araceae > Amorphophallus > Amorphophallus konjac. The sequence continues at coordinate 25,200,644 of CM040120.1, forward strand.
ACTTCTGAATATCCCAAAAATATTCCAGGGGAGCTTTTAGCTTCAAACTTGTCTAAATCTTTCTTGTCATTATTGTGAATAAAATATTTTGCTCCAAAAATTCTGAAATGAAACAAGTTTGGTTTCTTACCTTTTAGAAGCTCATTGGGTGTTTTCTTGTGAATGGGTCTTACCATGGCCCTGTTGATTATGTAAGTTGCTGTATTGGCTGCTTCTGCCCAAAACCTTCTAGGTAACTTACTTTCAATCAGCATGGTTCGGGCCATCTCCACCACAGTTCTATTTCTTCTCTCCACAATCCCATTCTATTCAGGTGTCCTAGGAGAAGAAAACCTGTGAGTTAGTCCCTCGCTTTCACAAAGATCAGAAAATATGGAGTTTTCAAACTCACCTCCATGATCAGATTGAATAGTACATATCTTGTGTTTTCCTTCTTGTTTGACCTTATTGAAAAACATATTAAACTTTTGAAATGCATCACTTTTATTTGCTAAGAAGAATATCCATGAATATCTAGAGAAGTCATCTATGATGACATAGCCAAACCTGTTTCCATTAAGACTCTGAGTTCTAGTGGGACCGAAAAGGTCCATATGGAGAAGTTCCATTGGTCTAGAGGACAATGGCTCAGATCTTAATTTAAAAGATTTTCTGGTCTGTTTGCCTAGAGCACAGGCATCACATGATTTTGATATAGAATTGAATTTAATTCTAGGCATGCCTCTAACTAAATCATGCTTGACCAATTTATTTAAAGTAGTAAAGCTAGCATGTCACGCCCCGAGCGCGGAAGATACTCGGATATGCGCGACGAGTTTATATCAATCATGTCAATCAGAGTAGTAGTGTATTCGACACCAAAACAGAGATGCGCAAAATAGAAAGATAACCCAATCCTTTATTTCATAATGGATAGACTATTACAAATCCAATACTCTATTCAATTAAAAAGGAAAAGTACATAGTTGACTCAAGAAAATAGGAAAAAGACTAGATGACACTTGGAGAAGTTCTATCACTTTCACTCTTGACCATTCCCATCCGATTGACTTCCCTCGTCGTCGAAATTACCTGAAAAGTAGGGAACACACGGAGTGAGCGAACGCTCAGTAGGAAATTATATCTCAAGCGCTTAGCAAGGGGTTTAAGTAATTACATTTTTCATGAATGTGCTATAGCTATGTATGCTCGCATAAACGACAAGATAGAGAGAGAATTTATCAATAAGACAACAAGATGAACTAGTCATGAGCTTTCAAGAAAAGATAACAGATATTCAAGTAAGTACTTTTTAACAAGTCATGTCAAGAACTTTGGCTATCATGTATCAAGCAAGCAAGTAATTACCCTTTCTCGGGTCACGCAATTCATGTCATGTCAAGCACGAGTCGAGTATAAGATTTGTGTGGAATGTCCAATCAAGTTAGTCATGCACTCGGTATAATGCCAGATACCTTATCATTCAACTCCCATGGGCACAAGTACTTTCGGGTGCTCCTCCCAGGACCAGATCGGGCCCTATATGCGTAGGCATTTATCATGTATTTTTGACATCCACTCTTGTATATATATATAGCCAATATGGAATTTCAACAATTTAAGCTTGTAGACACGTATGATAACTTTGAGAGGATGGAGTCCAAAAATATAACATTGGACATAGATAGATGATAACAACGGTACGATGAACGATGAAACTAGGTGGAATTAGGTTCCCTTAACTCGGGTACCTTGACAAGTATGAACATTCTTTATATAGAATTGAGGTCCACATGAACAGTATATCAAAGGCAAGATACCCTCATTCTTATTATAGAATTGAGGTCCACAAGAACATCAACAAATGGCATGATATCATCATCCCATTAAGAATTCTCATGATATGCTCTTTGCATATCATAAGGGCCGGTATACCATGTTTCTTTAGAGTGACATGGCATTCAATAGTGTAATGAGTTTTTAGGGTACAACCAGCTCAGTCGGCCTTGAGAGAATCCAAGGCTCGAGGAGTCTTACGGAGGTCTCTATGACTAACTCGCTAGTCCAAAGGAACGGAATGTCCAATGGAGAGCTTGTATGTCAATGAGAATTGAGGGTGATCGATAAAACATCATGAAACGTGAGACTATACTCACGGAGTGGAGATATAGTGCCGATATACATATATATAGATATACTGAAACCATCGGTTGTCAGAAACAGGTAAAAATATTTTTACAGGAAAATAACGACTTAAGTAAAGTCACTACTCAAGTAATTAACGCCTTCAGTAAGGGCGTTTATCTATTTTACATTTTTGCAAAATTTCAATATTTCAGTATTTTACCAAAAACGCGCCCTAGTAAGGGGCGTTTATTTACAAGTTGACGACGTATACAGTGGGCGTTCATTCTTTACTTCTATTTTTGCAATATATATATATTCAGAAATTTATCAAAAACACGCCCAGGACAGGGGCGTTACTTTTCAATTCACGCCCTGAACAGGGGCGTTAGTCAAGTGAGAGACGACCTATACAGGGTCGTGAATTCAAGAATTTACAAATTTCAAGTATTATAATTTCCAGAAACAAGAGACATGGTCATGACAGGAAATATAGCAGGATTTCACAGGTAGAGTCATGCAATATATTAGATTCAAGATTTCATATATATCTAATTTTAAACGTGGGTTTTTACTATATTCACGAAATTAACGCCTGTGTACAGGGCGTTAAATCTGAAATTGACGACCTTGTCAGGGTCATTTATTTAAATAGCGCCCTGGTCTGGGTCGCGTATAAAATTAGCGCCCGTGGAAAGGGCGTTTCTTTCCAACAATAGAAACATTTAAAACTCGCGAAAACTATATACATGTATATGGTTTTAACATAATTATTATGGTGATTTGGGCTACAGTGCTTGAGAAAACCTACCTTGATAAAGATTTGAACGGATGAACAGATGTAGGTTCTGAACGATACTCTGTTTTATAAACAGAGTCTTTTTGAAGCTTTTGATCCTAATAGCAGCAGCAAGGGTAATTAAGAGGATGTAGATGAAGAACCCTCAATTCTTCAGTCAACCGGGTTCACTTCCACAGACAACCTGTAGGGTCAGAAGAAACGAAGAAGAAGATATTAAAAATCTTCTTATACGTAACCGAAGGCAAGGGGAAAGAACTTACTTGTTCTTCGGAAGATAGAAGCTGTCAACCTGTAATCAGAAAATAGATGAAGACTCATCAGTATTCTTCACAAATTCGATAGACAGAGTAAAGAAAAGAACATGTTGTTCTTTACGTACCTTAGAAGAGTCCGAACGCCAAATAGCGTTCTCGGTTCAAGCAGTAGGTTATTTATAGGATTTCTAGAATCCTAATAGAGTTAGTGTTTGATTGGAAGTAACACTTCCATATTAGAGTTATTACTACATTCGAACTCTTTCTCATAGCTATCACTTACCCTGGATAGACTCCTAGGTCGAACGGAACTCAAACTGAATTAGCGTCCTAAGTAAGGGCGTCAAATTTAAATTGACGCCTTGTCAAGCGTCGTTACTTGTTGAAACGCGTCCACTCAAAGGGCGTTACGCTATCTTGCCCTTTTTATTTTATTTTGGTCGTTTGAAATTTGACGCCTTATTATTTGGGCGTCCTTTCTTTAATTCACGCCTTAGGTGAGGGCATTTCTTGTAAAGTGGCGCCTTTATCTAAGGCGTTATTTTCATCAGGGTTTAATTATTTTTCTTCCAAGCTCTTTCGTTTATTTTATTAAATCTTTTAATCTATTTTGATTTATTTATTCCTTTTTATTTTATCAGGGTTGCTACACAGCATGACCTAGACGTCTATGCCATTCAAAAACTTCATTTTCAGAATTGGCAGAGAAACAAATATTAGATTTAGATTCCTCATCTAAGTCTACTATGTAGACATTATTAATCCTGTTGGCTACAAATTTAACCACATCAGAATCTATTTCAAAGATTTTGCATGAATTATCATCAAATACAACCCTGTGACCCTTGTCACATAACTGACTAATGCTAATCAGGTTGTGTTGAAGACCTTCTGATGTGACACAACCTCGGACCAAATGCAAGCAAGCACAATCGCATTCAAATGGGCCGAATTGGGCCGCCGCTCTCTCGTCGCTCACCCAAGCCCGGGGTAACTTGGCAATGCCAAGGTGAGGTTGAGGGGTTGGGCCCTTGCTGGTAGAGGGCCAGCAAGGCCAATATGTGATTCCCAATGGGATGTGGAACCCAATTCAATGGGGCCGACAAAGTGCCAAGGGCACAGGTTTCACTCTTCCCACGGTGATCACTCAAGGCAACGGGGCTTGAGGATCGGGCTCTCTCTCGCACAACCAGCGGAGCTAAGAAACAAACATTGAAAGACAAGCACAATGAGCAAGGGTTTAGAGCACTTACTCGACCAGTTTGAAGAAACCGGTCCCGCTCGGAGACGAGGGCGAGCGGGGAGGCGGTGGATCCCCACACGCCGCGGCGGTGAAGTTTGACCTGCTCAAACCAATTACAACACTACGCCTCTCGCAGGAGGGGGATCTTGGGGTGGGGGTTAAATGATTACAATCAAAACTACCTCCACACAGGGAGGGGCCTTCAGCCGGCCAAGCGGGGAGGGGAAAACTAAGTCGAAGATGGTGAAGCAACGAAGATGTCGAATCTGCCTCCTTTCAGCCAAAGGGGACAGACAGCCGGTGCCGGAGCTATAGATCTGCCTCTGGAATTTCGCCGGTGACGACACCAGTGGGGAACTCTTCGTTACAGGAGCTGGGATGCTTCAGAATTTTTTTTAATTTCTCCTGGGGTCGTTGCCGGTCGGGGCGGGAGCTCGAACAGGGCCTCAGATTCTCGGACTAGCAGTAGCAGATCACCAACAGTGGGAAGAAGAGGCTGTCCCGGCCGCTCCTGAACTCCGAATTAGGTGCCGTCAGCGCCGTTAGAACCGTGGGTAAGTCCTATTTGCAGCAAAAGAAACGGGGATGCCAGAGGATGGGGGAGACGAACTGTAGAACCAGAAGAGTGAGGAGGGGTCGGTGCAGACTGTGGAAGACAGAGTCGCGCGACCGTGGAAGAAAATTGGTAACTTCTGTTCCCGATGCTGAATGGACTTTCGATTCTTGTTTCTGAAAGTAGACAGGCCGAGGAAGAACTTTACAGAAGAACTTGTGGGCTGATTCCTCCGAGGTTCGTCGTGGCAGAGCTTCTAATCCGGTTCTGGTACTCAGCAGGGACAGCTATGCGCAGTCGTTGGAGAACGGGCTTCCTGGGCAGCACCGAGCTCTGATGGGGATGAGACCACTGCCGTTGCGAAGAAGACAGGCAGACGCTTCCAACGATGGCTCTTGGACTTCTAGGAACATCCGGAGGAGGTCGGGGTCGCTGCTGAAAGCTTCAGGTCTTCTGCAGGTCCTCTTACTCTAGATGGTAGAAGGTGGGGGTGATGGAGGGGAACAAGGGAAGATGGAGAGGATGAGAGGGGGCCGCCCCTAACCAAAGGGGAGGGGTCTTGGGCGCCCTAGGGCTGTGGAGGGAAGGGGATTTTTGAATTCAAATGGCCTAGGGAAGTGGAGGGTTGCATGGGGGAGAGGGAAGGGTGCTTGGGAAAGGGATGAGGTGGTTGGAGGGTGGCTTAGTGATTGGGGATGCTCCCTTGGGACTAGGGGGTGGAGTAATGGGATGTGTGGGGAAGGGGAGTGGCCTTTAATGGGGGTAGGTGGGAGAGTGGTGATTGGGAAGGGAGGAGAGAGAAAATTTTCGAAATTGGGTGTAGAGGAGAGAGAAAGAGGGGTGAAAGAGAGAGATTAAGAGAGGAATGGGTGGGATTCTCTCCCTAAGGCTTCTCACCTCACTAATGGATTCACTCCACCATAAAAATAAAGATAGGACTCACCAAAATGGTAATTTTTCATTGATTGATTCATTACTTCAAAATGAGGAGAATGGGGTCCTATATATAGGCAACCCACATTTCTACAAAAGTCCCTGACAATTGACTCAATGACAAATAACCGAGGGGGTAGGGGAGAGCCCTTGGGCCAAGCCCAATGAATTGGGCCCAATAGCTAACTAGACACTCAAACTTAGGGAAATGAACACAATACCTAGGAACACGACTCAAATAAAAGGGAAAATACATCAAATGATTCAAATAAAAATTACATAGGACTCAAAATTAAATGATTAGACCATGCCGGATGCAACCGGGGCGAGGAGACGAGCTGTGAACGTGGGCATGGGAGGTGATGTCCCCATCATACTCCCGGGGTGCGGAGAACTCGACTTCGTCGAGTAAGTGTCCTTCCCTCCTTGGGGGTGTAGAAGTGGTACTGCCCTCAAGTCTTCCGAACGAGACCGATCCATCCACTTGCCGAGATAGCGCTCGTATACCTTGCTCCGAGTGGTAGTGACTTGTTCATCCAATATTTGTTCAATTTATTCACGCTGGGCTCTCTTGGCTGGTGGTCTCTCCTCACGGGTGGGTGCTCTCTCAAGGGAAGAAGTAGGCTCAATCTCCTCACTAGGTACCACCGTGGGTCCCTTATATGGCAC